>JANZLQ010000005.1:35334609-35370934 GCA_026212715.1 Elanus axillaris
CGGCTGCCCTGGAGATGGCCGAGCTCCTGCCTGCCCCTGGGAAGTGGGGAATGGATTCCTTGGGTTGCTTTGCTTGGGTGCACGGCTTTTGCTTTCCCTATTAAACTGTCTTCATCTCAGCCCAGGAGTTTTCTCACTTTTACTCTTCCGATTCTCTCCCCCATCCCGCTGGAGGGAGGTGAGCGAGCGGCTGCGTGGGGCTGAGCTGCCGGCTGGGGTTAAACCACGACAGAGACCAAAGAACTGAAACAGGAAGAAAGAAGGACTAAACCACACAAACTCCAGTTTTAGGAATCTAATTTCTGCTTGAAACACTGTCCAGCAGTATGAATCTCAGGCTTTCTGTGCAAGATGTCTGTAAATTAGCCATTTAAGTATTAGGTCCATACACAGTAAGGTGCTTAAAGAAGGCTGAAATCAACCCATGTATTGGGAAGCTGGTGGTATTTTGTAGTGGGAACGTATTGCTCTGGGAGATGATTACTTCCACCAACCTTACCGGGCAAAAGCAGAGGGAAGATAAAGGTGTGATGCCTCCTATTATCCAAAAGTCAGTGTCTGGATCACTGATTTAGGATATTAGAGGTGTAAATCCCTTTTCCACCTGTGGTGATCCAAGCCTATAAATAATTGGTAGAGTGGTGGTATTTGTGATATGATACTCTTCACAGTCTTTACGGATTTTTAGTCTTCCTCTTTTCCAACAGCCTAACTCTTTCCCTTCTGTATCAATTGTCAAAGCATCGAATTTAAAATGGTTTCAGGAACACTTTTCGTTTATGAATGCACTTGCAGAAAAGTCACATTAGTTTCCTGTGAATGTTCTTACTGATAAAAAAAAATCACTGACCTGACTATACATGACAAAAAACCTTCATGTACAGATCATTCTTCCACTATTGCCTAATTCCAGGTTTCCTCAGGGGAGTATGATGTTCAGAATGGAGGAAGTACACTGCTTTCATGCCACTAAAATACCACAGCTGCAAACCACTGCAACTGTATGTGACACAGCAGATGCAAAAAGCAACACTTTGGAGGGTAAGCATGGTGAGATGTTGTTTGGTTAATGCAACAGTGCATTCTAAGATCGTCATTCACAATTAATTCAGCACCAGTGGTTGTCTAGACAAGTGTCATCATGTTTTATCACAGTTTGTCCCATTCTTTGTACAGCTCAACATGAGCAGCGGGAATCTGGCCCCCACTGAGACGCTTGTTTCACCTAGTGAGAAAGTGCATGTATTACTGAGAAAACGGTACCATCTGGGCTATGTATTTTAAAGATTTTCTTTCACACTGGTGTTTCATATTCATATTCTTTTGACCTTTTAGGATTAGCGTAGCCTTTGAAGGAAGAGAGGAGAGAATCTAGTTCATTTTCATCAAATCTCACAGTCACTGCTGGTTTTTTTATACCCACACTCTCAAGTTTTACAACTCCCGTTTTTAAGAGTGTCCTTTTTCTGCCTCTATTTCAAAGTGGTAAATACACTTTCTTCTTGTTCTTTTCTGCCTCCCACTTACTCACACAAGAATAATCTCTTTTTCTTGTCCACAGCCATATATATTCAAACTAAAACTGGTACAGTGCATTCACCCCTTATACCTCATATATCACCTTGGCTGATCTTGAGTTCTTATGCTCTCTTCTTCATTATTTGAAACTACTAATTGTTCAAAGTACTATAGAGTCCAAAACTTGTCTTAAACAAAGACCCAACTATGCTATTTGCCATGACCTGAAAGAAAGTCTTTTTAGGTCTATGTAGACAGAAAAAAAAACCCCAAAACCTTAAGGCATTTAAAACCGGAAGGATTATTCTATCATCAGATGTCACCTGTGATCTAATTTCTCATTCAATGGACAGAGATTGGTTCCTAACTCTGATTCCATAAGATCTTTTTCTATTACTATTTACTAGGTTTTCAAATATGTTTTTCATGGTTTCTTCCATACTTCTTAAGTTCATTCTCTAAAAATTACTTCAAAGCTACCAAATAAATATCTGCCTTTGATACGATGTCTACCAAAAGTCTTGACAACTGTCAGGTGGACAGAAAGTTGTCTGAAAAATAAGGTCTCTTACTTGTGAGGAATCTTGTTTCCAGAATGCAGGCACAGGTTTCATTGAACTTCAGTCCAAAAGTGGGAAACTTCCAAGAGAAAACCTGGAAATACAGCGTGTCCTAGCTGCAGCATGCTGCTGCTCAACAAATTTAATCTTTTGTGTTTCTGCAGTCTGTGGCTTTGGGAGACCCCTGAGCTGAGCTCATGCAGGGCTGAGGATCCAGCACTGCTTGTGTTACCACTCTTGGAGAGGCTTCCTTGTAAGAAACCATGCGGCTCAAGGACTTAAAGACCCAGGTCCCAGCCCCCCTGCCAGCACTCTGGGAAGCCGCAAGGTAGGAGTATGGGAGAGATGACTTTGTTCCAGTGACAAATGTTTCAGTCCCAGTGAATCTTGCTAATGCTTGGTTTTGTGGGAAATGTTCTAAACAGTTCTTAGCCCCTTACCCAGCATGCTGCAAATACTACTTCGCCAGATCCTTTTGGGGTTTGTCTGCTGGCATCTATCCATCCTTTCTTAACTAATTTTCAGTTCCAAAGCTCTTAAGGGAAGTCACCTTCATTGTTTTGTTTGTACGGCTTTGAACACACAGTATGTACCCACCATTTGTAAATGATGCTTTAACACTCAGGACAAAGACTAACAATCTTTCTGCTCAGTATACTGGTAATTTAAATAGGAAAAAAATAATCATACAACAAATGAGAGTATTCCCAGTTTAAAAAATTATGGTAGAAAGTCTGATATGCACGTTAATTATATTCTAAATAAAAGATGTTTTCCACAGATCTATTTAGTCATGTGTGCAACAAGAGGAGGTAAGAAAATAAGGACTTCATTCCCCATTTTCCCATTACATGGTCTGATGGAAAAGGCAGTGGGCAGTTGTTTCCCAGAGAAAAAGTTCCCATCTCATCACTATCACACATGAAAAATATTATCTGTCACGGGGAAATTAATCCTTGTTTTCTGTTCCTCTTGCCTTTTAGCAGTTGATGAAGTTAAACTCCAAGGACACTCTCATATCTATATGAGTAACTTTATTTGCTAACCATGACAGCTTTGCAGAGCCACAGGAGCTTTGAATAAATGGATGGACATGGACTTTTTTAGCTCATGCATTTTCAATGGAATTGGAAAGTGATTTCTGCTTATGAAGCTACCTGCGGGTACATTGACATGAAGTGATGTTATTAGTTACACATGGCTACTCACAGAAGGGTTGGGCTTGCCTTTTTTTTTCTGCCCCACAAGTGATCAGTTATTGAGGGATGGTTTTGTATTGGCCTGGAAAGCAAAATACATAATTTCGCACTATTTTTTATGGAATATGGGGTAGTGATTGAAATATAGCAGTTTTACTAAAGGACGTTGTCTGTTCTGTACATCATATATTGTTTTACATTTGTAGGAAAGTTATCCATCAGAAAAGTACAGTTTAAAAGGAAATTCATCAGTATTTCCTCTCTTCTGCAAAGCAGAAACTGAGAAAACCAGTGCTGAGACAGAAGCCTCTTTGAAGAGGACTTTGCAGTAAAGACTATGATAATCCTTTGACCATAGGTTGCCTCTGAGGCATAGTCTATCTCTGGTTGCAATACAATAAAACACATGCATTTATCAGTGGGTGACATGAAACATATCCATAGTTATTGTGAAATACTATGCTAACTGAACTCAGTATCTTTTTGAAAAAGTTAGTACACTTAATTTCCATTGGAACAGTTCTGCCTTTTTTTCCTGTTTAATTACTTGTGAAACTCTGAGTAACTTCCAGAAATGTTGTTATAATTAATGTATAGAGCTGTCAGATGAAAACAGATCCTCATTGTGCTAAGCGCTGTACGGATGGTTGGCTGGTGAAAGACTGACGGTGCTTCAGAAAACTTACCATTGAGAAGGCAAGATGCATTGAGTGAGGAAAGGAAATCTGTTTCTAATTAAATTAAGAACATTCACCTAAAATAAGGGTGTAAACAGGCTTTTTAGATGGTAACCCTGTTCTTTGAGCTGCATTCACATTCTTTCAGTGCATATAAATTATATTGAAAGATAAGTGAACAGAAAGTATATATACAGCAGTTAAAGTGTAAAATAATTCATTTCTGCTCTACTTCTGGCTCTTTCCCTCTCTTTTGCTTTGGTGCATCCCAAATTTCTGCTGTCCCAGCCTGCCTGCGTTCAGAAATGCCCTTCATAGAGCCCATGAAAAAGTAAACTGAGAGGGTCTGATGACTGTGATATATTCCTGGGTTAAAGGATTCCTACAAACAGACTCCAGCTCTGCCCTGCTGTAACTCTCTGCTGTGCACACATACCAGATGCAACTGTTGGAGCTGAAAAAATTAAAAGGCTAAAATGTAGCACTTGCATTTTACTAACTCCCCAAGACAAGTACTGCATTATAAAAATGTGTTACTGTTTCTGACTCTCAGTCAGTGAATCTAAATGAAACCCAAACGATCTATTTCAAATCCGTGTTAGCATACAACAAGCATTCTTCTGTTCTGCTGTACATATGGGCTTAGTCAAAGTGGAGATGTAGACTGGAGACGCTGAAGGAGAGGTTGATAACCACAACAAATTCCAGTTCTTTAGGAAAACATACCTCGATAATGGAAAAATGCTCAGCCTCTGTGATCTTCAGTTTGAAGAGTCAATACTGTTGAAAAAAGCTACCGATTCCTGCTAGGAATCATGAACATACAATCACCTCACTTTTCTCAAAGGTAGCTGGCAAACCTAATTAAGTGATAGCAATCTCATTTCTTTTGGCATAGTAAGAGAATGCACCTCTGTTCCACTGACACATGGACATCAGAGCTGGCTCCTCTTAAGGAAGGCAGACCTAAGGATTGCAGATACTCTTCTGGCTGCTTACACTACAATGGTTTTGCCCACTTAATTTAATTATCCTTATTTCTACTAAAGCTGTGTGATAGGCACATAAATGTGTCTACGTACAGCCCAAGTAAAGCCCGTGTCTCTTAGTACATGCTGTCATTTATTCTGCCTAATACCAGCTTGAAGTTTCTAACATGCAACCGCACAGGCAAATATCAGTCATGGGCATGTTGTGTTGATTAATGTCTGCCTTACTCAGACACGGTTTACTGTTCATAACAATCACAATTAGTCCCCAATATTGTCAAGAGTTAGAAACATCCACGCACATTTTTTTAATAGAATAAAGTGAACAGCTAACTCCCACACTTTAATTATGTGACTGATGTAAATAGTCATTCTTTGCATCTTCATGTTTTCTTCTCATGTGGAAAACCTTAAATGAGAAGATAACACGGACATTTATAGTAATACCGACATAGTATAATAATGAAAGTATAGTCATTTGCAAAACATTAAATAGGTCTACAAATGCCAACGAGGTGAAGTTCGTCTTTTCTAAAACGGAATGGTAATTTTTGCCTTCTCAGGCTTAATATTAGGTAAAGTTCCCACAAAGTAAGTAGCTTTGTCCAAATTCTGAATGATGTCCTTACTCAGCAGTAATTTATTCTGAGGTAAGAACAGCTTTATGGCATTTGACTGAGATCACAGTCTACCAATGGAAGAAAGGCACCTGTACTCACATCTTCATTTATTTCTGATTTTCAGTACATTTATATCAGCAACGAACTTAGCATTTCTCCCTTTCCATTGGCTGAAAGCCAGCTTGCTAAGCATCTAAAAACAACTGCTTAGAACTTTATCTTTTCTCTCTTTTTCTATGTAATTCCATTTACTGATTGCATGTGTGGAAAGTGAAGAGATTTAGTTTAAACAGATATCCTTATTCTCTCCCCAAGGTCTCTCTAAAATATCCATGTGTTTAGAGAAAGAATTGTTGCCACTGAATTACAGGTTGCATGTTATTAAATTATATGTTAAGACCTGGCTTACACTTATTAGAGCTAAATATTTCATGGCAATATGATGTTAGCACTTCTGATAGGAAAGCTGTACAGGAGATGAAAAACTCCATTAGAGATTTGCAAAGAAAATGTATATTAGTAGTTGATTGAGACATATCTATTTCTTTGTCAGAGTGAAAGAAACCAAATCATCGGAGAAGCTGAAGAGATACATCTCCAGGAAACAGAGACATGTAGTATGGGAAACACTTATCCTCCAAGCATTTTTGGTGGTATTACTATTTTTATTTTACTTATGTTTCCTTGATTCACCTAGATGAAAAGAGAATCTTGTACTTCAAAGGTTTATTAGTGGTACCTAACCTGCAATTGACTTTTAAGAGTTTCAAAGAATTGAAAACACATCTCACAGACGTTTGTGAACTTTGTAGTCAATAGCTTCCTGAGCAGATGTCTACTTGGTAATTGATTTTTAATTTTATGTAACCATTCTCTGGAGCTGAGAGGAGAGTCATTGTAGGATTCTTATAATGACAAAATAAACAGAAAGCAAACCATGAAAAACAGCACTGGGTGAAATAGAGGTGTAAGGATGAAAAAACATAAACGTCATCCTTAATACATTTAAGATAGATGAAATAGTTGTAAATGTCAGATAATAAATGTTCTTACTGTATGGGTTTAGTTGTTCTTCCAAAGAAAATATTTAGCCTGTGATTCTCAATGATTTACTTAAAGTGTTGTTTTCCCAAATCTAAAAAACATTAGCCCTAGAAACCCCAAAGGATTCTTACTACCAATGTTCAATTGATACTAAGCTGCACAGTACCTAGAGCCAGTGGACATCTGCATTTTGACAGTAAAATGTCCTTAGGGAGGTAAATCTCTGTTTCCAGATAGGCATGTCCATGCTCTTGAAATTTGATATTTAGTAACAGGAAAGGCCTTAGGCATTGTGAGTAAGTACAGGTGCATAGAAAACCACTGTGCTTGTGATGAGAGTCCTATTATGCTTGCAAAGCAAAAATTTTAATTTTTCAAGCAAGCTTCTCGTGCAAAGACCAATTATGCAGCAGGATTAAATCCTTCTAGCCTATGTCCTCCTTTCCAAATGGGGAGCCTAGCCCCAAGGTTGTGAGTAGTATTGCCACAAGTGCTGTGTAGCCAAGTGTCTTTCTCTCACCGACTTCCTATTTATATCTTGTTACTAAGAGTTTTAATGTAAGTATTTAGACTAAAGTGGTTAGCTTCAGCATGGGCAGGGGATGCTGGTGGAACAGAATAGATTCATGTTGTGTGTCTTCAGCATGGCTAATAAGGCAGTGACTGAAAGAAATCTGGTTTCAAGTCCTCTCAAATGTGAAAAAGACTTTTCTTGAAGGTATTCTGATTACAGTTAAAAATTCTTCTGTATATTTGAGACAGGTCCAGTGGACATATCCATTGCCAGAAGACACTTTGGGAGCAGCAATTCTATGTGGCTAGAGGCTTCATCCTAGAGGTAAACGTCTCAGCTACATCTAAATTGCTGAGCTGGCTAAACGTCTTTTTTCAACTCTTTTGATGTCTGACACATGGCTCTCTTCTAGCTGCCTGTTTGAGATGCTCAGAAATACCAGTGGTTAGAATTTCAACAACTTTTTGCTAATCCAGCCTACAGTGCTAAATTCTGCAGAATAAATTTTTCACTGATGTTACTGCAAGTCAATAAAAAGGCTGGAGGATAGATTAGCTGGAGAACATGGAAAGAAGTTTAAATCTTTCTCTATTTCTACTATATTTTATATTCTATTGAGAAATCCAGTCCATTAAACTAAGAAAATTCACAGCTAAGATTAAATAGTGCTATATTCTCTGGAGTATATATTTTCCTTTATCCCTCTCACAACAATAACAGTTGGCATATGAATGATACTTTCTACCTTCAGAGTGCTCTAGGGTGATTTTTTAGTGCAAGTTAATATGTGAATCTTGCTTAACTACACTTTTCAAACCTCAGTCTCCATAATTTGCACCAAATAGGCAACCTTTATTATGGAAAAATGAGCTAATATTAGCATCCCTTTGAAAAGTTGCATACCACTGAGACTTCATTATCATGACAAAAATGCTACAAAAGTAAACATAAATAATACAGAAAGCATTGGTCAAAATCTGATCAAATTTCACCAAATGATTCTGTACTGTACAAATAGTCTTCTTAAACGTCAAAGAGACAGAATACCATTAAATGCAAAGCTATCATAACCTGGCCCCTAAATTAGTATCTTGTAAATAAAAATAATAAAAGCCCCACACCAATCCCTCCCCCCTAAAAAAAGCCAAACAAAACTCAAGCAAAATGAAGGGAATACACTTTATGATGCATAATTCTCATTTTTTACTCACTTGTAAACTCATAAGAGTTATTAATTCACAAGTAGTCAGCCATCAGCCAACTGTTATAGAGAATTTTAAAGTTATGATTTATATATAGTTTTGGTTTTAGTTGTGTTAACAGTTACAATAACAGTTAACAATACTTAACTGGCATTTGCAAAAAATCTCAGAATACTAAAAAACCCCCATGCTTAATATACTTTTCAGTTTAGAAATAAGAATAAAAAAAGATCCTGTAACACAGCAAGATTGAAGGCTGAATTCCCATAACCTCTCATTGCCTCTAAATGAATGAGGTGATGTGACTAATGAGCCAAGAAGGAAGCTCAAAAGAGCTTTGTAGCATCTAGAGGTGAATACAAGAAGAGTTTAGAAAAGTGAAGGAAAAATCTGATTCCTAAAATCTTTCATTTATAGGCTGGCAGTGGAGATACCCAAACTCTACAGGAAATTCGGGTTTAGTCTTTTTGCCTTAGTTTTTAGAGAAATGAGTTATACAAATGTACTCTCAATTTATGTCTGCTTATCTCTTAAACCTTTATATAGATTTAATGGCTTATATGTTCAAGTTAAAAATAAACAATTACATTAAATTTCTCACTACTTCTTAATCTCTCCTCTGCATCTGATGATAACACTTGGCTTCTTAACAGTAGGTATGAAAGTGTGTTACGGAGGAGGTTAGTATTGTTTCTATAGCATCATAGATCAGAGCTTGAGAGGTCATCTAGCCCAGTCTGCAGATCCAAGGCAGAATCAGCTATAACTAACCCACCCAAGACACATATTCATCTAATCTGTTCTAAAAAGTCTTCAGTGATGGAGTGCCCCTTCCTTCCCAGACAATCTACTGCACTGCAGATCTGTCTTCAAAGTTGTCAGTCTTTTTAAATGCCTCCCACGGTCATCTTTGATGAACTCCAAGCCCATTATTTCTTACTCTGGTTCCAGTAAAAAGAAAAAAGATTTTATCCCCTTCCTCTTGCAGCTCCCCTTTACACATTAGAAGACTCTTACCATATCTCACCTCAGTCTTTTTCTGCCTAGACTAACTCCAATCCTTCCAGTGATTCCCATTGATCATCTATGGTAGTCTCCTCTAGACTATCTCCGAAGGAAAAGATCTCTCTTTAAGCAGAGTCTCTTAAACCTGAGCCTCCAGCTAAGGTCCGAATGCCAATGGGTGGAATGAACAGAGTATCTATTATGCTTCACAGGTGTTTCTTCTATGCATACATTTGTACATGAGGACTACTTATGTAGAAAAATCACATCATTAAACAATTTGAAATCATATATAGATCTTTTGCTGGTCTGCTTTGAGGCAGGGCTGGAAAGGAGAAACTGGATGAAGTAGAGATCTGATCCTGTCTGACACTATGTGTGTAAGGTTTAAGTGTAGGTTAGTCTTTCTTGTTTCCCTTCAGGTATTGGGGGAAGACAGGTTTTTTATTCAAAAGTGTACATAAACGAAATCACTGGAGAACACTATGAAGATCAGACTAGCTGAAAGTTAAAGAATATTTGATTCAACAATTAAATTATTGCCTTAACTTCCATTAATAAACAGAGTTGCTTTACCAGATTGATGCAGAGTTCTGATCAGTTTTGCTTCCCAACATGGGAGCCGGTTTAATGTAAACCTTGGGGTTGTAAGGGCCAGCAAACAAGCTGGTAGGTGTTAGAGGTAGGTGAATCTGGTGGGGTTTGGGATCTAACAGAGTTCTCTAGTCCCACTTGGCTAGACGTCCTCATCCTCAGGTCCAGCCGCTTGTGAGATGTACACACGCACACACACTTCTTTTTCATATGTTCAGACCAAATAAATTCAGATAATAAAGACTCAATTTAAAGTTTCATCTAAATAACAATAGAAAGGGGCCTAGGGCTCTAAACCGAGAAGTGGTTAGTTTCAGCACGCTCAACTCAAAATTACAGCGATCCTGCCTCAGCTGGGAATTTTGCATGTGTTCATATTTGGTCTAGTCTATAAATCTTAGGTATACCTATAGGTAAATACCTATAGCTAAGTGGGGCTGGCCCATCTCACCACCAGAGAGTAGAAGAGTAAGTTTCTCTTCACTCTTTTGACAGCTGAGAAAGGGCAAGATGGCTTACAGGACTCCAGAGGGCAACAGAACTCACGTTGCTGTATCTTGGGTCAAATTGCCTACTCTTTGGAGGTGTTTTGTTCTTCCCACTGACTATAAAATCAGCCTAAGAGGTAAGGCAGACCTCTCTATTCATCTTCTTCTCTAGTTGGTACATGTATCGGTTAGTACAAGTGAATGGCATTCACTGAAACAGAAAAATACGAATTCTGACGCACTCTTGTAGAGCAGGAATTTGACAGAAAAAGGTGCATTCTCTGTTCCAAATCGTAGAATCACAGAATGGTTTGGCTTGGAAGGGACCTGAAAGACGACCAACTTCCAGCCGCCCTGCCATGGGCAGGGACACCTTCCACTCAAAGCCCCATCCAACCTGGCCTTGAACACTTCCAGGGATGGAACATCCACAGCCTCTCTGGGCAACCTCTTCCAGTGCCTCACCACCCTCACAGTGAACAAATTTCTTCCTTACATCTAATTTAAATCTACTCTCTTTCAGTTTAAATGTTCCATAAGCATTGGTTGGCTCTCCTTCTTCCCCAAATGAGGAAGATTATAATAAAGATATAATGAATAATTATGAGGAGATATGAATTGTATAACTACATTATAATGAAGATGTAATTAAGTTTATCTGAGAAGGAGCACATTTTGTTCTTGTGTTTGCTTCTTGATGTTTGAATTTTATGCTGCTCTGCAAACACTTTTAAAGCTTTTTCTTTACAGTCACAAAGTGAAGAAACTTGGTTTTTTCTTTTTTTTTTTTTTTGAAAGAGGAGCTTCTTGTATTCCTAAGAGCTGGCCCTGTAATGAAACAAGTAGTAATATTTCCAAAAACAACCACCAAAAGGGTTTTCATTTGCTCTTTTATTTGCTTTCTTAGAGCTCAAAGTCATTAAGCTCCAGCAGGCCAGAGGTCACCATGCCAGAGGCAAAAGTAAGAGACAAAAATATAATAACATGTTGATGTTAAAACATCCCCAGGACAGCTGGCAAGATTAGGAATCCATTGTATTTTAATTTCTCATGTCTATTGGTTATATGATATCTTTATGTATTTCTATTCAAAATATTCAAATAATCTCCATTTTGTTAGATGCTAACAAAATGTGTTCTTACAAGATTAATTATAGGAGCACTGCCTTCTATAAGTACCACATTTTAGAAATCAATTACAACAAATGGATTTTTACAGCGAGTCTCAATTTGACAGATTACTTCTGAACATCCCCATACAAGAACTCTCTGCTGTACCTTGCATTATGCAAAATGCCTCTTAATTTTATAGCTTGGATTGCATTTAAATCCTTGGAGATCTACATATTTCTTTGTTTACTGGCAAACACCCAGATTTATTCATTTAGAAACATTCTCAAGTTTCCCCAATCCTTGAAACAACTTTGAATCTGAAAAGTTCAACTTGTAGCTACTGTAGTCTCCTAAGTCCAAAGCTGGAAGTTCTGTGCTGTAGCCTGAGGAATCAGACACTGAACCATGACTCAGGTTTTGTGTCTCTACACATTCCATCTCCTCCTTCCCCCCAGAAAACTAGAGACCTTCTTTCAGAATTTGGAATAAATATCCCTTAACACTTTCTAGATACTGTGTACTAAATGTGATGGCAGTTGCGATCTTGTTTGAAATTATAATTCAATTATCAATTCATAGCATAATCAAAACTTAGTTTTGAGAGAATTGAAGTTAAAATTTCAAAGTCGCTCTCAAAGGTTGTGCTTAAAACAGAGTCATACTGAGACTGTTTAACACAGCCTAACGGCCCTGTCCATGTCATGTGTTGACTCGTTGTTACAGAATTTTGTTTTTCAGACAGAACCTTAATCTATTTCCAGAAGATTAAGAAACAGATCTGCATGCAACTCATTAATCATGGCAGTTAATTAAAAATATTAATTATAAATATTTATTTTGTGCTGCATGCAGTTCATTGACATTCAATGCTACTATTAAATGGTTGACACTCATCATCTGGAGTTCTCACTTCCACACACTAATGGTAGTTTTTCTCCTAAACCCAGGGATATAGAAGTTTAGTGATATGAACGTGTATTTATGAAATAAAAGAAAAATTAAAGATACCTACCTGATAATCACGTTATGTAATTGTGCTGCCGGTCAGGATCAGGACCAAATATTCCATAATGTTTTACAGTTTTAAGTGACAACAGGATAAACTCAGTGTTTTTCATGCTTGCATTTATTGTTTAGATCACTTGGATGTGTGTTATATTGTCGTTTGCAAAAGCTCAGGTATTCATGTGCCTTCAGATCTGCGGTGCGTTGACCCTGTGTCGTGGTTTAAGCCCAGCCGGTAACAAAGCACCAGGCAGCCGCTCGCTCGCTCCTCCCCTGGCCACGGTGGGATGAGGAGGAAAAATAAATAAGCGGGGTCACAGCCTCCTTCGGGGACCCACCTGCTCCAGTGTGGGGTCCTCCACCGGCTGCAGGTGGAGATCTGCTCCCCCAGGGACCTCCCTGGGCTGCAGGGGGACAACCTGCCTCACCGTCGTCTTCATCACCACGGGCTGCCGGGGAATCTCTTCTCCGGCGCCTGGAGCATCTCCTCCCCTCCTTCTGCACTGACCTGGGGGGCTGCAGGGCTGTTCCTCCCACATCTTCTCACTCCTGTCTCCACTGCTGTTGTTCCCCCAGCAGGTTTTTTTTCCCCTTCTTAACTCTGTTCTCCCAGAGGCACTACCACCGTCGCTGATGGGCTCGGCCTCGGACCGCGGTGGGTCCGTTTTGGAGCCGGCTGGCATTGGCTCTGTCGGACATGGGGGAAGGTTCCAGCAGCTTCTCATGGAAACCACCCCTGTAGCCCCCCCACTACCAAAACCTTGCCACACAAACCCAGCACAAAAGCCCTCCTCAATAAACCTCTCTTCTTTGGCTGACTGATTCAAGGAATTTTGAATCACAATATTAATTACATACTTAAACAATGAAATGTTTTTTTTTTCCAAGGGTAATGAGTTTTCATTTTAAGTTGAGTGAAATCTATAGCTCTGAGAATTAATGGAGATTTAGTAAGGCTTAATAAAATGCATTCATGTTTTGCCAATGTAGACTTTATATTTAAAGCAAAGAAATTACATGGTTAGGTCTCTTTAGAACTGCAGTCATAAGTTTCTAATCTTTGAAGTAAGCCTTGTAGCTAAACAATTATGGATGATGTTGTTTAGGGTAAAAGAACAAAGGGGGGAAAAAGGAAGAGAGATACTTTGATTTTCTGATAATAGTAATTATAGGGTTTTATCTTCATATTTGTCTTTCCATTCCATTTTTTTACTATAGGCTTCTCTCATTCTGTAACGACCTCAAGGGGTAAAATTTCAGCTGCTGGGGTTCAGTAAACGTCTCTGTTTAAACAAAAGGTGGGAAGTATAATTTCCAGCTGTAAGTGGGAACTCATGAGAGTTCAAAGAACTTGTCCCAGAGAAGCAGCCAGTCGCAGTCAGACTTAATAAGAGAGGGGGAAAAAAAGAGGGGGAAAAAGAGGAAAAAAAACCAACCCTCATGAATTTTATTTTAGTTTTTCAAATGTGGTACAATAAACAGATGAAGAACAATGTTATTTGCATGGGGTATTAAATCATTCTGTATTACTGTATTCTTCTTTGGGCAGGCAGAAGGTTCACACATATAGGAAGGGCTGGGATTTGCTGGGGTCATCAACTGGTTTTGAAACCTGAACTCCATGGCAAAATATCTTAGAAAGAGCAGGATACCTGGAGACTGGCTTTGTCACATACAGGGACTGTGCATCAGTGTCATCCTCATGCAGCCAGGAAAAAATAAATATCTTCTGTTCTTCTTTTATCAGCCTTTACTGATCCCTGCAATATATGCAAAGTATTAAATGCCCAGTCTTTACTGGGTAAAATACAGGTGACAATAAGAATAGTGTAAAAATAACAGTGTGCATATATATATATATATTTCTCATCAAGATTTAAACTTTAAAAAGCTTATATATTAAATTTAAAATAAAGTTATTTAATCTTCCTATGCGATCTCACTGCTCAGTGAAATAAGCAATTTATTAATATATTTCCCTGTCACATATGTCACCCATATAACTCATCTTTGTGTGAAAACATCTTCCTTTCTCTCGGTTTCAGTTAGACATTTAATTTTTCTTGGCTACTCTAAGAAATCTTCAGGGAGAAGAGCCTTTTTTCTCCCTTGCAATCATATTTATTTTTGTTTTGGACAGGTTTCTCTTACTTGATGTTGACAGCCTGGTTTTTTTCTGTGCCATTTTTTGTTGGAATTTATGTGAACCATTTTTAAAAACGCAATTTACTGTAGTCTGTTCAAATAAACACTGCACATATGCTAATGAGTTCTGAGCCTGGATTTTGCATAAACAATTCATACTGTATGCACTTTTTATTTATATTTTTATTCTTAATCACAGAACTACTCAGCTGATATGACTGGAAAAGATCTCTTGGGTCATCTGTTTCAATCTTTTTGCACATAGCAGATTATTTGTCACTGCTAGTCTGTCTCCTGGAGGTGTATGTGTGTGTCATCATGTAAATACATGCACACATATATACCTAAGTGTGTATATTCCTAAAATTTAATGTAATCCTCTGTCGAGCAACTGCAGCAACTATACCTTAGCTTTCTCTCTGGGCATCATCTCATTACCTAATTTTTCTCAATGCTAAAAAAAAATAATATATATAGAACTAGATATAATTACCTTTTTTTCAGTTTCAAGTCCGGTTATGATCTCTCATGCACTCTATTTATTCTACCTCTTCCCTTTGAAAAATGGTGTTTAAAACAGGATTCTAAGATACAGTTGAACTCTGTATCTTCTCTTACATACAGAAGCATGAGTTTCCTTTCCTTCCTTCTCAGCTTCATATGAAAATGTCCTTTAATCACCTGACAGGGAAAGCTGGACTGTGTGAAGAAATCAGACAGAGCTTGCGACCTACCTGAGACCTACCTGTCCATGCAATTCCTGAGTCACTCTGCGAAGAATCAAGCTAGATTCTCAGTTTGCAAACCTGAATGAGGAAACTCTCCTCACAGAAACGGCTGCCTCTCAAATTCATGGATGAGGATACCCGTTAACACCTCTGGTAGACAACCAAGGTACCTCAGGAAGAAGTTTGTAAGGTTTCCCGTTACCAGGAATGTACCAAATTTTTATTACAGATTATGTTATAGATTTGACAGGTCTTAAGGGCATTTTTCTAGACACTCTCATGGGATTGTCTAAAAAAACCTGTTTATGTGACAAAGAAACCATAAAACTAGAAATCTTTTAGAGAATATGATTGTGGGTGGCCATTCAACTGCCTGGTACTCTCATTCCATCTCCCCAACTCTCTACACATTTCAGATGCCAATGACTGCAAGTAGTAAAACTACTTAACACATGTAATTTTCTGGTACTGCCTCTGAAAAGGACAGTAACCTGCTCTGTTACTCCTTTACTGAAATGCAGGTTTTGCTCAGCTATAGTATAAAACACTTCAAAAAAAAGAAAAGGTTATTAAAAGAATGTTCTTTTAATAATAACAGTACTCACAGGTTACTGGACTCAATGAGTCTACTACTCACAGGTCAGGAGATTTAATACTCTCTTGGGTTTTCAGTCCTTTCTCTGAGCCTTTGATAAGCTAGGAACTCTCTTTAAAAAGGAAGCATTTTCATACACTACCCAGATAGAGGGTATCATGAAGGAGCTGACAAAACTGTACTGGAAACTGTAATATAGGCATTTTGTAACTTAAGAATTTTTTATATGTAAGTTAAGTTAAATATTCTAGTCATATCATCGTTTGAAACTTTTTTTTTTCCACATTTAAAACTAGATGTTGGAAATAATGAAAATTACTTTCTTGCTAACAGTATCATCCTCCATCAGGATGATACAGCAGTCATGACTGATTATTCAACTCCAAAAGTAATTCAGTATTTAACCTAACACAAGTCTACTTTGAGAAGCTGATTTTCATCCGTCACTGGTTTGTTGTTCAACCTCAAGGTTGAAGCCAAGGCATCACCTGAAATCACAGAATCACAGAACTGCAGAATGGCTGAAGTCAGAAGACACTTCTGGAGGCCATCTAATCCAACACCTGCCTCAAGCAGGGCCGACTAGAGCTGGTTGCCCAAGACCATGTCCAGATGGCTTTTGAATACCTCCGGGGATGGAGGCCCCACACCTTCTCTGGACAACCTGTCACCCTCACAGTAAAAGAGTCTTTCCCGAAGTTCAGATGGATGCTCCTGTGTCTCAGGTGGTGCTCATGGCCTCTGGTACTGTCACGGGCTACCACTGAAAAGAGCCTGGTTCCCTCCTCTTTGAACCCTCCCTTCAGGTACTTGAAAACATTGATGACATCCGCTGGATCCTCAAATCCCTCAGCCTTTCCTTAGATAAGAGATATTACAGTCCTTTAATCCTTTTAGTGCCCTTTGCTGGATCTGCATGAGTATTTCTCTATCTCTCACCCAGGAGTGGACCCAGTACTCCAGGTGTGGCCTCACCACTGCTGAGTAGAGAGGAAGGCTCACCTCCCTCGACCTGCTGGCAACACTCTTTCTAATGCAGAATTAAATTCTTTCATTGTTGTATAACAAACGAAAAGCCATTCAGATGGTGAAGGGCACCCTCAGAGTGCTTTGTTTCATGTGTGAGGTTTGTTTTAATTCAAAACATAGCATTTGATCAAACTTCAAAATTATATTTTGCTTCTAATTTTTTTTTCGCTTCCTTTTATTTATGATCAACTGATTTAAGCACAGTTTTGGGATGCTTCTGGTGAAGCAAACCAATTTTTATGTATTAGGAAAAAAAGTGTTGTCACAAAATGTTACCTCAAGCAGTAAAATATGAAGACTAACTTTTTTTCAGATTACAAAGAAATGCTGACATGTGAAAAGAATGTATTCATTTCCACGTCCAGCCGAAAGTACTGTCTAACAGTTACAGATGTATTGCATCTACTACCATACAATTTCCCTGTTTTCAAACCAATCTCCTCAGCCTCTGCTGGTGGCTTAACCCACAATTATTCTCTCAGCTCTTCATCATGTTTCCCCAGCTCAGAAGCTCTTGCTTCTGAACGCTCTCCTTCCCTTTCAGCCCTCTGTGCATCCCTCCTAGCTGGCTGCTCCTATTTTTCCCTATGTTTGCTTTTTCTGCCTTACTTTCTCTCTTCCTTCTATGCTTATTTTGTAGCTTTTCTTAAATGCAGCCTCTTCTTTCTTCTTGTTCAGTTGAACAAGTGGAGCAGTAATATGAGAAAGTCTCTCAAGCGTAGCATGGGATTGGGAAAACATCTTTTACGCACTGAAAGCATGACAGGCTCTGGGAGTCTGAGCTTAGTCATGATTTATGTGCACTAAGAGCTGTGAGGGGATGAAGCGCGTTTAGCAAGGATCAAACCTTGTGAGAAGTAGTGGGAAGAAAAATCAGTCTCTACTCAACATATGCAAACCGAGTTTGGGGAAGTACACGGTGCTTTTGCTAAAGACTGTAGGACTTGGTAAATGTAACACTCAGTGAATCATTTCCTGCCTCTATAGTGACATATTGTCAAATGCACTGGTTCTTCTCAGGAATTCTCGGGTTTGTTTGGAACGTGGGAAAAACAGCAACTTCTCAGCAACAGCTGATGAAATTTTGTTGAAAAATGTGATCTTGAGCTGTCGCTCCTTGCATATACTTGGCTTTTTTTCTGGTTTTTGTGCCCAAATGACTTAAATTTAACAAATTTACCATACAAATCTGAGCTATGTAACAGGAAATGGTAAATATCTGTAACATTATTTCTGGCTGTGCTCTCTGTAAAAACTTCTAAGGTATTATTTACATATGATTTATTTTAATTATTATATATAATTTTAATTTTATATTCTTAATGCAATTTTCCAGAGAACAACACTTTCATTCTGCGATGATTTCTTAACCTTCAAAATATGTTTTTTTCCCCACCAAAGCAAATGAAACACCTTTTAGAAAGTACTTAAAAGATACAATTTCTTGCATCTTTTTTAATTGGAACTGGAGCTTTCAGTTTGGGGAGAGTAAAACAAAAAAAATAAATGTTGTATATGGCACTCAATAGTCACCTATAATGAGAAATAAATCCATACACTTTTCAATCTCTTGATTAATGCACTAGGCCAGGATAGAGGAAATACAAATGCCAGTCTCTGATCTTGTATCAGAAGGATCTGATATCAGAAGTTTTTCGTGGCAGAAAAAGTGACATCGGAGTTGCTCCATGCTCAGGATGATTGCTTTGGTCAGTTGTCCAATAAAGCATGGTAATCTCTTTCTTATCATTCAAAAGAAATTTCTAAAAATCAATAGGATCTTTGAAAGAATGGGGTTTTGACTTGATTACAAATGCCCTGGTGTTTTTTTGCCTTTAGATTATGGATGTGCTATTCCGCCTGGTAAGAGGACACAGATCAATTCGTCTCCGAACACCATGGAAGAACATCCCTCTCTCACAGCCACAGTCAGGTTCATTTCTGAGTGAACAAAAGGAGGATTTACTGGAGTTCTACAGAAAAGAGAAAAAGAAAACAAAAAAATTAAATAGCTGAATGGTGTCTGTGAATAAGGTAGAAACTTCTCTTACGCAGCCTAAATGCATTGTGTAGCTAAGCCTTTATTTGATTCATCTCATTGTCAAAGTTTTAGTGTTAGTAGTTGGATGAGTACGAATGTGAGTGAAATAAACCCCTTCTTTTCCAGTGCCCTCAATCTCTTGGCAAGATGGCAAAGAAGATGCAAATCTGAAGTTGTCATTAATTCTTTTTCTTCCTCAGGCACTGAACTTTTGGTTACTTACTGGATTATACATTTGGGAGCCTACCCCGTCCCCCCTTTATTCCTAACAATATTATCAAACGGGAGAAGACTGCGTGGACGTTTGGGGGAATTTCCATCAAATGAACTCTAGAAGAAAAAATTAGACAAATGTGAAAGAACTAGGTACAGGTAAGAGACTCTGAGGCAGATCACGGACTCAATGAAATCCTGAGCTCCCTTTCAGCTGTAAGATTTGATAAATAAGAAAGATAAGTAAGTTTCTTACTTATCTGATTGTAGTATTTTTGTTTGGAGTATGGGCAAAATAAAATCTTCTCAGCTGTAGATGAAAACCTGAACTGTTCCAACACAGAAGCAATAGACTTTCAGCCTTCCAACTTAGAAAACCAGACCTCTTACTGGCATATTAATCAATCCTTTCTTATTCTGGATAAAGATTGCCTCTCTATTTCTCTTCTGCTGGGCTGATGAGTAAGCAGACTGGTGTATATTTCAGCTACTTGTCAGTTTGGTAACAACCTTGGCAATGCCTTTCACTGAGCATTCATGGATCCAAAAGCTGTCCCCAGGACTCCATTTGCCAGTACTCAGTCCCCCTTGAATAATTCAGGATTGTCAGAGAGAAAGGAATTTCTTACCTTTACAGGCATACCAGAACATCGTTACAGAGCTGCTCTTGTAAAGCAGCAGTCAGTGATGCTGCTATGTTAACCTGGAAGTGTTTAGGTAGAAGTGTGCTTTGCAAACAGGTGGAAGAGTTACTTTCCCGGCTGCTCATTGCCAGCTCTCCTCACTGGTGGTTATCACTCCCTTAAATTTCTCAGCAGAGCTGCTCATGTCAAAATTGCAGTCAAAGTGAGGTAGGTTAAGTGAAGGGGCTTAAATACAAGATTTTTCCTAAGAGAGAACACTCTGAAACTGTCCTGGAAGCAGCAGAGCTAGCGTATCAGAGTGGTGGTAAATTCTGCCTGGGAGTCAGGATGGACAGAGGCAGTGATAAGCAGCTGGAGATGTCCGTAAGGTAATGTAGATCTAGAAAAGGGTATACGTCCAAAGCATAATGGTACATCATCACATTGCACTGTAATTTCTTTTCCCTTTTTGTTCACCCTTAGCTTTCCCTCTTTTCCCGATATTGTACTTTCTCTTTCCTAATCAGCTGTTTGTGCCACGGGGCACTGAACCAGCTAGCCACATTCACTGGCTTAGAAAGAAATGCGTTATCCAGGCTTAATCCTTTGTTCTTGTTAGGTTTATACACCCTCAGATCACCTGGAAGGCTTAGATAGATTCCTGTTTGCATTGCTGTTGAATTAACAGGCCACAAGGATTTTTCCCTGAGTTTATGCTTATACATTGGTTTACTGCTGGCTGCAGGAAGACGGGCAGAGTGTCTGCTTGTCCCAAGCTTACCCACTGATTTTGGCTTGGTGAACCTGAACTGGAAGAGTTAGTTTGTACCAACTGAGCACTTCGCTACTGTGGTACTATTCCATCTTGCTGAAGAACGCATGCCGGATTTAAGCATTGCTGAACGACAACTTTTTTCTCCCAGGAATTAGTTCACAACATGGGCTCGTGTCTCTGAATCCATACTGCCGATGGGATGGAGAGATGGGACAACCTCATCCAGATCTTGCATCAAAGCATTAGTAACAGGAAAGGGTGCCTACAGAAGTACTTTCGCTAACTTGGCAGATTGCAAAGTCAAAAAGAGGGAGTTCTCCTCCTCCATCTCCTTTTTCTTGTCCTCAGTCGTGTCTGCACGGTCCTTTCTCAGCTCACCCTGACGTTTAGCTGAGGCTTTTGTGAGTTACTTCATTTCAGTAGCTCAGCAAAAATGCTAACAAAACCTGTAGACCAACTGTAGCTTATCAGCTTTTTGCCAAGCTGATAAATAGAATTGGCTCAGCAAGGAATCCTCCAAGCCATATAACACAAGGGAGGGAACGATGCAGACAAGAGCAGGGGAATGAACAGTGAAATTGTCACTTTTGCTGGCAGAAAGTTACTCAGGCATCTCCGCTGCTCAGGGAAATGTACCAGAAGGCTAAAAAGGTGGCACTGCTCTTTATCACCTGGGAGATCATCCAAGTCCCATTAAATTAATTAAGTTTTTATACTTATTTTAATGACACCTGGATCAGGTGCTGTATAAACAAACTGGTAAATCACTAATAATAAGTTATTAGCATGCAAATGAACTCTGATCTTTTGTATGGGTGTATGTTATTCAAGGACAGTAAGTAGTTAGGAATCAAATACATGCTTCAAATTTTGAAAGCACTTTGTACGTATCTAGTAACCTTCATACCTAAATCTCAAAGTAATTATTTAAGAATCGTCTGTGATTAAACATCATCATCACTATTTATTTGTTAATCTTCATTCCTTTTCTCTACATTTCCTCTGATTAATTAGCTTGATTTTTGCAAGCTATTGAAACTTGTAGTATATATCTTAAAAGTAAATTTATAAGCTTTTAAATGTGACAGAGAGACTTGTTCTTCTGACAGTAAACTGAGGTGTTAATACCTTGCTTTCCTACAACTAACTAGTCTTCTGTGCTGATGCTGCCTGAAAGAGCTTTTTTCTTTCACCCCACCACTGCAATTTCAGTGCTGTTTCTTGACTTTCTCACCTCGTTTAGCTCATGGTACTAACAGTAGACAAACAGCAGTTCTCCACACAGTGCATATGAGAGAACCTGTTATCACACACCACTTTGGTTTTCCCTATGACTTTCTTCTTCTCTTTGCCATGTTAGTTAACACTTCGATCCTATGGTCATACTATATATGATCATAGGAGCCTGCTCAGAAAAGATATCATAACACTCTCATGATTCGAAGGGCTGATAGGGAGTTTCAGGATGAATACTGCAAACTCAACATATTGCAGGTTCCGCTGCTGGTTACACATTTCACCTCACGCAAACCTAAGCACACTAAATATCATCACCCTGGGTACCTGGAAGCCATCTAAGATAAGCAACAGTAAAACATGGAGGTGGCCAAGATATTTAGGACTGAAGTGGCTGGACATCAACACTTATTCTTAGACATAAAGGATTTCCTGTTACGCTCCTGCCCCTAAAAAACTCCCTAATAAAATGTACTGGGCACTTATCTTGATTGTACTCTAATGTAATTTGTATTCATCAAAATTCTGCATTTCTTATATAAGCTGGCAGCTAATGTAATTCAAAACCGTGTAAGCTAATAATTTAAATTGTGATATTTTGTGTTTAATGTATGAAAGTGCTATTATTCAATAATTTGGCATGGTTTTGCAGTAATAATCACTCTAGAAGCTACTTTAGTGATATTTAACATGATTATGTGTTTTAGCATTGTTGCTAATTTCATCCTATAAATAATTTAAAGAGTCATTGCAAATAAAATTCTCCATGTCTATTAACATGGAGATTGAAACTAGTAACTCGGTCTGTGTCTTTATCCAGCTGCCTATCAAATTCTGTTTCCATTTGCTTATACAACTGTTCCTTCTGTTCCTTCCCTGTTCCTTCTGTTCTATGTATTTCTGTACATACTTGTCCAAATAGTAGGACTAGCAGGTTTGGATGCCTGTGTGTGTGTTCTGTATATGAAGTAAGATGGAATTTTCAGCACCTGAATCTCTCCGGCACTGCTAAGCTGATCTCTAAAGAATACGACTGAATGCCTTTGTAGCGACCGCATACCTGCCCAAGGAAATCCACGTGACTCTTGAATTCATGTCATTTAGCTCTAATGGGATATGACAATGAAAAATGAGGTTGCCTTTGCTCTGCTAGGAACTCTCCTCATCTTTTAACCTCACTGTAGTTCCATGTTGAACAATTTGAAGCAAGCCCAGCCCTGTGGCACAAGTTCCTCTTTTCTTTTTAGCTAGAAATAAACCCTTTTCCTTCCACTAAGATAAACTGCATAACTGATAATAAACTTGATCACGTTTTTTTTTCCTCAGATTATTGAAACTATCCTTAAAAGGCAATAAATTAAGAGTGACTTTTCAGTTGGTAATTTTATTACATCAGCTTCCTAAAGGTATAATGAAATTGTTCTGAAATGCAACAGTACTAAGAGCTCAGGAAATGTGATGCAATTAGTGTCTGTATTCATAATTGTGTGTCATGAATGCAAGAAAGGCAACAAGTGGGATTTTAAATAGCTGTACGGGAAATTACTGAAACTTTTGCTTGGAAGTCAGCATAACACTTGTGAAAATAGCAGCGTAACTCACAGCCTTCCTGCAGATGTACAGATTAGCAAGATATTTTAAATACATATTCAAATATATTTTGTATCTTAAATATAACACAAACATCCATATAAAAGCAGATACATTAAAACTAAATTTATACATGCATATACACATATATATCTAAATATACATAAACATGTGTCTACATCTTTGTGTGTATCTCTACACGCCTCTGTGTAAATGTGTAGTGATTTGTGCCTTTAGACTAGCACATTGCAAATAAATGTGTAAGGAAGGAAAAATGCAGGCACAAATTGGAAAATGCACCAGCAGATTAAGAGCCTGCAAGCTGAAAATGTTTCCTTTTGTGGCAATAATAATGCTGTAACAGCTATGTCAATAAATATGTTGTAAATCTATCTTTATGTAGCTGGGTAGATTTACAGAGCAATATTTAAAAATAGCACGTGCACATGGCATGCTCACGTTTTGCTACTATCATATCTTGTGTGGATAAAATACAATAATTATTATACTATAGTAACATTGTCATGAAATAGTAATCCTAGTTTCACTCCAAATTATTTGACTACAATTACTTTCAGTATAAAGAGTACTATCTAGGCAGACATGCCTGGTAGTGAGTAAATGTTGCAAAATACATAACATTATTTACTCAGATAACAGTACTTAGGTAATTTCATTTGAACTACATGTGGGCTGAAGGCATAAAGAGAGCAATGAGCAAAATGTGAATTTGCTGGAAGGCTTTTACTGGAAGAAATGAGGTCTCTGTGATGTCTCTTGTTATTTCCAGTCTATAATGATCTAGAAGAACAGAGAGCATATTCATGGAATTCAGTGATAATCAGTCTGATATTACATGGAAAGGAATATTGAACAAAGCTGAAACAGGTAAAACAAAGAGCTCAGATGTTAGAAACACGGCAGTAAACAGTAATATGAAGTCAGACAGAAAAATAATGCAAGTTAACATATGTACAGCTAGACTGAAATAAGGTCACTGCTGAAGTAGGTTTTAGCATGCTGGATACTACTAGAAAGCATTGAGACAGCATGAAATATCATACTAGTCAACCAGAGGAAGCACTTAGACACAGGGACATGCGTTCCACAAAGGAGGGGAAGAAAAACAAGCAAAAACGTACCCGTGTTGAAACCGTGTGCATGTTTTCACCTCGGGAACTGGCGGTGCAGTGTGATTCTGCAAATGCAGAATTAAACGATGAACAATATATGTTGATTTTTTTTTCAACAGCACAGAATTCTGTCCCATCTACAAAGCTACTTTTCCACTGCTGCTCTCATTTATTTAGACCATGAGCTTTTCAGAGCAGGGACTGTATTTTTGCAGAAACTGTGAGTGCAGCAAGGATTCCAAGATACTAGCATACCATCACAATAGGTGTTAATAATTATGGTTCAGTGTGGTTTCTTCCTCACACATCATCAGAGTATTACCTAATGATAGCCTTAACACTACAAAGTCCTATAAAATAAACCTATAGATGATTTAGCATAGTTCGTATTTTTGAAATGTATGTTGTGTGTACCTCTAAATATTCATCTTTTGTCATTTGTACTTGCAAGGTAGCAAAAGCCTTTTTGATTCTTAGTACATTAGTAACCAGTTTTTCCATTGCAAAACAATTTCTGAGTATTCAAAAACTGCTCCTGTTTGACATTAGGATTTAATCAAAACCTTTTGAAATTTAAATTACAGTGGATAAAATAAAAAGAGAAGCTGCAGGATGCTGGAGGACAGCCACCATCAGCACAATTATTTGGGCCACGGCAAGAAGAGTTTCAAGTTCCTTCCCTGCTCAATTGGAAGTTGGAGATGTTTATTCTGCACATATATTTCTTTCCCTGACTATTCTGAAATGGAAATCTTTCTTGCTGGAAATCTTCAAGATTTCACAAATAGGAGACTAGCTATGTCTAAAGTGTAGCAAAAAGGGGACGCTGCCAGGCAAAGCTGAGCAGGACTTCACGAGGGTTTTTTGCTCATGTCTCTCTCCTGTACATCCATTTTGGTTTCGTTCACTCTGTGGCTCCCCCCCAGCTGCTTCCCTGTCCTGCTATAGGCACATATAAACGTGGTGGATAACCTGGGGCATCTAAACTGCCCCTTGATGGTTGATTTTGGGCAACTGACATCCTCTCTTACAACCCAGAGTAGCAGTTTAATCACTGTGCTAAAATCTTTTCTAACATAGCACTGATTTGGACTGCAATTGTTCCCTGGAACTCTGTCTTAGAAACAGCTAAACTTTCTTACTCACATATGCATGAAAAGTGGTGAATCGTTACCAAAATACACATACAAATAATTAATTAGTGTAAAGAAACAAAGAAAAAAGGAAAAATCCTCCCCAGTTCCACTGGATAGAGCAAAGGAAATAAACTGATGCGTTTTTCCATAGCTCCCTGCTCTCTTCTCTGTCCCCATTTACTGTACCATCTGCAATATGAAAAAATCATTCACTATAGTTTAATAAGTGACATTTAAATGAGATATTGCAACAGTCTAGCAAACACTCAGGCTTTTCAGCTCTTTTGTTTCCCACTGTCAGGCTAGAATGTCAGAGAGTTGCTCTGAAGAAAGGTGTTGACAAAAAATCGTGGGATTAGTGGATGACACTTCACAAATGTTCAATATATTTTTCCCAACACCCCAAACTTCCGTCTCTTCTATTACCACATATAAATGATCTTAAAGCAAATTGCAAAAAAGTAGAGTAGAGGTCACATTCCCGACCACAGCAAAAATCATATGAGCCTGCAGCACTAGACCTATAGGAATGACATATAAGCTGCTAAATGATTTTTGTGTATAGCGATGGCCACACTGAAATAATTCATGCTGTCTCCAGATTCAAACTATTTCTTTGTGTACATCTCAGGGGGGTCCTTTTGCTAGATGAAATCTTCTTAGTATTTATTCTTTGTAATCTGATATTTGGGGAAATATCCGAGTGATTTATTCCAAGCTCCCTAGGAGTGATCCATAGCAATGCCCAACGCCACGGGAGAGGGCAGGACGTGGTGTCTGCCAAGCAGCATGTCTGCAGCAGTCAGATCTGCTGGGGAAAAACAGTCTTTAAGTGTACATGTCAACAGCACAAACATATTCTGAAAAGGAAATGAAACAAAGCATATTCCAAACCAGCATCAATAGGTGGCTATGGGAGCAGAATAGGACTCAAGATATTTCTCCACTAAGTGACCACAAATAAGTCCTCTTGTTTTTTTCATTTACTTCTACAAAAGAAGGATTACCATAAGACTTATGAATATAAGTAATAATAGGTTGCAAAAAAGACAAATATGAGTTCTATTGGAATACATAGAAGCATCATCTTGAAAATGCTGGAAGCTGACTTTGTCTTGTTCTGGCACGGTTATGCGGAACTGCACCATACTTCAAGGCACATTTGGGGGCATCATATCTCAAGAAGAGTTTTGATCAACTAGATAAGACAATGCAAGCACTGAGGTTTGAAAAATATATTAAAGAAAGATTGAGAGGACTGGAATTGCTTATTTAGAGAAGACTAATCAAGGATCAGATAATAATCTTTGGTCACGTGAAGTGCTGCTATGAAAAGAAAGTATTCCATGTCCTGATGAACAGATGAAAAAAGTAGTGCTTAAATTTAAGACAATGAGGGTTAGGTCAGTCCACAGAAAAAAATCCTGAACATAAGGATAGCTAAATAAGGAGGGACAAGTGGGAATGAGAAACATTTTTTTGAAAAATAAAATAAATCCAGAATATTTCCAGGAAAGTTACCTTCTAAACTTGTTATGAGAGAGGAATACAAGCCACATTACAGATATCAGACTGACTGAACTACAATTCTTGCTCAAGGTCTTAGCATCCCACATACAGGCATTAGGTATCATGCTATCACCTTCCAGGAATGGATTTATAGCCTGCCCAACCCCAACCTGAGTCCTGGCTTACAGATCCCAAGATAACAGATGTTACTATGTTCTCAAATCTAGCCCGGCACCTTTCTCTGAAACTCTGTGAAATTGTCTTATCAAAATGGCTTTCAATCAACTTCTTCAAAACAGGACATTAATTATTTTTCCATTCATCCGTTCAAAGCATGTTCCTGTCAGCTTCTTCTGCTTCATCCCTGATGGCCTGCCTTACCCCACAGCACGGGATACGACCGTTCTTCAGACAGACCACTGACTGTTGATGTCCCCCTTTTCACTCTTGACTAAACAGCTTGTCTCCAAGGCTGGATGGCAAAGCAGAACTGGGCAGGCTCCCATTGACAGGCTTCCAATGATAGAAAAAAGGAGTTTCTTAGGTTAGAATGAACCCAAGATTTTTTTTTTTTTGAAGTTTTCTTGAGGGGGAGGAGAGTGTGAAAAGAGTCCAGAGTCAAAGCAAAATTAGCAAACACCCCTGCAGAACGAGCCTTGATGAAATGTTTTCCAGGACAAAACATCTTTTACTGATGAACTATCAAATCCCCTGAGATGTCCTTCACAGCTATACATCTGGCAATGTTGCCTTTGGGGATACTTCTGACTGGGTCAATATTTTACCTTTCTTCTTCAGTTTCTAACAGTGCTTCCGTGCTTCTTTAGAGCAAATGATATGCAAGCAAGTGGACAGCAACGTGAGAGGCACATAGAGTCAGATATGGTATTCATAAAATAAAATTCAGCTCTTTTCCAAATTCATGATAGGCACTGAAAAAGCTACTTCTATTTTAATAGCTTAAGAGATTTTTTGTTGATTCCATCCTAAATAAAGTAAAAATAAATTTAAATATTTGAGACCTGCACAGACCACAGTGTCAATAGCTTACTTTTTGCAAGGGAAAAATGGAGTAGCCCAGGAAACATTTGAGATCGAAAAATTCTTTTCAATGCTGCCAGTGAAAAAAGGCAGAGACAAAGGAATTTTAAGATCAGAAGCAACCAGAAATCAAGCGTCAGAGAGGGGACTATGATGGAGAGCTTGAGGTGATGATGAGTAGGAAGAAGGGAAAGGCATTTCTTAAAATCCAGCCATCACATTAAGAAGAGGAAGAAATTGCTTTTATTTTCCTTGATGGAGTGTAGCATTTCCCTTGAGAGTGCTATAATGTCCTGAGGACATTGCAGAAGCAGTATACCACAAACTGATCGTCTGGAGAGCAGGTTTGTAATGTGGTGGCTTCACTCTATATTGTAATAACAACAAGTTGGACTTACCAATTTGAATATAAGTTGCAATTTTATAAGACTGCTAATCATATAGGATTTTTACAAGGGACCATTTTATTTGAATCCTTGAATGTTTCTTGTCCTTGAATTTCACCTGGATGCTTTAAATTAAGCAGAAAAACTTTTTTCTTCTTCTTCTTTTTCACCATATTAGGATGTAATAGGCTTTTAGAGAACCTCCCAGCCTTGATTTGAAGCTAACAAGAGATGAGAAAACCTGTCACTAGCATTGATAGATTCTCTTCCATAATTGAAGAAAATGCACAACTTATTTCCAATGTGAATATCTAGTTTCAATTTCCAGCTACTGGTTCTTGTTACGATGTCTTCCACTAGATAAAAGAGCTCTGTAGTACTGATTTTTTTTTTTTTTTTTCTGTGAAGATACTTACACACTGCAATCAAATCAACTTACAATCTTCTTTTTGGTATGTTCTGTATTTCACTTTAAGGTACTTTCTCCAATGAACTTCCGTCATTTTTGTTAATCTTTTTTTCGTGAACCTTCCCTAATTTTTATCCTTTTTAAAAAATATCTAGAGACCAGAATTATAGGGAATATCCTGATAACACTCTCAGCAATGGTCAAATCAGCTATGCGCTCTAATTAACTTTTCCTTCTCTGAGAAGCAGATTACTTCTTATTGCTACAGCATTGTTCTGAAAGCTGGTTATCTTGCCACTATGACTTTTAGATCTTTTTAATCTCTTCTTTTCAGGAAAAAAAAAAACTTATTCTGCCGCTGCAAACTCCATTATTAAATTAATAGCTTTCTATCTGGCTGCATTAGAAATACTTCATTTGGATATGACTGGTTTATCAAGCTATCCAGAATACTTTATGGCGTCTACATTCTCATTATTATTTACCACTGTGATAAATTTTATGCCCTCCACATGTTTTACTGCTGGTGATTATATAATTACTTCCTTATTATGACTCGCTGGACAGCGTCCTGTTCTCTGTGGAACCCCAGTCTCCTGTATAGTGATGATTAACCACTGAAGGCTTACTTTTAAGAAGTCAGTTAACCAGTTCTTCATCTGTCTAACTTATTATACTTTATTATACTGTACTGTGCCTACTACCTAGATTTATTAAACAGCAAAAACTAATGGTCTGGAAATCTTAAAAAGTTCTTTCGGTTGCAGATTGTTCTAGCTTGACTTCAGCAAAGACTGGCCTCTTCATTAAGAAGGCATCAGAAATCATGCTTGTGTAGTCTCCTTCTGCACTAGAAGGCAGTCTGTCATTACAACTCCATAATAATTTGTTTTCAGCCGAACAAGGTTGACACTAGCAACACAGAGGGTAATTTACATTGAGGCTTTCCTTTTTTTCCTTTCATGGGATGAAAACAACTGCTAAGAAAATTTTCTACCTAGAGATTCTTCCAGTATCTTGAAAATCTGGAGTTGTCTCTGCATTCTGATATAATATTCCTTTGATCTGTTCCAACAGATTATTACTGGTGATTTTCTAAACCACCTTACAATTCTTACCAGTCTTGCAATTAATATCTCCTCTCTTTTTGACTGAGGAAGGCAGTGTGCCATGATCAGAGAGCTCCTCTGTCTCCCAGCATGAAGGATGCATTGAAGACAGGATCCCACCCCATCTTTAAGTTCTTTTGGATTAACCGTACTTCTTCAGGTAGTAGTGTGTAGCATAAGAAAGATCACCTACCAGTATAATGTCTCAGAAATGCATCATCCTTCAACTCTGTGAGTGAAAGAAATACTAAGGAAAAAGAGGGACTGAGCAGAACATTAAAAATCTGTTCTTAAATCTAAATGGGTGACAATGAGCAAACAACATTTGCAAGATATTCTGAAAGGGTATCTAGGATAATTTTGACTTCTGGAAAAAATGTCAGTGTCCTGCTGATATCAAAAAAGAAAAAAAAATAATCATACAGTTAGAGGATGGATGATATTTTTAGCCTTACCCCTGTTCAGGTACTACAGGGAGGAATATTCAGGTCATTGAGTTTTACAAACCCCTCTCACCAATATAAGAATAATCACATTAGCTTACAGCACAGTCCAACTAGTCATCACTCCGTATGACAGTGGTGCTACAAGATTCACAGAGAGTGTCCAACAACTTGAGAGAGTAGCATTTGTTGGTGCATTTTACAACCTCTAGTGATTTGTACTTTAGCCAATGCCTGAGCCAGAGGTGGTAGTTTTGTCCAACCACTTTTTGAAGTACTGGGGACCTGTAGTAAATTGAGAGTGGTTTAGAGATGGGGATCTATAGTTTGTGTAATGTACAGAATCATTACATTTGTCTTAGTTACATGTGCTATACTTGTTTCTTTTTATGCCACCAGTTCACAGAGGGAGTGAACAGTCATTGCCATTCATGATTTTTGAGACCTGCCTTGTATTTGTTTGTACTGCCTCATTTCAAGGCTGCAGAGTGTTTCTTTTATAGAAGCTATCCTTGTCATATTCTTTTTATATCTTTTCTAGTCCAATTCTGTTCTTTGTTTTGCTTTGTTTAACTTTTCTTGTACTTCACCTCCTTGAAAAATATTTCCATATCACAAGGGACCAGAATTATTTCAAGATGTTGTGATGGGTTGACCCCAATACAGATGTAGATCCACAATCAGTTTGTAAAGTGTGGTGATGATACTGCCTCTGTTGTTGATCGACCTTTTCCTAGTTTCCCTCCTGCTCCATCTTGCTTATAGAAGGTTTTCTTTTTTCATGGACATAGTAGCTACAGATTTCTCTCTTCTTTATTCATGTAATGCAGAAAACACTCACTGATTACCATATATGAGAAGGTTATAGAAGTTTCTTATAGGTCATTCTCTTGTGTAGCCAGCTAAGACAGCAGGTTCCCCTAGAGGACTATGTTACTGCCTTAGCTGAGCTCCTGTCTCTCAGCTCCTTTCTCATAGGGTAAGTAAAAAAAGCTTAGTAGACTTCATGGGGGTCCTGGGTCATTAGCAACTGTCAGGATACAGTCCCTCTTAACATTTGCTGAGCTCTAAAATAGATAACTGTGTATAATTATCTATAGGTTGGACAATTTGTCACTGCCATTTTCATGTATAGTGTAGTTAACTGTTTTCTTAAAATGATATTCATTTGCTGATTTTCATACTAATGAGTTAGAGAACATTTTCCAATCTTCATTTGCTGTTCCTATTTTCAAATCAATTTAAGGAAGCCCTAGAAAAGGGAGTGTATTTTATGTATTTTAGGTTTGTCCTCTGGCAACAAAAATGCAGATTGATTCATTGCAAAGCCTACTTTTCTGAACTCCCTGCTCCCCAAAAGGCATATCTTTTAGACAAATAAAGCGGTGGGATTAAGTTAATGGAGGAAAAGAATAAGACAGTAAATTCATGAGATGTCAAGCTATTACAGCAGTGAGCAAACTTTGTGGCATTTCTCAGTCATTGCAATCACTATCACAAGATTTGTTCTGTATTTCTTGCACTTGTTACAGCCTTTGTCATCAGGATGATGAATTTAATTCCAGTGCCTTGTATAATTCTTGAATTACAGTGGTGTGCCCTGTCCCCTGCCCTTTGTAGTTTTCCATCATTTCTGAAGAGCTGGAAAATCCTTTTTTTGTTTTGTTTAACTGCTGTTGTAACTTCTCCTCCTTGAAAAATCCATCATATCACAACATGTCTCTCCATAAAAAGTTGAGTAGAAGGACCTGTATTCTACATGATGTGAGCATGATTTAAAAATCTGAAAGTTACGGGCTCATATTTCACATACCCCTTTTGCCTGACACAAGCCCTTGTCTTTTGCGTAGATAGATGGAAAGGAAGAGAAAGACGGAAGATATTATAGAATCATAGAATCATTTAGGCTGAAAAATACCTTTAAGATCATCAGGCCCAACTGTTAACCTAAGACGGCCAAGTCCACCACTAAACTATATCCCTAAGTGCCACATTTGCACGTCTTTTAAATACTTCCAGGAACGGTGACTCCACCATTTCCCTGGGCAGCCTGTTCCAATGCCTGACAATCCTTTCAATAAAGAAATTTTTTCTGTTACCCAACCTAAACCTCCTTTGGCACAACTTGAGGGTGTTTCCTCTCATCCTATCACTAGTCACTTGATAGAAGAGACCAGCCCCCACCTCACTACACTCCCCTTTCAGGCAGTTGTAGGGAGCGATAAGGTCTCCCCTCGGCCTCCTTTTCTCCAGGCTAAACAGCCCCAGTTCCCTCAGCCACTCCTCATACGACTGGTGCTCCAGGCCCCTCGCCAGCTCCGTTGCCCGTCTCTGGACACGCTCCAGCACCTCAACGTCTTTCCTGTAGTGCAGGGCCCAAAACTGAACCCAGCACTCGAGGTGCGGCCTCACCAGGCCCAGCACAGGGGAACAATCACCTCCCTGCTCCTGCTGGCCATGGAATTTCTGATCCAGGCCAGGATGCCGTTGGCCTTCTTGGGCACCTGGGCACACGGCTGGCTCATATTCAGCCGGCTGTTGACCAGCACCCCCAGGTCTTTCTCTGCCGGGCAGCTTTCCAGCCACTCTTCCCCAAGCCTGTAGCGCTGCGTGGGGTTGTTGTGACCCAAGCTCAGGACCTGGCATTTGGCCTTGTTGAACCTGGTACAGTTGGCTTCAGAACAAACAGAGAATGGAAAAAGCGCAAAGCCAGTTGGTTCTAATATGGAGACAAAGATAGACAACAAAGTCAAGGGTTCCCAGACACTTAAGATCGAGAGTAAGGAAAGAGTAGGGAAAGAATGGAGAGATAATTAAGATAAGCATGCATTTGTCTGTCTACATACACTGCCACACAAAGCATCATCATTCTCTTAATGAAAGGCCACAGGTATATTGTAAGAAACTGTCTTCGCCTCAGCTATTATGAAAAAACCCTGAGGTTCCTGGGGAAGTGGCATTTTTAGCTAGAACAGGCAGGCATAACAGGCCATTGCTGTACAACATCTTGCATTTCTGTAAGCATATACAGTACAAAGAATAAGAAAACAGTGACATTTCTTTGGACAGTGAGAAGGTCCCACCCTCAGTACTGGAACTCTGTTATTTCTAAGGTTTCATAGAATTCATTGAACATTGCCATTTCCAAGAGAGATATAGAGGCAGTAGCAATGAGTTTCTATTATAATGTATCTAGTAGCTGCTTTTTGCTTTGGCTGTTAAGTGTTTTTCACAATAAATGATTTCGGGAACCTTCCTTCTGGAAAACAGTAAGACATCTATTAATTCAAAAGCCTCGATTTTCAGCAAAGTGATTTTCTTTATAGCAACACTTCACCTGAAGTAAAACATATTAAACTTTCCACCTCTCTCCACTTTCTCTTCATAAGCTTCAGGAAAATGTTGCCATGGAATATTTAAAACAGCTCAGTTTACAGTGGGTTCAATTCAGCTCACCTCCAAGCAAGCGATATTCTCCTAGAAGTTCAGAAGCATTCTGAACACTAAATAGTAGCAGGAGTTGAGAAAAAAGAAATTGGGGTTAATACCCTGTTGTTCTCTCATTCTTTCCTATCAAGGTTTTTAGGGACTGAAAGCTAATGGAAAGAGAGCGTAGAACTGAAATGTTCCAAAGTAAGGTGAAAAAGTTTAAATTAATCTTTACTTTCAGCATGCTTTCCACCTGGACTCAGGCTATCCTCTCAGTGTGTTTCATGCCATCATTACAATTATTCTTCCCTCTTGACTGAATAATGAGCTGTGGTTTCCTAGTCCCCAAATACCTGCTTATGACTTGTACTTACTAGCGTGGTCCCACTGTGTACGATTTAAGTGCAGTAGCTCTCATAAAAGACTTTTTCCTTTTATGTTTTTTCCTCCCTTTCTTTTTTTAGAAAAACACTCAGTAAAGAAGTTATGTCCTCAAGAGCTGTTCTTCTTCTTAACATTAGGGAAGAATGAGACACAGTTCCTTTGTGCTAGAATTGAACTGTGAGAATTTTGTATACAATATGAAGAAATCTTTCCCATTTTATCTTACAGATATATTAAGAAAATCTGGTCAGCTCTGTATAATAAAGATTCAGTGACCTTGAGTGCATATACGCGTCAGTGCCTCATAATTCATATGTGCTTCCCTTTTACCATGAAACCCTTGAATGTTTTCATGTGTGCAGTAAACCCATAACTCATTGGGTATATTCTTTTGTTGAAAGCAAATATGCTATTACTTCTGAGATCTTTTAAATGTTAATTGTAGGGTTTGAAAAATATTTCCCACAAAAAAAAATAAAATGTGTTTTTCCTTTATTTAATGTCATAAAACTGTACGTGACTGGTTATTTACAATGCGATTAACAGCTTCAAGTTGAAATTTCCATTTCATTCCTTGCTTATAAAAACTTGCCTTTTTTTTTTGGTGGAACTTAATGGTAAAAAAAAAAGTTAAGATGGCAAATTCACCCTTTCTTAAAAAGGAATTGAAATAAAAAAGGATGTTTTATTAAGTGTACAAAGAATGATGTTACCCTCAGTGCAATCTCTGGAACATAGAGGGCACTGTTACATTAATGAAATAACATTTTACAAACTGAACCCTTTAGAATTGCTTTTAATGTTAGGAGCTAAAGCACCAGTATGCTATAGGGTAGTGATAGTTATGATGTAGCTGTTCCTGTTTGCAAACAAGTAGTTCATACAAAATGTAAATGGCAATATGCAGTGTATTTTCCTAGCATAAGTAAGAAATAAAAATCTCTATGTAGAGATTACTTAAGTTTATTATTATTTTATTATTTCTTGAAGTAAGGTTTGCCCTTTCTGCTAGAAAATTCTATGTCTTCAGAACAGCTTCATAGTATTCTAACTTGCAAAGATGCATCCTTAATCCTCCTAACACATTTTGGAAAGGATATTTAGCAAATAACTGGTAGATCGCAAAGTACCTTACCCACTAAGGAGAATCATAATCACTATTTTACAGATAGAGAAACTGAGTAATTTTGCTTCTGATCTGCTGGCTTCATGAGCAAGAAGTCTACTCACAGCAGTGCCATAGTTCTTCATTCCTGTCATCTTATCCTTCCCGTGCTGCCCACAGGCAACAGCAATACTGGAAGAAGAGGAGCTTTCTGCAGATTGTTTTCTTGGATGGCCATGCTTTATTCTGTGCTCTGGAAGATTGTGCAATTAAGAGCTACACCTGTAGGCCAGAGGACAAAAAGCAGGCAGCATTTCTGAGACTGTGACACAGGCAGGGAATAGCAAGATTTCTGGTTGGGGGAGTTAAGATCAAGTCTGAAGACTGTACTCAAAGCTCTTTGGAGTTGGCTGCAAAACCTCTTTTGGAGTGGCACAGTGTCGTGGTTTAACCCCAGGCAGCAACTAAACACCACGCAGCCGCTCACTCACTCCCCCCACCCAGTGGGATGGGGGGAGAAAATGGGGAAAAGAAGTAAAACTCGTGGGTTGAGATAAGAATGGTTTAATAGAAAAGAAAAGAAGAAACTAATAAGGATAATGATAACACTAATAAAATGACAACAGCAATAATAAAAGGACTGGAATGTACAAATGACGCGCAGGGCAATTGCTCACCACCCGCCCATCGATCGACACCCAGTCAGTCCCCGAGGGGCGATCCCCCGCCCCCACTCCC
>JANZLQ010000005.1:35371034-35390013 GCA_026212715.1 Elanus axillaris
TCCTACTGAACTCAGAGCACAGCACCCTACCAGCTACTGGGAAGACACTTAACTCCATCCCAGCTGAAACCAGGACACACAGCCTCCTGGGGAGGGTCTGGACATTGTACTCTGCCACTGGCTAGAAAGTTGTTTAGAAGTACTCTGATACTTCACATCTACGCTGCATTTATTATACGGTTTCCCTGGAAAAGAATCCTCAAACAGGCTGAGGTTCATTACTGCAGGGGCAAAGACGCTGATGCTCCCACATCTGCTGAAAGGCCGAGAAGAAAGGTAATACCCTCTTCGGCATCAGCCTGTGCCTTGTAGTGCACTTTTCTTTTGTATGTGCTTGTTTACTTGAAAGCAAGGAAACCGTACAGTAAACAAGTTCTGAATATTTCTGTTCACTCCTTTAGGGAGGGAGCTTGGTAGTCTGGAAACTCCCATGACAATTGTCATGAATCTTACAGAATACATGAAATTATTAGAAACCACATCTTCCTAGCAAATCCCATTAAATGTAGAACTAAGACAATGGCCTGGGATCTATTTTAATAAGGTTTTCCTAAGTACCGCCATACAGCATACCTAGTCGCAGTGACTTTCTTATGTAGGAAAACAGCGACTGTGAGACTGGACCTATTTGCCTGCTGTTACTCTGATGTTTGCAGGTAGTCTGGCGTTAAAGAGAAATATCCAGATTCCATTGGTTTTCATACTAAGTACTTAAATAAAGGAAGGGGTGTATATGTGTACTAGTTCAATCAAATGTGGTTGCTTTTCTTTAAAGCATGACTGATTAGGAATGCAGACATAGGCAAGAAATTAAGAGGACATGGTATTTGGTACCAAAATTGTTGTTTAAATATGTGTCAGCTGGCTAAGGATGCTACTACATTTGGAAAAATGTGCCATCAAAATTCATCAGATATGACCTGAAAAAAAAAATCTGCCGATTCTTTTGTCTAATTCCTATTATTAAGTCTTAAAATAATCCTCCTGAGACCTTTAGTTTCTCTGTATGCTGTTGTGAACTTCTTGTGCCATAAGCCACAGTGCTATCTTAAAATCAACTACCAGTGTTGGTCCCTGCTATCAAGTACCAGAGTCCACTATTGCCATTTCCAGCAGAAATCATATTTTTCTCTAATTACCTTCTATAGAATCATTTATAAGCTGCGTATGAAGATTATGCTGGAGAACACTTGTACAATTGTGTGTGAATATATATATATATTGAAGATAAGAGGAAAAAAGGTAACTTTTTAACAGACATTTTAGAAAATTTACTTTTGTCTGTCATGGTGAAAACAGTGACTGTTGTCCTAAGGTGAAGAGAAACTTTGCTGTTGCCTAAAGATAGACCAAGACTAGGCATTAATCAAATCAATAGTAACAAAGATATCTAGAAATAAATAAAGTTAAAGGCTGTCGTTATATTTGATACACATATTTTCAATACAATGAAAATTTGTTATAGTCACATAGTCCATCTTGAAAGCTAGCTATTACAAGTCAATTACTATTAGCAGACAATTAATCTGAATTTCCACACCCTTACATTTTCTAAAGTAAAAAAAATAAATTTCCAGGAACACCTCTAAAAAGCAATCTTGTAAATAGTGGTGATACATCATTTTTGTAGTATTAGCTCCTGCAGTCAGGTGATTAATAAAAAATAATTTGGGGGCTTCTGATCAAGTAATTTTCTGGACATTTGTGATAACACAGGTAAGTTCAAAAACCACACAAGTCAAGCTAAAGTATCCTTCCAACATTTAAAGTTATTTTATGAATGATATCAGATCTTGTAATGTTGGGAGCATGACTGTGATTTTTAAATGCTTAGAGTTACTTTACATTTCTGTGGCCCCAAAATAAAAAATGTAGGTTCTTGCAACAATTTATGGGTATATTTGATAAATACATTTGCTAAAGAGATTTTAATATTTAATATTTAATTTAATTTAATATTTAATTCATACAAGTATGAATTAAAGTAATTAATTCAAAAATTGCTAAAAGATACATTTTCTTTATGGTATTTTTGCTCCAGGTATCAAATAATATTCTTTTTTTTTCTTTGTGTCTGTGTCTAAATGTCACTTCTGCAAAGAAAAGATATTCAATTTCAATCAGGATGAACTTTTAAAAAATTGCATAACCTAGACCAATGTGCTGTAACTCAGAATCCTATTTAAGAAACATTGGGATCTCTGCTAGAAGCAGTCAGAAGGACAAAAGAAGACTGATACTTTCTCATACCATAGAAGACTGTAAAATACTGGACTCAAAAATTTGACCCAGCAATTTTTTCCATGTCATAGTTGTGGCATGTTTTCAAACTCATTGATATATTTGAACTCTACACTTCATGATGCTTTTTCCAGATGTGAAAAACTGCAAGACATCCTACCTTAGCCATTTCACAAGTGTAAGACTGAATATTTTCTTTTCAGAGCTTCTAGACAAGACGTGAAATAAATATTTTTTAAGCAACGGATTCACTTTAATTCGAATTTTAAAAAAACCCAACAGCTGGAAGTAGCTGAAGGGCCAGCTGTATCTGGTGTAGAGACAGAGTTAGGTGCCTTAGAAAGAATTAACTGTGTTACAGACTGGGAAGACATGAGGAAACATTCTTCATGTGGTTTGGAAAAAATATACATATGAACTGGCAAGTCTTTGAAAAAGAAGGCATTTTTATGACATTAATAGAAGTCACAGACATTTCCTGACATAAACTCAGCATATTTACAATTTACAGACTGCGATTTAAATTTTGTTAAAAAAACCCCAAACTTACCATCAAATATGCCTAGTGATGGAGACAAAGACCCACAGACTTTGTATGAACTGTATCATAAATGAGTTTCTTTTTTTGCTTAGTGCTATGTATTCAAATAGACAAGGAAAAAAAGATAGTTTAAATGTTTATGAGCTAAGTGGTCCTAAATGCTTTTATTTTTCTGCGTCTGATGCATACTAAGAAGGCAGCCTTTTGTCTTTAAGGTAACCTGTCATGGCTGATACATCTTCTGGGACAGTCCCCTGCGACTCCTGTGTTCTATTCCGCTCCTGGCAAACCATAATAATGTCACATTCAGAAAACCTCAACTCTAGCACTGCAATTATCACTGTTTTTCTTTTCCAGTTCGCTTCACAGCTCTCTTAACCCAACGACTTGCAAAAGACTTCTTCACGCTGCAGCCTTTTCTCCTCTTCCCTTTCAATTTGGCAAGCTCTTTTCCTGTTAGCAGACTTTAACCAGCAAAACAGCAGGCTCAGAGGAATTTTAATCATAAATCCGAATGAAGAAAAGCAAGATCTGCAATGTTTAAACTGTGGAAAAAGAAACCTTCTTATGCTAAGAAGGACTAGATCTTACAAGTGGGATTTTATGCACGAGAGACAGGAGGTACTCAAATATCATCATCATGTCGGACTTTCTATGCGCTTGCTTGCGTTGGTTATAGTGACTTGCTTGGGACAAAGTTGTCATGGAAAACAGAAAAGTCCCAAAGGAAACGAGAGGGTTATGACAAACTGCATAGAGTCATGGTTAACTAACTCTTAAGAACAATATATTTCAGGATACATTTTTATTGAATGAGGGCTTCTTTCTGTCTAGAGCTGCAGACTGTTGAGATGCTTAAGAATGTAATCTCTTTTTCCTCCCACAAACTCTGCCAGCTCCATACTTCTGACATCCTCAGTATCTTTGACAAGCAGGAGAAATAATAAGGAAATTTTTCAGTTCACATTTTCTGAAAATTGAATATGAAAAAGGCATCAAGAAAATATCCCAACTTTTACTACATTATTCTTTTTAAGACCAAGCGAGATTGGGAAGTGATTTCATACCTTTCAGTTTACAGGACTATGCATATAATTCCTTGAAGACTGAAATACCACCCTCTTTATCTTTTCTTCCCATAATGCAATTTATTTCACAAGAAAAAGCATGTCTGTACATCTAGTTATTTACTTTGAAATGTTTCTGAGCAATAATTAGTGCTTCTGTCAACATATTCATTTGTGCCATTCAGAAGACATGTAAACCACCCACACGCATTCTATTGCCCCAGCTCCCGGAAGGTTTGAATTTGAACAATACAATAAGGTGCTTTTGAAATGGATTTCAATCACACATTTTTTTTTTTCTCTATCGTTTGTAAAGCAGAACTTGAGTATTACTTTCTTTTTTTTCTCCTACAGTCACATTCTGCAAACTATATGAGTGAATATCCACTGTAAGAATCCCATAAAATCATTTATTCCCTATACATTTTTCTTGTGACACTTTTAGAGAGCTACTTGTAGTAGTAAAACAGCTGTAAGAATGGAAGTGTACAGACATGTTATTTCATAATAGGATGATAAACAGGCATTCATCTGTACTCGAAAGTATGGAATGATTACTAAATGAAACCTGACGAATTTCCAAATTCTGCTTTTGAAATGTTCAAAACTGGCAGAACAGTATAAAGCACAGTACTGGAAAGAGACAGCTCAGAGTTGACTAAAATTTCCATCTCTAGAATAGATTTTACTTAATTTCTTAAAGAGGTTCAACAAACTGCTCTGTGAAATAAATAAATCACTTTTTTTTTTTAAAATATACATAAAGAATGGGAAAATGCCTTGGTTTTCTATTTTTATTGAGCCCTGAATTTTCCTGACAGTTCGTTTTTCTCTGTTTCCTTCATCCTCGCAGCTTCATGTTGGTATGACTGCTCTGCCTTATGAGACCTAGGACGGCGTGTGGCAGACAGAGCTGGTCCCACACAGCCGCCCTGCGGAGCCGCGCCGTGACAGAGGTGTGACAAAACCATGGTGCCTACACGGAATGCCTGAAAGTCACATCCCGAGGGAAAGATGCCAGGCACATCCTTTAGCACGTGCAATGGCGCAAGGGGGAGATAGGGTGAGACTGTATCTGACATTTTAATGGACAACATCTTCACCAAAAAGGGATGTCAGGTTAGCTCAAGATAAGCACGGAGGGGGGCAAGAGTATCTAGAAAATGTTAAAAATCTAAATAGAGTTTCCAGTCAGATTAAATATCTCTGTTCGAAGAAAGGAGGGAAATGTGAACATTTTTAAATTACTGGTATTCCTTCCTTTGCTTTTGAAAGAACTAGATTTCTCTATTTTTTTGCATATTTTTCTGATTTGGGGCGATGTACTTCTCTTTAGAAATACTCCTCTTTCTGTTCTAATCGCCTTTGCACTTTTATAGCTCTCCTTTTATCCTTTAAAAAAAATAAAGATGAAAGAATAGAAATAGGGAAAAGGAAGTTGAAGAAATGAGTTGTCCTAGGTTTGGCACCCCTTCCCCTATTTTTACAATGAAATTCTAAAATATATTGATTTTTTAAAAATAACATATATGGGCCAAGTCTGATCATAAACAGTTAGCTTTCTTCAGCTACGAAGATGATTGTCCAACACTGTCGCTACTCTTCTTTGTAACCCCAGCCCAAATTACACCACAGCACTTCTGTCCGAACACAAATCCCTTCTCCAGCAGGCACCCATGGGCTGTTTTTCTTTTTCACTTCTGGACGAAGTACTTTCCAGCTCTATGATAAATTTTTCATTGCACTGTTATCTCCCCTTTCCATCCCTTCTCAAGCAACATCCATTCCCTGCTAGAACCACAACAGCATCTCTTTTCACTCTCATTTGTCTATTTTTCTCTCTCCTCCGTCTTTCTTTTCACTGTAAAAGTGAGTTTTCCTGCTGTATTACCTCATGGTCTTTAGGAAGGGTAGAGGATGACTTCTGCCATGGATTGCATTTTCCCTCTTTTCTTTTAACGCAGCAGCTCGCTTCCCACCACAAACTCCTAAGTAGCTACGTAGACCCAAGTTGAGCCCGTATTCCGTGTGCTCGCACAGCACATGCACCAGCCTTAGGAACCTGTGGAATTAAATACCAGTGTTCCACACCAATCACAACCGGAACGCGGCGATGCTGGAGGTGCATCACTTTGAGATTGTGGCTTCAGTTACGTTCAACATACTGCTTGTCATCAGAGCTGTGCTGGCCACCAAATTACATGGGCTTCTTCCTTCCCTGGTCTCTGGATCACTTTAAACTGCAGAATAATGAGGAGCGCATTAATAATCACAAATAGATATCTGATCCGAATTTGCAGATTCATGACAACATAGTAGAGAAGTTAAGGATTTGCAAAACTTGATGCGTGATGTCTAGCCATTGGCTGGTTGTTCATATTTACAAGGACTGTGGTTTGTAAACTTTGGCAAGGCAGCTTTAGGAGTTAGTTGATAGAATACTTGGGGATTAGGGTTTGCATATGTTTTGGTCTCAGGCTAGTTTAATAGGACCCTTACATTATGTGAATACGTATGTGAATCTAAGTGTTCATTAATAAAACTGCAAGAGCCTGCAAAAATAAAATTAAAAAAAATACATAAATGCAGTTGGAAATGCATTATCTACTTTTTAAATCTCCAAAAGCTTTTGAGCATAGTGAGAGCTTTATTAAAGTTAATATAGGAATTTTCTTGTATTTCATTGAATTTCATTGAATGTTTTCATTGCAAACTTTCTTTCAAAGATACTGCACTTTTCCATTTTCAGATAATAAAAGTGCAATTTAACAGTGTTGTGTAATGATATTCTAAACTCCACACAACTTTCAAAAGTCTGATACTTCAATCTTATTTGCAGTTTTAGCCCATTCCCAATTTTCATTCCCTTTCTGTGTCTTTTATATTTGGTTAAACAGTAAGAAGTCTTCCAGTATTTGAGGATATGCGCATGTATGGCCAAAACCAAAAAGATAACCTAATAGTTTGCTTTATGGTCATTTTATTTTCAGTCTAATGAAGAAGGCTGCAATTCTCAGAAGCATGCAGACATCTAAAGACAATCAGATTCTCACAAATGTGAGAGGACTGAGGGCTTGTGAAGGTGTTAGGCCAAGTGACTAATGGGACAAATTAGATCATGACAGACTTCCTCTAAAGTACTTAAACTAATCACAGTCTTCAACCCACTCACAAATACAGATCTGAGAGAAAAGGACTAAGTATTAAAGAGCGTATTCATCCGTCCTGAGAAAACAGCTCTTTGCACATGCTGGCATAATATTTTAGAAGTTGGATATATTTTAGAATCATCGCCCTTGTGTCAAATTCATCAGAGGGGAGCAAGAAAAACAATTACCTCAATTTTAACCATGGCAAAGGCAAGCAGCACTGCAGGAGGGTGCTTATATCCACACTGATTGCATGAGTGTTGATGGGAACTCTGCTGTGTTGTGTGAGACTGATATGGACAATAAGAAATCACTGCTTTTGCTTTCTCAGTTTTAAGGACACTGTAAGGGGGTTAGAGAGGATTTACATGTGAAAGGGGGAATCCTAACAATGTGAGGACTTAAGTATCAGATGCACTGGCCAGGCAGATAAATTTAAAATCAAATAGCAAATTGATTTTTGCATCCCATTGGTTGTTGCACTCTCCTAACCTTTGGGAAATTTTACTCTTTTCTATGATATACACTGCAGGCTTATTTGCTGGAATACTGTACTCTGAAATCTTGTTACCTCTACTAATGTTATCCCCACTACTAATATTTTTCCAAAAGGGTAGATGGAAGTATGTTATGTGCTTGGATTGTTGCAGCAGCAGGGTATTACACCCCTGGATATACTCCCTTAGTCTCTGCCCCAGCCTTATGCTGTCGTGCTCAGGTCAGGGGGAAATAACACCATGTATATTAACTGGTCCCAAAAAGCTCAGACTTTTTGTTTCCAGGCTCCGCATCTTTGCTTTTCATCACCTGCATCATTTTCAGGGCATAGACAGGTGGAAGAGCTACTTGTACAGGAGTCAAAACCTGCAGGCTGCACAACTAAGGAGCATTTAATTCTCACAGCGTCATAATGTTGTAATCTTGTACCCTTTTTATAATGGCTTTAAGGCTGTATATAGAGCCTCTGAGCAAAAGAAACAGAAAAGAAATGAGATCCAACACCAAAACTAGTTCTGAGTTACAATTTTCCCCAGCTGCAACCTTTTTTTCCTAAATATTAGCAAACCAATCTAGCATTAGGTATTATGGTTTTGGAATACACAATCCTCTGAATATTTTATGTATTAAATGTGTTTGTTTTAAAGACTTCAATAAAACAATTGTTTTAATAAAATAAATGTTTCAGTCACGTATGGTAGTGAGGGATTTTTTGGAAAAGGTAAAGAAACTTGATTTTTATTATGGGTTTTTAATTTCTCTTTCACAACTAAAGGTGAAACAATTGTGGTTACTGACACTGCATTGAAATTACTAAGAAAGGCTTTTCTCTAGTGTATATGATGCTTTTTATATCTGTTTTAATTTCTATGCCTTTCTTGCAGCACCTTTTGATATAACAAATTCATTTTCTTCTCTTTGGATGAATACAATTTTTGTATCTTGTACACGTCTTCTGTATGTTCAGGAACAGTCCATTATATTTTACTGTTAGATATCAGCTTCTAGCTGTAATAAGACTATATTGTAATTGAGCTGTTCATTTAATCAGAATTATAGAATAACTTAGAAAAATTGTGAAAAAATTAAGACTTTTACTTAAGTGCCATTTCATTTTAAGTGAGTTTCTTTTAAGCAACTTCTTCCTCTGTCCTTGTTAGTTTGATTGCAGAAATTCACCAGGGGCACAATTTAGCAATTTAAATCCTCTCTGGATTCCTACAGTGTTCTTCGCCCAAACAACACAGACTTGAAGATTTTCTGTCCATCGGCACATGGCAAAGATTAAGAAGCTGTAGAATTTTATTAGAATGAGAAGATCTGATTCAAATCGTGGTAACCTCTTCCCAGGTTTGGACAGTTCTCTGCCACCAAGTCTTTATTCCAGATGAGGCTCCATGACTGAGAAGGTGACATTCGCAAGCCTTCAGACTGGCATGAAAGTTTGTACTGTGAACAGAGAGGGTTATTAGAAGGTGGCAGGAAATGTAATAGAAATCATCTTTTCTGAGCAGTTTCTGTATGCAAATCATCTTTGTAGCATAGTTTGATTTGTTCTTTGCTATCAATAGAATATAAATCCTTAGAAATACCCTGAAGTACATTGGGGGTTTTTATTTCATCTTAGGTGAGTTTATTTCATTACAAGCGAGTTCTTTTCAGACAATTTCCGCCTCATTCATGTCACAGTGTGACTCACAGTTTCTTCATGTTTCTTTTAATAAGTTGAATAGGTAACAAAAGAAAACTAATTTCTTTCTTTCTTTCCTCCTTGAAGGAGTGCACAGGACATAGAGTGTTGCAGAAATCAGGTGAAGAGCTTTAATTCCAAGCAGTGAAGCCTAGAACAGCTTATTGCGCTTTTGATAAATGAGATTAATTTTAATATCTCCTTTTCAGATGTCCTTCAGATGTTTTCTTAGTACTAGAGGGGACAGACAAAATAATATAAAAAAGTGGTACATAAACAGTAGTGATGAGGAATACAGTTAAACTAAACCTTGACTACTGACTCCATACTGTAAAGCATTTGGGGCTCCAAGAAACATCTTGGAGTTTGTGTCACTCCTGCTTCTGTTCCTTCCACCACCTCTCCCAGGCATCATCACCGGTGCCCAGCTGCCATGAGAGAGCTCAGGATGACAATACTACCCTCTGATGTTGATGCTGGCAAGTACACAAAGGCTCTTAAATGGTTTTCTTCTTTTCTTCCCCATCAGTTGTACAACAGCTATTTTACTTCATGGTGAAGTAAAGCTTTTAAGCATCATAAAAATTTCTTTATTTTTCTCAAAAGTAAAGCAAATAATTAGTGGTATCTTTAAATCATGGTCATGCTTTGGCTAGCACTGTTATTCAGATATTTACCATAGTTAAAATAATATTCTTATCAGAATAGGATGAGATAGTCATATCTTAAGCTTAAAATCTTCAGCTTACTCAAACTGGACTGCTGCCAAGGTCTATATATGCTTTAAGACTTCTCCAATTTAAAATCCATATCACATTTGACCTGTAGGAGGTGGTGAGTGCCCATTCAACAGTTAACAGTTATAAAAATAAAGCATGACTCCAGAACAGACATCTCCCATTGAATGCCTATTACCTGCTCTGGGGAAATCAGCTAGGCAGTATGAATCCAGTTGTAAACAGAAAAAAAATTCTAAAATGTAGAATATGTAACACATCTCTATGGTAAGAACGCTTCAAAAAGAAGAGTGCATTCAGCCAAGAAACAGATATTTTTTTTTATCATTTATTTTTCCAACTGCCATTTGATGCTGTTCACTGGAAACAAGTAGGAGAAACATCTTCTGGTTTGCATTCAAAACTAAGGCACAGCATTGGCTTACACTGAGAGATAACCATGAGCTGGAATTTGGCCTTAGCAGATCTCCACTTCTTGCAGCCAGTCCTCAGAGCCAGTGGATGGAAAAATAAGAATCTAACATTATAACAGGAGTTGGTTCCTGCTCTCCTCGCATACCCTGACTTCTCATTAGGTCCCATTCCTGAGCTGCAATGGGCGTATCTTTTTGTTCTGAAAGCCAACTACTTAATCTGTTGTCCAAAGAATGAACTGTACTTCAGTCATTCCTAATAGCTTTTGAATAACCCTTCCTTAAAAATAAAAATTTGAAGAGTTGATAGTGGAAATTTTTATCCATTGATGTGAGTCAGAACTCCTCTTCACACCATCAGCGTCCTCAACAGAAACTGGCAGTGCCATTTTCAGATTTTTGTAGCAAGCTTCTTCGTATCTTTTCTTATGCATATAGTCAATGGAACCACTAAAACTCCCATTGAAAAAGTATCTGGTACAGGCACTAACAGTAAAAGTATGCACCAAATTTAAAAGGTGTCACTGATCTATCTCTACAGTCAAATTCAGAACTGTGTTCAGTGATTTCTTCCAAAGTCTTACCAGAATTCCAGGGCAAGGCAGCAGATCAGTCAGGCTCTGCAACTTCTGCAGGCTAATGAAACTCTCCGCATATTTAAGGCAATAATTCATTATTAGCCTAATGAAAGGATAGTTAAACTATGAAAAAATATTACTCAATTTACAATGACACTAACCAAGCTAGGTAATTATCACAGGAATCTTTAATAAAACATTTCATGCTGATATACACAAACTTTTTAGTATCTAATCCTTTCTTTGGTAGTATGCTCTCTCTTCCAGTACTTCTGTGGGTCCTAAGGTTGATGGTGCCGGTCTTCCTAGAAGCAGGTAGTGTGACTCTAAGGTGGGTCATCAACAGCCCAAGGCCTTCACCAGAAACGTGGCACCGTTGTTATGTTCTTTTCATTCGCTCTAGGACCCACTTGGTGCTATTTTTATGTTTTCCATATCCCATCTATTTTTTTAAATATGTACGGTGTAGTTTACATATGTTGGATACTTGTTCCTTGTTCTCTTTGTTTTTTCCATAAACCCAGTTTTTACTAGGCTTCCAAAATTACATTCCTCCGATGATCAGAAATTGTTCACTGAAGGTCTTCTTGCTTGAAGCCTCTGCTTTCATCCTGTGTCCACACCGTCAAAATCTCTGCTATCATTCCCCATCTGCACAGCTCTACACTACAACTTCAGTCCAGGGTTACACATAGTTCACGCTACAAACAGTAACTACTGCATATTACTATCTGTCAATTAAAACGATATGTCAAAATGATTGTAACAATAGACATTGCACCAAACATACAAAACTAAGCTGAAGCCAAAACAAATTAAGTAAAAGCTGCTCACTCGTTATTTAACTGTTATTATAAATAAATGAATAAATCACCTAATAAACAGTTGCCTTTTCACCATGACCCATACCCGGTTTTAAAATGGAGGTAGCTCTTCCTCTGCCTTAACTTGGCTGAGCTCAAGTAGAACAGTTGCTTTTAGTTGAGGAACTTTTCATAGTTTCATTACCACGTGCAAGGTATAAAGTGAAGTTTGGTAATGTAAGGAGAAAAATACCTGAGAAGGAATGACAACACAGGATCTTAACTGAGCTGGAGACAGAAATAGATGAATTTGAAGTTAACTTCTCCCTAAGTTCCATTCAGTAATAAACTACATAGAAGTCTATATAAAATTGCAGATTGAAAGACTCTGAGGTTTAATACCACCTTAAATTTTCATTACATCGGACAAGAGCAGTAAATGATAATTTTTTTTCTCTTCATCAAAAACAGAAATAAAAAATGTTATTGCCTCATGTATTTGTATTGCTTTTGTTTAAGAGGTACATGTGTCTATGTAGGCAATAAAGCTGGTCATATACTACATTCAGTTAAAATTTCTGCAATAACAAACCAAGCAAAGGGCTAAAGAAAAAAAAGACAACCCAAGCCCCTAACTTACAATAGGTAAATGTACCTAAAAGCAGAGCAAATATGGACGTGCTTTTGCCTAGCTTGCTAGTAACAGGATACCCCTTTAAAGTAGTAGTTGGTACTTAAAGGCATCTGAAATGAGACTACATTAGGCAGCAGTTCCTAAATATTTTTCTTTTGTTTGCCTTCCAGTGTCCTGTCTGCATTTCTGTTAACATTTCTCTGGGGTTTGTTGTTTGCAGAGACTCCCTTCTTATCCACTGACATTTCCAGGGTCCTGATGTTCAATTTAGGAAGAATTACATTGACACCGGTACATTTTTTGAGGTTCTGGTAATTTCCCCAAAACAGCAATCAGCAATCCAAAACCAAAACAGGCAAAATCAAAACTTTGCAGATACTACAGACTTCACTTCTGTCAAATAGTCCTTTAGCCGTGACAATAAGAAAATCCAAGTGTAACTTTCAGGCATGACATGAAACAGAAAAGGCATAGAAAGAAACAAAATTCATTCTGTAAAACCACATCTGGATATTAAAAGAAAATACAGTCCTTCGCTGCCATGGTTTAATCCCAGCCAGCAACTCGGTCCCCACCCCCCCTCCCCAGTGGGATGGGGAGGGGAATCGAAAATTAAAATTAATTAAAACTCATACACCTAGGGTTCTTCTGGGTTACTGTCCCCAGCTGTTCCTAACTTTAAGGAACAGCTTTCCAGAAATGCTGGAAAATTTCTTGCATATATTCATTCTGGTTTAAACACTGCCCTCCCACCTCTAAAGTGATGACTAATTAGCCAGTTTTTCTCTGTAATCCTATACAGTCTTTGGCTGATGAAGTGGCTGCAGTGGCATAGAAAAAGAGTTGAAAACAGGGGAAGCCAGAGCTAGACGCTTTTGCAAATTCATTGCACATTGCATTTTCTCACCTGCTCATATATTACACATATTCATAAGCTATCCAGAAAAGAGGTGAGCAGTGAGGTGACAAAGTTTTCTGGTAGTATTAAATTATTCAGGGTAATAAAAGCAAAATCTGGCTGTGAAAATTTGCACTAGTTTACAATACTGAATGAGCAGTAATAGATGAAGTTCAGTGGTGATAAATGTAGAATAATGAGCAGGTAGAATAACCTCTACGTGTAGAAACAACGAGAGACCCTAAATAACTTATTAGCATTCAAGAAAGAGATTCTGAACTCATTGTAGACAGTTCTACAAAAATATCAGGTCTGTCCTAGGAAGTGCTCAAAAAACCCAAATATAGTATTTTGAATGGCTAGGAAAGGAATAAACAACAAAATAAAGAATATATTTAGAGAAATGCATAAAAACTTGGCAGTTCTCTCTCTCCTAGTCTTGGGTAGAATGTAGAAAAAATAGAAAACGGTAAAAAGAATAATGAAAATTATGAAGTAGTTTTTTGTGCAAACAGAGTCTATATAGATAGAAAAAGAGGCAACTGTGGAAAAAGTTAGAGGTCAATAAAATCATGAACACTTTGGAAGATGTGAATAAGCACGTCAAATGGACTTCCTAGGAAGCAGATCTTGAAGAAAACAAAAGGCAATATTTTTTTACACAAAACAGCTAAATTGTGAAACTTATGTTTCAAAGAAAATGTATTCTTTTTAAAAACTGCAGTCACCTTAACTTACAAGGAAAAGTACAATTTTCAAATGTGAATTTCAAACAAAGACCTCATTTCTGATGTCCAGCATTCCAGAGAAGATCCCTTTTGTTACTGGTGGGAGAAAGAGTCAAAAGAAGAGTCAAGTATCTAGAGATGGCAGTGAAAGTTTTGCAGTAGGAAAAAAATCCTTTTTTTTCCAACTAAAGAATACTGATAGGAGAAAGACAAAGTGCAGGGAAGAACTATGAAAGGCTGGGAAGTTCGGTCTTTTGATATTACCCATAGAGGCAGCGTTGATCGCAAATGATTGCAGCTGATAACAAGGTGATGATTTTTTTATCTGTGACATCATGAACTGTGTTCCAGCTCACTAGAGAAGTACCTTTGTAGCATGAGACGAAAAGTGTGTGTTACATGCCCTGGTATGTGCATGAGGGCATGTGAAAGTATGAAGTCAGCTGGAATAATGTTGGAGGAGTGTGCAGTATGCAGTTTCATCCATATTGCCTTTGAGAGCAGTCCCGGAGTGAACTATCCCTGAACGAGCTTCTCTGTAGAATACTAATAAGTGAAGCAGCAGCTGTGCGGATCAAAAACTTGAATGGCTTAAAAGAACCGTCTCAGCACAGACATGAGGGAGATCAGATACTACAGCCAAGCTGATGGACTTGGTATTGCTATTTCTAGCAAGAAAGACTTGTGCTTTTTGATCTGTAAATCCCAGACAACAATCCCCCATGAGGTAATGCCATTGGAATAGTCAAAAATCACCACTACAGAGATACCTGAACTGCTCATCGGTTCTAACCTGACCTACCTTCAGTGTGGCATTCATATACCCACGTTACTTTTCTAACTCCCTCCTTGCCCACCTATTGCATATGACAAAAAGGAGAATAGCCCATAGTGTATCTGGTCCTGAGTGAGGAAATACAGTTGTCTTCAGCTGTTCGAGGAGGCAATGCATGGTAATTAGTCATCAAATTTTACTGCAATATATAAAATACAAACACATAAACTTTCTGTTCTACATTATTTCTCATAAAAATTTCTTTTAATGTAAAAGCAGCAAAGATGATTCCATATTTTTGAGCTGTGACCCTCAGGCAGCACATGAAACCTGAACTTAAATGATTTGACCTAACTTTCTGGCACAAATGCTTAGTGTGAAATTGGCAGGCAAAAAAGGAGCAGTGATTTGTAGATGAATTTTATGTAAATTACAATTTATGTATTGAAAAAACTCTGCCTCTTCTTGCAAAAGTTAAATACTTTAGACTACTGTGCACTACTCACCTACCCTTAGCCTTCAGCTAAGGAAAGTTCCCAGCTATGACATTTCTAGACAGTATAGAATAAATACGCAGCTACTTGGCTGTTGTAAAACGAGTCATCTTACTTTCAGAAGAGACAATATTTTTTCTAGATATGTATAATAACCCTTGTAAAGAGGTGCTTTCTTAATTCCTCCATGGCATTATCTAATCTTATTTATACTTTATTATATCTATAGATTCCTTTATGGTGTTCATCACCATGGCATTTCAGTGCTTCCATCTATCCTATTTTCTGTAAAATAAGTGCTTGCTTTTAGCACATATCACTTGATAGCACAGCTTCACTGGAAGAGAGATGAGGATTTTTAAGAGATGACAGAAAAAGCCCTGGTAAAATAAAAGGACTCATTTTACACAGCTCAGACTATAAGCAATTAGTACCATGAAGGATTTGTCTGTCTAGGTATACATTTTTTAATGCTACATAAAAGAATCAAACTCTAACCTGTACCGTGTAGTGCGAAACATGTCTATCATACAACATTAATATCACCATCTGCAGGCCATACTTTCTGCACAGCGGCATGAGCAGGTCATTAAAGAGACTTGCTTTCTTCTTTCATTTCTTCTTGATTGTGACTGAAATGCCCAATATTCCTATTTTATATGGAAAGGTCTGTCTTTTCCTCTAGATTTCCAAGAGTTCAAATCCTTGTTTATCCACTGGATGTGTGTGAGAGATCTTTTAGCTGCCTTTTAAAGTATCCTTTTGTGTCTTCTCTTCCCTAGCTTCAGCTCACTCTATCCCCCTTTTGATGCTGAGATAAACATAGCTGCTTTTCAGACACTTTTCAACCAAGTGGAATCTCCGTTGCTGTCTATAGAGTTGATGGCCAAGTACTGGAAATTTTCATATGAGCAGAATTCTTTGTAAGAATGGATTTACAGAAGTTAATCAGTATTTACTCAAAGCCTGTACAAATCCCAGACATTCCAGCTCTACCACGAACTCTCTCCTGGTGCTGCCTGGCAGCTAGGGACCAAGACAGATGAGGAGTCTTCAGTCTGGGAAAACACAGGCTAAAGTTTCTGCAGAGTCATGCGAGTTATGCTAAGCATAACTTTGGGCACTCTTGAAAACTGGTTTCATTCTATTAGATCAATGAATTCCTATAAAGGGAATTTGGATCTCAAATGTTCTTGCTTTTTAGAGTGTTTGGAAAAAATACTGAGTAAGGAAAGAATTATGGATTACAGAATTCTGATTTGAGTCTTCTGGCACTCAGGTGTGACATTTAGGGTGAGCAGCTTGGATGTAAATCAAAGTAACCACAGGGAGTCTCTTAATTTTCTGACTCCAGATATTCACCAGGCTGGTGTTTTTCAAGTAATTCCTGCAGTCAGTGGTACCAAAAGGAGTGGTGGCACTAATGTTACTATCATTATAATGTACTTCTAAACCTTCTTCAGAATGTGTGCACTTACAGACAGATTAAATTGGATGAGTTGTTACGAGTGAATAAAGAGATTCAACTGTTTCTGAGGTGCTTTAATGAGGATCTTTAAGGCTTCTGCTATCATCCCACCTCCATCCAGAAAGAAGTCACAGAGTTTGCCATTCCAAAGAATTTCTTGTTTAGTTCTAGGCTTTCTTTCTCTTTTCTGCTCCAGAATGTCTATACTATCTTTCTCGTTAACTTACATGAAGAGTGATCTGTAGATCTGTACAAACCTACCAGAACAGTGACTCTTTTTAGAACCACTGAAAATAAACTGGGTTCCTTATTTGGTTTCAAACCTGGTTGAATGAGCCGGAGGAATTCAAGACAATACAAAAATGACACAGAAGCAGCAGCAGCAGAGATACACCATAAAACACCATAGACAAGGCCCTTGTTCATAAATTACCCATCAGCTGGGAAAGTTTTATTAACAGAAAGAGAGCCTTTGCTCCGTTCAGTAAAGTTGGGAGAGATGAATCCCAGGCATCCCCTGAATGCTGACGTCCGTACACTTATTTATCTGTAATTATGGAAAAAAAAATCTGAACATGTACATTCAAAAATTCTAATTTCATGCTAATTATCTGTTGCTGTCTGTAGCATAGACTTGTTTAATATTCTCAGAGACACTATAAATCTTTGCTGAAGTTTAACGCTGCCTGCTGAGAATTAGTCAAAGCAAGCACTGAATAAGAATACCTGCTAATAATTCAAACATAATTTGAACATTAAAGCATGTTGTGGGTAAAGGCCAGAGAAAAAAATTTAAAGAATAGCAACAAATACAAATTATAAGTTCAGCTGAGTCAACAATCTCAGAACCTACAGAATTCAAGCTCCTAGGGACCTCCTTTTTCAGTCTTCACAAAAAAAACCTGCTTGTGTTCTGTTACTTTGGGGAATAACACTTAACAGCTGATTACATGAACAATAAATAGTGGATGTATATGTAAGGTGAGTTGGGAGCATTAAAATCATATTAAAACGGACTTTTCCAGTTTCCCATATCTATTAGATCAAAGATAAAGATCACCTTCCTGAGCTTTAAGTTTTCCAGATTAAAAGAGATATTTTATGCAGCCCTGAGAAAACTTGAGCTGAGGGATGTGAGAGACTGAAAGAGTTATTGTCAAGGGGAGACTTAACACTGCATCCACATGCTCTAATACACTCAGAAAAATAGTTCTTCCATCGTACACATACGTTTTCCCTTCTTGGGCAAACTCATAGGCTCGCAAAGCAATGAGAAGCTCTTTTCTGACTAATTGTGATCAGAAAGCCTTTACTTCTTTATATGTCTTCACTGTCACAAAAGCAGAATCACCAAGAAAAGCTGCAGAGGTCCTGAATCTACTTTGTAGACAATACCCAGTTACAGTACATTTGGGGATTGCACAGTGTTGGTATTGGCTAGCAGAATTTTAATGACATGGCAAAGAGCCATGCTGATGATCTATGGAAATGAAATTATTTTGTTTTATCTGATATGTCACGACCCAGCTGTCCATTTTGCATTGCTGTATATGTGGAAGGATGAATGCAGTCCCATATTGGCTGCCTCGTCTCCCATATAGACACATTAGCAGTCCATGGAGGAAAGTGCCCCGCAGTGAGCAGGTGCAGTAGTTGCCCAACCAACGTATGGTGGACCTGGTGAAACATTTTCTGGGCGAGTTCTTCCTTGCAGTGATAGCTTTTGGACTCCCCTGACTTTTGTGAATTTCTTTTAAGCTACAGACAAGTACTTTTGGCAGATTCTCAGGTACGATAATTATATAATATGCTTAGGTTGATTACACATGTAGATTACTAAAGGACGATAGCCTCTCAGGTTAGACCGCCTTTTATTCCACCAGGAGTTACATTTCTTTCAGTGTTCATTGAAAATGTTATAAAGCCATTTTATTCTTGGTAGTTGAATCACACATAGTAGGTCTTCCCTGTTTCTCGAAAGTTTGAAAAATTTGATCTTCATTGGAACCCTTGTGGAGGTTGAAGTGCAGCATTTTCCTATTTTTTTCTGTAATTGTAATGATGATAAATCTTTATATTCCATGTAGAATTCTCATACCGAGGGAAATTAAATTCCAGAAATGACAGGAAAAGCTGATTTATGGACCATTTCTTACGCTTGAGAAACTGGCAGAGCTCATTGATGAAATGCCTAAGTACAACTATGTGGGGTTTTTTCTTTTTTTTTTTTTTCTTTTTTCTTTTTTTTTTTTTTAACTATTTGAA
>JANZLQ010000005.1:35394525-35414136 GCA_026212715.1 Elanus axillaris
CATCACCACGGGCTGCAGGGGAATCTCTGCTCCAGCGCCTGGAGCATCTCCTCCCCTCCTTCTGCACTGACCTGGGGGGCTGCGGAGTTGTTTCTCTTACATGTTCTCACTCCCCGGCTGCCGTTTCTCTCCCCATTCCCCAACTTTTTTCCCTTAAAATGTTATCCCAGAGGCGTTACCACCGTCGCTGATGGGCTCAGCCTTGGACCGCGGTGGGTCCGTCTTGGAGCTGGCTGGCGTTGGCTCTGTCGGACATGGGGGAAGCTTCCAGCAGCTTCTCATGGAAACCACCCCTGTAACCCCCCCCCCCGCTACCAAAACCTTGCCACAGAAACCCAATACAGATTCTTTCTTACAAACTTTTCCCTCTTTTTCTCTCTCTGTTCTCCCAGATTAGGAAGGTTTCTCTCTTTGCCTCTAATGAAGAGAAAATCTTCTACCCTCTCACATCAAAACTTTCCAAAGGGCTGGCAGCAACTGCCACCAACTAAACAAGAATTCTCCTTTCCTGTTGTCGAGTCCTGCCTCCTTTACATGGCAACATACAGCAAAACAGTCAGCGAGCAACACAGACCCCATTCCTTCCAGCCTGCTTTTCCAGACCTCAGTAGCAGATTGTTCCTTCAGAGTACTTTTTGTCCACTGCAGCGTAGCTAAAACTCATCATTTAAAATATTTAAATATGTAACTGAAAAGGGTTTTTTTTGGCAAGTTGGTGGGTTTTCCTCACATGTCCTACTAATAATCAGGATCCCGAAACAGTGAAATTTTGATTTTTTTCACAAGAACTTGCATGACATGAACATCCAGCTAATCAAAACAGCCACTCCATAGAGAAATAAAATGTCCTTCAATATTAAATTACATACATTTGATATGAGATGACTTGTAGTCCATCACACAAGCCCTCATTTCACAAATTCCAGTAGATAGAAATAATTTAAACATTCCTATTTCTCACTCACACACCAGCTTTTCATAAAACGTAATCTATTCAGGCAGGAAGATAGGTATTGGGTTAGAATAATGGTTGCTTATTTTTAGACATCATCCTGTATTCTTGCTAGAGCCTGAGAGCTGCAGTTACCTTAATTGGATGTGATTTTTATGGTTACTAATATTCTGAGCAGGTTTGTAGCTTCAGCATTATCTGTCATGCCATACTATTGACATGTTATAAGAACAGAAGTGATATTCTTGGTAGGAGTTCAGGCAACGGTGAGCAAAAAGGTTCAAAATGAGCTACTAATACCAAAAACCACAGGTGGTGGGGCAAGTTTAACATCCTAAGAATTTTTACTCCTTGAGAACAGGGTCACTTGAAAAATGTTCCTCTTGAGGAATCTTTTCACTAACTCTTATATTCTCAGATTATAGTGAGCTCAGAATTCCTATCAACCCAAACCCAACTACTAAGGAATATAAATTCCATATTACAGGTTTATAAGGTGAGAAGACTTAACCTGGAGATGAAATCTCTGGAAAAAAATATCAGTCTATTAATTCTCTAACTGGAAAGCTTCAGTTTTTCTGGGTACTAGTAGTTTCTGGAAATTCTTTAACAGGTATGGAGATACATGTGAAGGGTTCTGTCACCAGACTATGTGGCTATGATATTTCAGTGGTATAACTTTTTGCATACATATATTCCTGGATGAAATGACAAAGGACTTGTCTGTTTGTTCGTTTGTTTCTGTGAAAAAGCACTGATTTTTCTATTCAGTTCTATACTAACACTCTCGATGCCTTCCTGTAATATTAATCAACCATAGAAAGAATAGAAATCAATACAGCTCTGAAATATAGCTATGCAATACCAAAAATAAGCATGAAAAAAGACAGTCTATGCAGCGCATTTCTAAATGCTTTTGAGGATTGTGCTAGCACTGCAAAGAGCAACTGTTTTTTCCTCTGTAGGCAGGTAAGGCTATGCATTTTATATGGTGTGTTCAATGGTAGGTGATATACTCCCTTAATGTTACTATTAAACTCTGAAGAGTGGATTTTGATCACAGATATTCTGGTGAACATCTGGCACAACTCCACAGAGGATCTTTGGAGTTATTCTGATTTATATTGGTGTCACTTGGTGTCACATTGATGAAAATTTGGTCCTATGATCCTCCTCTCCACAACTTGATTATGTTTGCAACTTTGTGGCTAACAAGAAATTTTATGCTGATAAGTAATTTTCCCCAGTTCTGAAGTTCTCAGCAAATCTTTGCCTTTGTGAGGACTTATGGGAAGGCTTTGTTTATCTTAGAAAAAAGTAACTGTGGAGAAACTTTAAGCATAATGCAGAAATAGAAATGATATTGCAGGGCATTTTCTGATATAATTGCATAGATTAACCAGTTAATTATAGTAGACCATAGTCCTGTTGAAACAGGAAAATCTCAGAGTGCATTCTCAATAATAAGGTAAGAGTGGGTAAAGAAGGCAAAAAAAAAAAAAAAAAAGAATATCCAGAGTCTGCTTAGGAGTATGAGTTAGCTGTTGGGTTTTAAAGTTTTATTTCTCCAGTTATTGCTTAATTTCTAGATTTTTTTGGTGGAGGTTACATCCCTCTGCATATCAGGGACGGGCTTATATTAGCCACGTTTGCAATTAGAATTGTAGGTTTCTATTGATAGCTCAGGTTGATTCTGCTTGCTTCTTTTGAAGATTAAGGTTAAAAATCTCTGTGATTGAGCAGTAAACCCTTACAATGGAAGAAGGCTCAGAGGAGATGGGCACAGGAGATGTGCTCGTGAAGCTGAGCACAAGCAAGAACAACATAGGAAGTGATCACAGCTCAGCACAAAGTCAACCAGAGGGTGACCTTTGATTTAGATAAATGGCTGTATCAGTTGACTGAATCAACTAGTTGTACATCAGTTGAGTGCATCTACCAGTTGTGTAAATGGTTTTCCCAGTGTTAATCAAAAGGCTGTGAATGTCATCTTGAACTAGGCAGAACAGCATGGGGGAAGTGTGTATGTGGTTCAGCCTCGCGTAAAAAACGAAAAACCGATAGAATGAACTTTGAAGAGAGCAACGGGCTTGAGCTGGCCTCAATCCATGTATTTCTTCCTGGTGGATGGGGACACCCAGTGCCATGACAGTGAGCATATAGAGACCATTAACGGGAATCACATCTGTACTGTGATCCAACTGTATATTGTAATCGCTATAGTTTGCTAAGTGTACTTACACTGTGATTTCAGTATATTGATGTATCTCTCTGACAAGTCAAAATCCTGTGTAATGTCAAATGTCTACAAGGAAGTGAACTTGGTATTAAACATTAAACCCTTGTCATGTGGAATACCTAAAAGGAACCTGATCAAATATTATTGGATACTGACAATCTGTTGACAGAATAGGGAGAGTTTTCCGATCATTTTAATGTTCTTCCTTATATTCTGACAATTTGACTTGAAAAGCCTCTTGAACATTAGTCTCTAGTCACCTACTGTCCACTTAAGGCAGTTTCTAAATACTGCATGAGCAAGCAATGTTAGCTGTTACATGAAAGGTTAATTGAAAACAACTGTTCAGATTGGGCAAGTAAAGCAGAGGATAACATCGGGGTTTTTGCTAATATCAACCATGCAATCTTGATCTTTGCAAAATAGATAAAAAGATCTCCCTGAGCTTACAGCTCTGTCAGAATGCAAATATTTTTCCCTGGAAGTATAATATTTCTTGACGTTTTCAATGTGTTTTCTTATCCTAATATCTGTATCACTTTTTAAACACTAATTAATCCTCTTGACATTGCAGGGATTAAGTTTTGACCTCATATGAAGGAAACCGCAGTGCTAAATCTTGCGGTTTTGCTGCAAGTTACACAACCTTTGAAGTGTATAGTTACATATAAAGGTATCATTGCTGTAATTTAAATTGCTAGTTATGCTTAAAAGTCTTTCAGTGACTTTTAAGGCAGCTCATTTGGCATCTTTTCTCAAATTTTGCTATCAAGTTTTGCACTCTGTTTCCAAAAATGGCCATAAGCGAATGCCTCATGAAGGAAGAGAGTAGAACACTTCTTTCTGATCCTTTCCGTTTGTTAGCCTCTAAGTTTTCCAACTATATCCAGCTCACTGGACTTCCTGAGCCTGCTAAATTTTCTTTATTTCCTCACCCCATTTTCCTTCTTCTGATGCAGTAAGTGGGAGCTGTTTCTCCCATTTAGATTCCAACTGGTACCATCTTCCAGACCTGCAAGAAATTCCTCTGAATTTCTTGAATGCCTCCCTGTATGCTTCCAGAATACATACATGTCTCCAGCAAATTGTGTTTGTTTTATCCTAACCTGATGTATTTTGCATCAAAGTCTGGCTTCAGCGGTGAGTTGGGGAGTGTTCTAAGCGACGTGCCAAAGAGTTCTTTGTCTCATAAACCACTGCTGGCACAATCCCACAGCTCACAGTGCACGTGTTACCTTTCCAGTGTTAAAAATAGCACGGAGTAACAAATAACAGCATTATCCCACTCAAAACTTGCCATTTTGGGAAAGAAATGATGCATTTCCATGAGCTCAAAGGGGAAGTACTCAGGGCTTGGGTAGGACGCAGGGAAGAAGGCCATCAGTTGTCCTGGTCTCTTTTTCTATTTTCTTTTTATATGCCAGAAACTACTGCTAAACGGACGTACTCTCTTCTCCCCTCTCTGACCCCTTGGTGAACCAACTCATCTTCTCCATATTCTAGCTTTCTTAATATCCAGCTTTCTGCTCAAGCTCTTTTTGTATGCTTTTTGCCTCGTAAACCCCTGCAAAGCAGTCAGCTTTTCATAAAACTAGCTTCCCAATGTGGATTAAATAATCAAAGCTGCTTTTATGCCTGGCAGGTCATGTTGATTATCATAAGACAAAAACAAAACAAAAAAAATCAACCCTTTTTGCTCAAATGTCATACTCTTTATGAAATTTATTAATGAAATGAGCTTTAAAAACTAACTTGTAATAAACCAGTACATATATCTGTGATGTCACATGCTCTGTACAAGAGATGAAACAAAATGGTGTTTGGAGTTTGCATTTACATACATGAATCTGGTTTTCTCCATTCTTCTTCTGTCAGTGCTTGATTTATATTTAAGCAGTTGTAGCCTGTAGTGAGATGCAATATTTCTGATGCAATAGTGTGCATAATGTATTATTTGACAGTATGCTTACTATAATCTATGAGGACAAGCTATTTATTCATGGTCACTTATAAGGAAGTCTACCATTTCTGAACAAAAAGCTAACAATAAATAATGTCATTTATGCACATGGCCCCAAAATTAAAAATAACAAGTCCCTCTAATCTCAAGAAGGTCAAGGTATATCAGCTATACTACAGTTTAGCATCAAATCAGTTGTTTGGAAGCTGAATGATCCCTGCAGGTTTCCACTTAAAAGTTAAACTGCCACCTTCTTCTTCTATTTAGCAAGATGCTAAACCGACAGAGAAAAAAGGAGAAATTTATAGAAATGTTCATTCCAGTGATCACAGTTTTGATGGGCTGTGTGGGCTGAAAGACAAAACCATTTTAGGAAGCCAAATTCTTTTCATTGTTATGTTTCCTTTCACCACGCTTCATTAAGAAAAACACTGTTTCAAGCCATCACATTGCTTAATATGAGAAATAATAAGCAAAGATATATGAATCTCAGGAAATGTAAAATTAGCATAGCTTTCCTATCTGAAATGATATACAATTTTTTACATCTGATATTATAGAAATAATATGAAATTGCTATAATTTTTAAAATAAGAAATTCTTGCCTAAATTTTGTCCTGCCTGCTGTGGGGTTTTCTGATGCAGGGGGAGGTTTATGTCTTTAAAAGCAAACATAAATTATGAAGTGAGCAAAGTCTGAGCCAGATGTTTAAACTAGTTCTTATAGTCAATGAAGAAATATGGGTTGTTTCAGCACAAAACTCTTGCCATCTTATCGCTCTCTACATCTACGTGAAAGGAGGTTGTAGCGAGGTGGGTACTGGTCTCTTCTCCCAACTAACAAGTGCTAGGATGAGAGGAAACGGCCTCAGGTTGCACCAGGGGAGGTTTCAGTTGGATATTAGGAACAATTTCTTCACCGAAAGGGTTGTCAAGCTCTGCAACAGGCTGCCCAGGGAAGTGGTTGAGTCACCATCCCTGGAGGGATTTAAAAGACGTGCAGATGTCAGACTTAGGGACATGGTTTACTGGTGGCCTTGGCAGTGCTCGGTTAAGGGTTGGACTCTATAGTCTTAAGGGTTTTTTCCAGCCTAAATGACTCTATGATTCTAGGTGTCCTCAGATGAATCATTTCCTAAAAGTAACGTTATTTTCTCCATTGACTATTAATCAAGCCCTAGATAAATAGCTCAGCTATGAATGCCACCACCGTGGATTTCTAAAGCTGAATGAGATGAATCTCCACCCTAATGTACTGAGGAGCCATTAGATACCATAACATCCTACTCCTCTCCAGGACTAGCAAATATTGCAGTCTCTTCTAAAAAGGCATTTGGAACCATAAACAAATAGTCAGGAAAGAGCTTCTAATAATCCTCAAACTATAAATGACTAAACAGTTCAGTTTCCTGGTCACCACATATTTCCAAAGGTACTGCATAAAAGGTGGCTTGTTTATCCTTCAATAGCTTAATATTTCAAATCAAACCAGGAAAGTACAATGTTAGCAGAAAGTGAAAAAAAAAATCTTTCAGAAGTGATAGACTAGTGTTTATTGAATATTGAAAAAATTAAAGTTCTACTGGCAAAATTTTAAGCTGTATAGTAACTTATGTTAATTTCAGCACTGAGGTAGAAACTTCTAGTGTATGGAACAAATAGGAAGAGCACAAGTAATAGAACAATAATTAATTAGTGTAGAACATAGTTTGTTTCAAAGAGATTGTATAATAAACTCAATTCCAAAAGGTTCTCAGTTTGCAGTATAGTCGTTTTAAATGGGCACATTACATAATTCTACCAATGCTTTCTTAATATATGAAGGACTAATAGTGAGCGAGTCTTTATAGTTTTGTTTTCTTCTCAGTCTACAAACTGTTAAATATGTTACAAAATCACTCTGTCCTCTGATATGAAGTGTTTCTAAGGAAAGCTGCTTTTCAAAATGTCTTAATGGATTGTTGTCAGGACTAGTAGGGTTATAGAGAAGAACTTTTTTTTGGCATCTTATTTAAATATCTTGTGTACTCTGTGAAATTTCTTTGCAACTGCATATTCACCAACAAGTGCATTTTGTTGGTACCTTGAGCTGGGAACTCTTTTCAAAGAAAGTAGAATATGTTGTCAGTGACAGGGCATGATGTTAAAAAGTGACATAATGCCATTTCCTTCAAGATAAGGACATTAGTCTATCCTATCACAAGGGCAAGCTATATCATGTTTATATAGGATTCTTGCTTTGTCAGACATAAAGAGTGCAGGGGGGCAATCTAATGCGAACGCGGGTTTCTTCTTACCTAACTCCAGTTAGCCAAGCTCCTCGTACACTCAGTGAAGAGAGGCCTCTCTGGAAGGCAGTTCATGCCAGCCTAAGAAAAATGGTCAAGATGAAAGAAATAATGAGCTGTCTGGAGGATGCCTGCCAACCTGCACTTATAAAAGAGGAGCAATAATCCTTGATGCTTAGCCCTGGACAGTTAACTCCTAGAAATCCAAAGTCTGAAGAGGTGATTCCTTCCTGCCTCAAAAGTGGTAAAATATTTTTCTCTCTTTTTAGACCCCCCCTTTTTTTTTTTTTTTTTCCCATTCCCTTTTCTAACGCTCTTTCAAGAACATTTTTCATCGGCTCTTTAAAGTCGACTCTTCCTTGGTGAAGCACATCGCGTTTCCAGCCCAGAAAGCCAACTGTATCCTGGGCCGGATCAAAAGCAGCGTGACCAGCAGGTCGAGGGAGGGGATTCTCCCCCTCTGCTCCGCTCTGGTGAGATCCCACCTGCAGTAAGTCCTGCATCCAGCTCTGGGGTCCTCAGCACAAGACAGACATGCATGTGTTAGAGAGCAGGTCCAGATGGTCACAAAGACGGTCGGAGGGCTGGAACACCTCTCCTATGAAGGCAGGCTGAGAGAGGTGGGAAGAAGAAGGACAGACTATATTGTGGCCTTCCAATATATCAGCAGATCTCATAAGAAAGACAGAGAGACTTTTTTCAGAGACCTGTAGTGACAGGACAAGGGGCAAAGATTTTGAACTGCGAGAGGGTAGGTTTAGACTTGAGAAAAGGAAGGAATCTTTTATGATGAGGGTGGTGAGACACTGGAACAGGTTGCCCAGAGAGGTTGTGGATGCCCCATCATTGGAAGCATCCAAACTCAGGTTGGATGAGGCTTTGAGCAAAGTGATGTAGTGAAAGATGTCCCTGCCCACAGCAGAGGTGTTTGGACTAGATGATATTTGAAGGTCACTTCCAACCCAAACCATTCTGTGATTCTATGACTTTTTGATTCTTCACTCTTGCTTAACTTCAGTTTCCTTTTCAGGTAACTCTCTGTTTTTAGAATTTATTCATTTGCACAAACAGAGGGTAAGGAAGTAACAAAAGAGTAATGCCAAGAGATATTTTTTTCTCTCTCCATATTTTTCTTTCCCTGCATTGTTGTTTTCAAACACAGAGGCTTTCACTGACTCTCCCTTTTTCTGGGTGTGTTCAGTTTTGTCTCTGTCAGATTTTTCCTGCAGCATAGCAACAATCTGACCTTAGGCTGTAATTGTTTTAGCAAGGGTAGATGCATTAGATGAAATAGATTTTTATTTACACACACACACACAAAAGAAACAATCTGTAAATTTCCTATTCAAATGCTGAGTCTCCTCCTGACTGACAATATGTCTTCCTAACATATTCATATATTTTCAAACCACCTTTCATTCACTCTGTAACGTATATTCATATGTTTTTAAACCGCCTTTCATATATACTGCTGGTTTGTTTCCCTTAATGTTAAATTGTCCTTTGCCCTATATGCGAAAATCTGCCCATCACAGGTTCCGACTCAGAACGAATCCTCTAAAATACGCCTTTGAACATGCAGCAAATTCTCCAGTTAGATTTCAGGCTCTAAGTCAGAATACTAATGTATGTGTGTGTGTACCCACGCCTTAATGAGACCTAAACTGGTGGTTTCACTAGGTGAACTAGTGGTTCATCTAGTTCATGCCTCCATAGCATTTTGTTAAATCTCAACTCCATAGTATTTTATTAAATCTCACCTCCATAGTATTTTATTAAATCTCGCCTCCTTTTCTTTTGATGGAAAAAGTGGTCAAGTTAGATAAAGTGCTCTTTGTTTCTTTAAACTGTTTTTGGAGAGAAAGTGTTAACATTTCAGATTTTTTTTTTAAACTACCTTCCACATAGCATAGCAGAGAACATGTTCTTTTTGCCCTATAGTTTCAATTATAAGCAATTTATTTCTCCATGTGGTCTTAGAAAACACCCACAGCATTCATCATATTCATCAACTTATTTAACATAAGAATGTAAGAGATTAAAATGTCACATTGCTGCTTTTTTCTTTATTTTGAGGTGAATTTTACTGAAACTTGTCAACACATCTTGCACAAAATATTCTGCTGGCAATTATCCATCAAAATATTATTAAACGCATATGTTGATACTGAATGTTTATGTCTTCTTAACTGAATTTCTACTCCATAACTGTTAGTGAACTAAATGTAAGACCAAGAAGTGAAGACAATCTTAAAAAAACCCCAACAAAATAAAGTGACATAAATGTGTGACAAAGTCAAATTCTCACCCAACTGTGAAATATCCACCCAAAAATGTTATTTTCACATAGAAATTAAATTATACATCCAGGAAAAACTGAATTAAACTAATTCTGTAACTCAAAGTACATAGGCATTTTTCCCCATTTCCCATGCATTGCCTCATCCATTTGATTGCCTCTACTTTCCTGTTTTTCAAGATGCATTTACCATACTATATTTTTTTTTAAGGTTTTTGGTCAGGTCTATATATTTTCCCTGAAAACTTTTTTTCCCTACTTTGCTTATCCTGTTTCTATGTTGTTATGGGTTCTATACCAGGTTGTGATTTACCTGCCTTTGATGATGAACTCATACATTTTCTTTTGAAAGGGAAACAGTAAAAACATGGGCTCAAAGATCAATAGATCAGTGCATGTGAATAAGTGTCACCAGTGATGGTGAGTTACAGCGAGCATTAGTGAGTTATTAATTGCAAACAGTTTCCAGATAGCTTAGGCATCGTTCAATTATCTACATCACCAGGCCTTGCCCTGTCTTTATCTTTGTGGCTTTATGACTGTGACTATGCAACAAAAATCCCTCCTTTTCTAAGTGCAGTAAAATAAATTCTTTCAATTTTTTTCCTTGCAGATTGAGGTGGTTTATTCTCCTGACTCCAGCAAAAAAACACAGGGGTGCCTACTGCCTTAGCCAGCCGATGAGTACGGTGTGTTTCGATCCTAGATTTGTACCTAGAATCTGGAGAAGACCCACCTCATGTATTTAAATTCTTGGCACATCTACCCCCGTGACGGGAACACAGACCATACTGAAACAAAGCTGTGCTTACCACTGAGTGTCCCTGCAACTGATAGTGTTCTGCTCATAAGATGCTCGTACGGTGCTAGCAGCCAAGTTACACTGACTCTCGTGCAAAACTTCCCAGCTCCTTACATTAACTGAAACATTTTTATCCACAAGAGGGATAACTTTGTATTCTGCATGTGTTCTCGGACATATTCTCCTGATCACATTAATCCTTGGATGCCCTAATTGTTTCAAGAAGTCACCTCTGAACATAATAAATCTGCAAAATTAACTGAACTCTAAATTATTTTTTTTCTTCCAGCTCAACGACAATGCCAAAAGAAAACAAACAAACAAACAAATCCCACTCTTTGCTGTACATACAAATTGTGCCTTAGTTGAAAGAGTATTTTGTGGTGTACGCCGAGTGTGCAGGGACAGTTAATGTCAATATTGAAAGCTACCTGTATATTGAACATTTATAAACCACCAGGCATTTCAGTCAAACAGCTGTACTATTTTTCTGGTCCTCTGACATGTTTTTCCTTGTTTTCCAGAGAAATTGAAAGGTTTTTGCTTTCACTGCCTTTTCTTGACAGAGATGCCACAAGGTATCTATACATCTCAAAGGCTAACACAAAATCAATCTGTGTGATTATGCAATTTAACTGCATTTGCAGTGCTAATTTATCTTCTAACATCTGTAAATTACTTTATTATAAAAAATTCAAAGCCTTAGCTGAAAGCCAAATTAGACCTGGTAGCAACACAAAAACATTATCAACAAGGGAAATCTCTAAAAGCACCAGCAGACAACAAAATATCAAGTGATGTGTAGGAAGACATAAAAAGTGATATAAATTCATTAAGGGCTGACTATTGTTGTTTTGTTTGAGATCTGAATAAAAGTATATTGCTGGATGGGTTTGCCAAGTTGCCCTACAGGGACCCAATTTGCCATTTTCTTTTAACCCGTACATTTGGGTACTTTATACTTATATTTGTGTTTATCAATAAATTACAGTTTCCCAATTAAAGTGGGAGAGGCAGGGGATCATAGGACCTTTGGTAAATAAAGACAAAAATGAAGACACCCATTAGGTGAAGTTGATAGCTGAGAGTCTTTCCTCCAGTTACTAAATGACAGGCACTGAACTCGATATTAAACATTTATGCATGATGAAAAAGCAACCTATGAATTCAAGGTTAAACATTTATGTAGAAGAGCAGCATGGAAGAAAAATAGAAACATAGAAGGAAACTAATGACCTTTAAACATCAAAGGCAAATTTCTTATCCATTAGGAGGTCAGTGTGTTAATGTAGCACAAAACTGCACTGACATGATTTCTGGTGTCGCATCTGATACTGAAAGAAACCCTGTCCTCAGTGAAAAAAAGGCTTTATCCTACGAGAGGTAAAGATTTCAAAAACCTCTCTCTTTTGCCTTTAAAAGTATTACTTGAGTTTTACTTTTCTGCCATTCTGCAAGAATTCGACTTAAGACTTGACGTTCTTATTAAGCTGAAAGTCTGGCAAAGACAAATCTACTTAATATTTGAATATCAAACCGGTAGTAAATATAATGACTCGACACAATACAGACACACAGAAGGAGCCTAATGCTCCCACACATTCTTTTTATCATGTCCTCCATCCCAAACACCATAAACAAGATACCTGCTAACAGAGTCCAGATTAGAAATTTCCTTCTGCAGACAGTATGTTAATCATTGTGAAGGCAGGTCTAGGACTAATATTTGCCAGCCGGTCTCACACTGCTGGAAGATTTTGACAAAATCCAAAATACATCCGATATATTTCTTATGATATTTTGTTATTTCTGGGTGACTTGATGGTGATTTTTTTACTGTAATAATCACATACGATGTTTGGTAACAGAAATGTTGGGGAAAGAATAGCAGACGAACGAACAATATCCCACAATATGAAGTGTTTCATCTGAAGGAAGAAGAAAATCAGCCATATATAAAACTACTGCAGTCTCAAAGTATTACAGCTGTCATGATTTTGCCTTAGTAAACAAACCCACGTCTTTTGTTATAAGATAAATTTACGCTCTGCCTTTTAAGACTCCTAATTAGACACTTATGTTGATGGGTGACAAAAATACTTTGTTCAGATTATACTTACAAAAGCCAACATGTCCTCGATGATACCTTTTCACTCTTAGCTATAAATGTACAACTGAAATATGACTGATTTACCTCCATCTCTTCAGAAAGCCCGTACTGCTTAACCAAGTGAGTCTATTTCCAAGAACTAATTGCAGCAACAGACTGCCTGTGTAGCCTATAGAGCCAAAAGAGGCTGATTTACAGTTGGGGCTACTTTATATGGGTTTGCTCTGGCTCATATTCTATAATTACCAGGAAACTAAATCCTTTCTGAACCCAGGTGAAGTAAACCTGAGAACCAAGGTTTTGGGGACAGTTTCCAATCCTGGCCATTCACGTGAGAAACAAAAGATGATTTAACCAACCAGTCACCCAAATTTTGGCAGCTAAGGGCACAGTTATTCTGTGGACTACTTCAGTCACTGATTATAGATACTTAAAGCCTGCCTATCAGTTGGCGTGTCGCTCCTGTGTATGCACCAGATGATACAATTTGCACATCTCACTTGACACTGTTGGTGCTAGTCTACATAACAGGCTTCATAAATGCAGAAAGCTGTTTCATAGATCATTAATTTTTACTGATGTAATGTACAAATGTAAAAAACCCAAATTGCTTAGCGTGAACAATATAACCAACAATTTATTTTTTTAAAAAAAGGAAGAAAAAGATATAATCAGAAGCATACTAGAGGAAGTAACTGGAAATGGACCTTTAAGAGCAGAATGGGCTCTAAGATGCCTAGAATTGTAATAGTGTTATGCTACTCATAGTAAACAGTAGATCTACCTTAAGTAAACCCAAACCACAAAAAAACCCCAGAGATGCAGCCCTCCCCTCCAACATATCCTGAAAGAATGAATATTGTCTCTTGCTACTAAAAAGATATGATCCTTAGATGGAACTGGATGCTTTAAGCACTGAGAGAGGAGAAGAGAAATCTGAGAGGAAAAAAAAAGAGAGCAATATCATGTAGAAACAGTAGAAAGAAGTAGCAAGCAGAGTATACAGAGAGGGCTATATACCAATATGAGAAGTATCATATTGAGGGAAGAGCAACTATAGGAAACTAGTTACTATGGGAGTCCAGGAAAAGAAATAAAACTGGGAAAAAGAAATATTGTGTTGCCACTGGGGATACACAAAGACAGCGAGGGAAGAGAAACCAGAAATCAAACAAGATGGGGGAAGGAAAATACACAAAGTAGAACAGTGGTAGGAATAATGGACAATAAGAAGGGAAAGAAAACAGAGAAACCTTTTAGTTTGGTGGATTGATTTTAAATTTTTTTTTTTTACATTTTCCCAAGAAACTTCACATCCGCATGGAAGGGCACGATGGAATATTTGTTACTTAAGGGATTTAGAGGTAAACCATAAATACAGACCATAGTAGAAAAACTGTAGGCCAGACAAATAACCAGAGTAACAAGGGAATTAAGAGTGTCTGTATTTTTAAAAAACACTCTTTTTTTTTTTTTTCCGAAAATCTTGAAGTTTAGCTTATATAAATCTTCAGTAGCTCTTTTTATGGACTGTCCTGTGTGTTTTTCTCTGGAAGTGTTATACACTCACCTTGGCAGATACAAGTCCCCATGCCATTTCCCTCTCCAACAAAGAAAATATCCAGCAGGGCAAGAATCTTTTGACAGAAGGACTTCCCTAGAAGTTGAGATCTGTTCACAGATCCCTTGCTGCTCTACAGTCTCCAGTAGGAAAAGTAAAGGTTTATAAACCCCTTGCAAAAACAGGATATTAAGAAATTTTTTTCCTTTCCCCAGATGCAGTTCTATGTTATTTGGCTTTTGGTCCAGTGCCTTGTCTTGCCAGTTCTCCCATATTTTTTCTTCCTCTTCTCCTTTCTTCTTTGCTCAGAACCAGTTTTTCTTACTTCACATCCTACTTCTTTATCGTGGGTTGGTTTTTTTGTTTCTTTTGGGTTTTACTTTCTGGTTTTGTTGTCTGCACCATGCATATCCATTGCAGTGCAAACATGAAAAAAAGAAAAACATAATGTGGAACAAGTGCTATGTAACAATACTCCCAGTTAGATCGATTATGGAAAGTGAATCGTGAACCGGAGGATGTAAGCATAACTATTTAAGCTAATGGCCCACCACTAGCATTAGTATTGTCATAAATCTCTACCAGGTCGGGACAACAGGAGGCAGCAGCACCCTGTTGTGCTGGCATGAATTCCAATGTTGTTTTCTGAGATTCCTTTTATTGCTCTCCTTTTCCATTGGAGCCTTTAGCTTCTTGAGATAGGTACAATTTATTTTAGCTGCATCATGACACAAGTCTGTAACAATTACATTTATATTATTAAAGGAAGCAAACCAGGGACCGCACTTCAGCGCTGAGAACAAGTTTCATGGCACAGCTCGCATCCAGATGGCTAAATCTCTTACCCTTCAAAATAGGGTGCCTTCAGACTGCCTTTTGGGATGATTTGGTCAGTGCTGGTGTCCCCTGAACGGCACCCAGGAGTTGCTTGTGCAAATGCTAGCTGCCCCAGGTGACAGCCTTGTTAACAAGGTAATAGTAGCAATGACTGTGTGGCATCGCCTGTTCCCATACCCCAGGGCAGATTAATTTACTAGTACAGGCATTGCCAATAAAGCTTTGAAGTGCTGCTGTAATGCAAATAATAAAATGAAACTGGCAGATTTCCCAGTGTTATGTTAATCTCTTTGGGTGTATTTGAACATACTTCTTTTAAAATCCAATGAATGCTTAGAGAAAGAGAAAAACAATAAAGTATATTCATTTTCCCATTGTGGAGAATGATAACCCTAATAGACTGAAATCTTATGTTGCTTTAATTTGTCACAGATTAAGAGGATTCAGAAAAGGCCGCAGATGGAAACACTGGCTTGGACACTGTCTGTGGGACTAATACAGGTCTCTGTAAACAAGTTGCACCAATACAAACTGGAACCTGGCATAGACTGTATATGAAAAATGCACACTTAAATATTTCTAGCTCTAAGGCTCAAGTTGGAGTATATCTGGGCTGTACAAAATCATGTAAACACGAATACATGTTTGTGGAAGGAACTGCAGTGTCTCACAGGCCTGTCTTTACCTCGGGGTTGGTTGTTTCCACGGTACAGAACAGGTCAGTGAAGCAGACCTTGGCGCATTGCTGGATCTGAGCGATTTCCGAACACCGGTGTGGGACCTCAAGGGTAATTTTTCATGTATTGTTTGCATAGACTTCTTGCTATGCAGCTTTACCACATTGGCACTGTGGTCTTTTTCCTCTTACTGAAATTCTTGTTTGCTTCTTATATAGATGCAAAGGGGAATGACCACCCCCCAGAAGGGTGGTTTGCAGTGATCTCAATGTTTTAACAGAGGACTAAAGCAATGTGGTACACTATTTTAAAAAAATATCCTAAACCATTTGAACCCATTCCTTGATACTATTAACAATGGCAGAAGGATTCTTCTGTATGCAAAACCACAGACTAAATGGAAACGGCACTGCCATTGCTTGTCTTCTTGCTAACCTAAATTTGCTCTATTTACTGGACTTGTTTTATTAAGGGATGCAGTGAAAAATCTCTTATAAATATTAATTTATAAATTCATATCAGGAAGGAGACCAAACAGGGCCTCTAATTCCGACACAGCCCTCTGGTTCTCAATATTGTGAAGATATGATAGTCAACAGCTCAGTTTTAAGGTTGTTTATGTAACTGATATTGAGTGAAAGATTCAGTTCGAAAGGGGGATAGTGGGCCAATAAAATTGTCTTCTTCTAGAAATGTGTGTTACAAAGAGAGTTCAAAATGCCTGAAACCGCTTTTGCGCAGAAAACTAGGAAACATCTGGATTTTCTTTCCTCTAAACACAAGTATAAATTTTAGACTTAGGCAAGAGCATAAACCTGAATCAAAATAATGAAATTCAGCCCAGTGATAATTAAATTAGGTTTTCATCTTCCTAAATATCTGTATTTTTGTGTGTAAATGCTTAAGATAGGGCAGGATTGCTTTGTTTTGCTTTAGTTAACTGTTAAAATGTCTTTTGTCTCTCGGTCAACTAGTTACAAATAACAAAAGCATTGAAGATAGACCTATTCAGACTGAAGGAAATCAAGGTTTTTGATATGAAAGTTCTCCAGGTTTTTCTTTGTCTATGTGAGACGTGATTATTGAGGAAAATATGACTACTCCACTGAGATAAAAACAAATTACATGTTTTTAAAATCAAAGGTAAGCCATTGTTTCTGTACTGTTAGTATTGAACTTTTTTTTTTTTTTAGTACAGATTTTACTCAGTAACTTACAGTCTCCACTGCTGTAAACTCACGAGATCACTTAGAAATTCAGTTCTATCCTCCCGAGTTTGCTCTTTTTCATCCTGAAAGATAGCTGCAAATTTCTACTGAATAAACACCTGCAGAATCCTTGAGCAATAGCTCAGCATGTGGAATAGGTCGGGAAAGAGAGAGGGTTATTCTGTTTATTTTCAGCTGTAGAGCCAAAAATATCTCAGGACATGAAGACAATTTAAGTGTGTTCTGAGCTAAGGCTCTCTGCAGACTCCAGCACCAAAGCCCAAAGACAGAAACTATTTGGAGGCTCCCTAGGACCTCTATGTCTGACAAACATTTTTCATAAAGAAGAGCTTTCTGAAACTTAAAAGGGGGATATAAATCATATTAGAAAACCCGAAATAACATTAAGGAAGTTTGATTCTGTCCTAGTTTTCTGAGACACTCCTTACTGTTTAATTCTTAAAATATTCTGTTTATGGCTTGGGCTGCTTCAGCTTACCCTCCTGCCTATATATAGTTCAGGAATGGGAGAAAGTTGGGATTTTCACCTAAGGGTATGGGACTGCCTGCCTGCTGCCTGCTTCAGGGGGGTCAACCCAATTTGGGGGAGGGTTTCTCTCCTAATGGCTTTTGCTCCTGCTGCTGCTGGCTAAGAGAGCCCTTGGAGGATGTCGCGTTAAGTTGGAGAAGAGCATAACACTGCATGGAAATGCGGTTGTTCTGTGAGGTAGAGAGTGTTCCACAGCAGCTAGGAATTTCTTTTCCTAAATATAGCTGTGCTGTGGCTTTATGGAATATTGCTTGAGACTATTAAAGTTCTTGTATTAGAGGCAGAAATGGAAATGAATCCTGTATCTCCTCGTTTGGATTTCGAAAAGGATACATCCGAAGGAGCAATAAAACTCTGGCATGAGCGATGTGCAGAGCCCAGGACATTCTAAAGCTTTTACAATTTGCCTCGATTAAGGATAATGATCCCATACTTTGTAGGTTGGTTAAAGTCTTCAGAAAAATTACTCCAAAATGGTAAATAAAGAATATTCAGAATAATTGAAAGTACTTCAGAGAATTATCAGGATAGAAGATCTTTGATTCTAAAAAAACACTCGATACCATAAAATTAAAATTTGAATGCTAAGAATTTTTAGATTCCCACTGAAGTTAAAAAATCTATGTAGTAGGGAGGACAGATGGATAATCCAGACAAATTTTACTAATAACAATTGCACTGGATTAGCTCTTCACAGGTCATCCCTACCAATTTCAGTTACATAATTTGTTGTTCCAAGTGTTGTTATAGCAACCAGATTTGTAAAGCTGAACCAGGAATTGTAATTTAAGACATACCATGAAGATTATCAGTTTCATCTGAAAAAATCTGAGCCCAAATCCAGGATCAATTTGGGGACATTTATGTAATAATAAGTCTTATCATTGCCAAGTTTTGCAATCAAAAGAAATACACATTTGTGTGCACATTCCTTCATTTTTCGTCTGCTGAAATAACAGACTAAATGACCAAAACCAGAAACTTGAGCCATGGAAATGCTCTCACTAATTTAATTTAAAACCAGAATACTGTCAAAGAGTCAAGCTAACTCAAGTTCTCCTGTGTGTACTTCTCGGGAAGAGCACATGTACAGAGAGCTTCTATCACAAGTTAACTGACATTTGCTTTAGCCACTGCATGGCTAAACCATGATTTATTGTTACTGGTGGGACTAAAATTTTAACCTGGCTAGCGAAATGCACTTAACTGCACAGTGTTAATTATGGCTGTTGCTTGGACTGTAAGACTTATGCACTATTTCTTTGTCATAAATAGTGATTTTTGTATTATAAATAATGTAACAGGTTTTCTTTCAAAGGTAATTGTCATTATTGCAAAACCCCATGGGCACAGTTTTGCAGTGGGAGGGGAGAAATATAGTCCACATATTTCCAGACAGTAAAGCAAATATCCAGCAATGCCAGGGAGGCAAGATCATGCTTCATGTGTATTTCTGTGTTTACTGAGGCTCATTTGTTCTGTTCTATATCAATTCTGTGGTGGATTTTTGGTGTAAAATGATTTGTGGATGCTTAAACTGTATTTGTGCAAATACTACTATTCCAATCTGATCCTTGGAGATAATGCTGAAATGGTACAATCGCTCTTCTCAAATATCACTGGGAGAGAGCAAACTTCAAGATCCCAAGAGAGAACTGATTATAAATATTTTATAAGAAAGATGTCTAATGGATGGATCAGATTTACTGTGAACAAGAGGCCTTTATTTTTCTCTTTTTTTTTTTTTCCTTTTGCTCTACAGCACTACAGAGGTAATGAAGAATCAGCGTGAGACCATTTGGTTTTGAAAACTCCCCTCACCAGCCAGACTGTACATAAAAGAAGATTTTCTAGGATAAGTCTATCCTTGTTATCTTAACTATTTAAACATACTGACAAGGTTGTTGTTTTATGCCTTTTAGAAGAACACTTGTGTCTTATCTCTTTACAAAGCAAATCCTATTTCTAGGGGTTTAAGTTGCACTGGGTTTCTGTGGCAAGGATTTGGTAGCAGGGGGGGTTACAGGCGTGGTTTCCATGAGAAGCTGCTAGAAGCTTCCCCCATGTCCGACAGAGCCAATGCCAGCCGGCTCCAAGACGGACCCACCGCGGTCCAAGGCTGAGCCCA
>JANZLQ010000005.1:35414593-35426554 GCA_026212715.1 Elanus axillaris
CAGGTGGGTGCCCAAAGGAGGCTGTGACCCCATGGGAAGCCCGTGCTGGAGCAGGCTCCTGGCAGGACCTGCGGATCCGTGGAGAGAGGAGCCCACGGAGCAGGTTTTCTGGCAGGACTTGTGACCTCGTGGGGGACCCACGCTGGAGCAGTTCGTGGAGGAGTGTCTCCCGTGGGAAGGACCCCACAGCAGAGCAGAGGAAGAGTGTGATGAGTCCTCCCCCTGAGGAGGAAGGAGCGGGAGACACAACTTGTGATCTCGACCCACGAGCCTGTTGTTATATTTTCTGTCCTCATCCAGCTGAGGGGGGAGGTGATAGAGCAGCTTTGGTGGGCACCTGGCCTCCAGCCGGGTCAACCCACCACATAACTACAGCAAGGGGAAACAAAAAAAAAAAAAAAGGACTATATGAAGCTGGCAAGATTTTTTTTCTTTTCTCTCTTTTTCACTGCAAAAAAAATTACTATGGGTGTTGCTAAACAAAGTTGTTTCTTAAAGGAAGGAAATATAGCATGAGAAACTGTACCTTGCTTACATGGTTTATAGGGTTCTTCAGTTCATGAACAAGTGTTTATGAGTTCAGAAATTACACATTAACCCCTATTTCTCAGTTTTCTCATTGATGGTATAAAAATATATGGACATATTAAGCCTGTTGCCAGATAAGTAGTGTATTATTAATTTTTCTGGATAACTAATAGAAATATTTCACCAGTTTTAGCATTTCCGTATCCAGTTTTAGATTTAAGTGACACAAATAAGGGATCTACTACAATTATAGCAAATAATAACAATTATTTATAATAGCATTCATTCTGCATGAGGAATGGGGAAGAGCCAGCTAATATTGGCATACAATTTAACAGATGCATTGGATATTGTTGTTTGTCCAGCTTATGGTACTATAGCAGATAAAACGAATGATCACTGGGAACCACTAAAGTGATTCCACTTTGAGAACTGTTGCACTTATACTGAATTGAACAATTTGTAGTATTCTACCCTGCAGACTGGACTGTGATTCGTACAGACATTGGGCTTTCGTCTGAAAGAAATTTCCACACTAACAGTTCGTTAGTAGGCAAACATCAGGTAGAGGACATTAAAGAAAACATTGTTATTTGAGAAAACCAAGCCAAGTCTTTGGGGCTATTCCCTTTTTCTGACTTAACATATACTCCTTGAGAAGTTTTCTAAGGATGTTCCTGTGAGATTCTGAGGTTTTCTTGCATTTTATTTCTTCCATTCTGAAACAGAGGGCTCAAAAATACAACTCAAAATAAAAGAACAAACAGTTCACTTCAGAGCAACTTTGCTTTTCCTTTTTGACATGCAAATAACTTTACCTCTCCTAGAGCAAAGATAATCAACATAGGAAAAGATAAAATATTCTATGCTCAATGAAGCATGTGACTGGGCTATAAATGTTATTTCGTATTATACAGTATGAGTTACATTCTTAGAATTACAAAGTAGAATGAAAAAGTTTGACTTGTGAAAGATAATACATTTAAAAAAATCTTTGTAAGTACTTTGGTTAATAAAAGAAAACTCTAGAACTTAATTTTTGGTAGCTGTTTCACTTTGTGTACTTTGTTGAACAGAAGGTGCTATTTTCAGTGCTCTGGAGAAAGTCAGCTACTGAGAGAGAAGACGACATTGAAATTCTTCAGCGACATTTTTTGTTAAACTTCATTAAAGTGGATGAAATGGGATCAATTTCAGAAGAGTGATGGGGCAGTAATGAAGAGAGGCCCAGTGCTATTGAGAGCAGCACACATCTGATGTTTTTATTCTCAGACCTGTTCCAGGGGAACATCCTTACTCCTTAGTTGTTGTTCTCTGTGTAATTATCACCTTCACTGCTAAGGACAGACTGCACATCATTTAATCACTCCATCGGCAAAGTCCTTGCCTGTGACATCCAAAAGCAGGCAGGAAGGTGTTACTGAAAGAGACGATGACACAGGAGGATTTTTTAATATTGTAAAACAGAAAATCAAAGCTTTTGTATTTGCTCTAAGATAGCATATGATAAACAAACATAATAGGGAAGGCAACTAGTGTCACTCAACCTTTTTTATGTAAGGCTTTTTTAAAATCCAGATTGCATTCGACATTGATGCTTTTCAATTTCTCAGATAAGATTACAAAACTTTAGATTCTATTAAGCCATTAGATAATGTAGCCTGTTCATCTGTTGTTTATGGTCAGCAAGAGACAGTACTATATTGTGGCTAATGACCTGGATCAGGTGATAAAATCTGGGCTGACTCTGTGTTCATGCTGCAGATCTTGGTTAGTCATAATTCCCCTACCGGTCTTTTCTTTGTCTGCTTAATTGTATTCTTTTCAGGTTAGGGAAATTTTATACTACAATTTCCTAGGGTGTCTTGAACTTGAAGCCTTTCAGGAAGTCAGTTCTGTTCTGTATGAGTACACTTACTATTTCAAAAGTATTGCCAAGTTGAATTGTTAAACCACAGCATGCAGCACCGTATTTTTCTAACATGATCCAGCAGTTGGGAATAGAAATATCAGTATCGGTCATGGGTGTTGTAATAAGACATGTTATATGGTTATTCTCTCAGAGTCATAAATTCCTCCTGAAACTCTTCCTACACAAATGCTATTCACATAGTTCCTTTGTGGTAGTGTTCATGAAAATTGCAGCAATATTCAGAATATTCATCAAAATTCCTGATCCTAAAAGTAGCATGCTGTGATTTTAATATAGCTGAGTGCCATATCTGTCCTTAGTCTCTTAAGCCTTGCCTTGCAATTTCCAGCGTAAGATCCACCCAGAATTTCCCTGGATCAATTCTACGATCCTGAATGCAGTGACTTAGGCCACCCAGGGAGGTAGATGCTCCTTCTTGCTGCAAACCTCACTAATATGAGTCAACAATCCTATCTCCAAAGACCTCCCTACTCCCATATTTTCAGCCTGAAGTAATGTTTTGTGCTAAGTAACTCACTCCTGTTCAGAGGAATATATCCCAATTCCATGCCCACATACCTTTTTTTAATGTATAACATGATCCATGACTGTGTTTAATGCTGGGCTCCCCAGTGTAAGAAAGACAGGGATTTACTGAAGTGAGTCCAGTAAAAGACATGAGAAAATACTTTTTTTTTTACTGTGAAGGTGGTCTAACACTGGCACAGATTGCCCAGAGAGGTTGTGGAGTCTCCATCCGTGGAAATATTCCAGACCTGAGTGAACACATTCCTGGGCAACCTGTTCTAGCTGACCCTGCTTGAGCAGGAGGTCGTACTAGATGATCTTCAGAGGTGTCTTCCAGCCTCAACTACTCTCTGAATTTGTGATATCAAACTTCTTCTTTATTGCAGAAGACAATACTAAACTCCATACGGGCTGAGGAAAATCTGTACAGCTTTGAATTAATCACAATTCATTGCATTTGAGCCGCTGTCATGCAGCATTCTCCCTCCATGTACTGCATCACTGAAGTGCCGTTGTTTAGTCAGTTGAGGCCAAATATACCCATAGAAAACATTTCTGTCTTCAGCGATGTCTTCCCACTCAGTAAGCTAAAAGGCCATCATGTAAATTGCCTCAGAGAATAATAAAGTTCAGAATAAATCCAATGGAAATGGTGTAGCTTCTCCAAAATCAGGTTGTGTATGAATAAGTAACTTACAATCCAGAGGAATGGTAGCTTCTATTGAAATTTTCTGAAAAACTTATACCATTTAGTGAAATTCAATATTAGTGGTTTTTCAGTTTAAACTAAGATTGATAGCACATCTTTCACTGGAAAAAAATTCCAGCAGTAGAAACTTCCCTAGTCTTTCCCAATTCCCTTGTAAAATAAACAGATTTTGTAATTCAGGGTTCAGTTTTGGTTTTTGGTTTTTTTTTTTTTTTTAGAATCTAGACTTAAGGTAAATTCTTCTTCTTGAAAAACTCATTTCTTATAGGATCATCCCCACTAATACAAAAAAAGGCAGTGTGTCACGTTCCTATTCTCATCCTAGTAAACTTTAAACAAGCAACATTACCCCATTCCATTCAGTTTCACAAATTCTGTTAAGTTTGTGGAAACAGGCAAATCCAATAAGCTCAGAACATTTCACAGGAAGAATTCAAAGCCACAAACAAGAAATCAGACCTATTGGCCTGGCTTGGTTTAGACTGTAAGAGGTTTCCAAAAGCTCATGGAATTGTGTATTTATTGTGGGTAAAATGAGTTTGCAGTCCTCTTTTTTTTTTCCTCATAATATACTGTGTATTAAGAACAAGCTTTTCAAAAGTGACAGTTAGGATCATTTTCAGAAAGAACTGAGCATCTGCTCTCTGAAATTAGATCTTTTAATGGTGCAAATTGATCCAACAAACTTCATAAAAGCTTTTCCAGGGGCCAGAATTTTACCCTTCATATGTGCTGATTTTGAGAACCAATTTACTTTGACTTGGAACTGGTATTCAACTTCTATAAATGATTTATTGGGAAAAAAATTATTTCCAGAGTCTCAGAAGCATTAAACACATACATTCTGAAAGGTAGAAAGAGTAATAATGCAGTGATTAGTTTATTAGTGCAATGAAAAAGAGGGAAGAAGGGAAGAAACAAATGATATTCATTTTCCCGAGAAACTGTTCACCCCAGAAAAGGATGTTTCAGCCTGCTCTGCAGGGAGTATTAGAAAGGATAAATATGTTGTGACATTTTCCAGTTATGTTGCTTTCTCTATCTTCCTTCTTAAATATGTAGTTGCTGTTCTCCTAATGTGACAAAATCCCATTGCTCTCCACTTGGTAATTAAAGAGCAGTAATACTTCAGGTGATAAAAACATGAAAAGACACGTTAGTATTTCAGAGATTTTTTTTTTTTCACCCCTCATTTTATTGAAAGGTGGAAATAAGAATACCTGGTTAGCTTGGAAGGATACCCGGAGTATGGTCCAGCATAACTATTATAGACACATTTAAATTAAAGGTCACTGCCAAAAGAGCAGTCATCTTGAATTCTATCAAACACCGCAGAAAATATGTGTCAGAGTGCCTAGAAAGTCTGTTGGGGCTAAATCACATTCAGCTGGTTGGATCAGACGGTTGTTTATTTAAGGTGCATAATGCATATGCATTAGGGAAGTAAGGTGGCTGATATTTTGCAGGGGAGTACATGTAATTCTCCTACTGAATTTCATACCTGTAAACAAATAAAATCTGATTTCATGGTTTTTTACTACGTACATATTTTTCAAATGTATTTCCTTCATTTAAGTCTGCCTGAAATATCCTAATTCGTGTTTTATTGGACCTTCCCTCTCCTTCCTTCTCACAGCTGTTAGGACAGTATCCGTTCAGCATTTGATTTATGAGTTTAAAACCTGAGCCTCCATTTTTTTTTTGTTTGCTTGTTTGTTTCTGAATCTTTATATTCAGGAAAAGTCTCATTGAATTAGATCAGTTTGAGGATAGACAACATGACCAGAAGGGATCATCGAGTCCTTTCTTTTAACATTGCAGCCAGCTATTTGTACGACAGAAAGCAAAAGAACTTTTTAATCACATACCAGAATTCTGTCAGGACCCCATAGAAAATCCAAACCCCATAAGAACATGCCGATATGCGGCTAGGTAGCCATGGCCTTCATATGCAACAGGAGGAGAACAGGACAGGTTAAGGCCACTGCCAGTGTTCACTTTTACTAGAGTGAAAACTGAGATTATCAGAGCAAACGGCCAGACTACAGAGAATGGCTGAACATCTTCCCCCAATTCCACCCAAAAGAATGAAGGCCAGGAAAGAATCAATCACAGTTAAATGAAAACTATAGTCCTGAAAATGAAACGTTAAAAGGAAACTCACATGCTCATGAAGCAATTCTACTTTTGATAGGTCATTTATCAGAACATAAAATTGTTTTAGAAAAAATGTTTTCAATTCTAATTAAAATCTCTTACAGCCAGAATCAAAACCCAAACAGAGAAAACAATCAACAGTCCAGCAGAGGAGAAGTGCAACATAACTTGTCACAATGGGAAACTTGATGAGAACAAGTACTTATCACCTATAAGGGAATATCAAAGGTAAAATTTTTCATGCCATGACGATCTTATTAATTCACTTCCCCAAACTAAAGCAAGAAAAGTGGTGGTTTATTGAATAAGCATCCAGAATCTTTTAATAATAAATAAAATAATAATAACAGCTCTTGCTAATAATAACAATTATCATTAATAATAATTTTATCTATTTATTTATTTAGCAATACTCTAGATCTTATTGGTGTGTTACAGATACATAAAATGACAGAATTGGTGTCTCCAAGAGTTACTGAACTTCAGTTAATGTTTTTCATCACCTCTTAAACAAAATGGGCAAGTAGAAAGAGGTTTAAGCGTTATGGCTTGTGAACAACATCAAAGATACTTGCTGTAAAGGTCACCTGCCGGTGTTTAGAGTAGTCCTCTAAAAGACATTTCAAATCAAGGCAACTTTCAAATTCAAAGCTGTGGAGCATCTATTAAAGTACAAATTTTTGTGTTACATCATGTGCATGAGCAATGTTTTTGCAAAGGTTACATATGCACTGCCCAGACATTCATGAGTATTAGGAGGTTCATAGAATGGTTTAATCATTTAGGTTAGAAAAGACACTTAAGATCATCGAGTCCAACTGTAAACCTGACATTACCAAGTCCACCAGGGTGTTGCAGAAGTGCATTTAAAATTGCAGAAAAAGATATTTGATTCAAGTATGTGGTGAAAAAAACAGGTGATTAAAAATTATATTCATTCTTGCACTGTGGTTGAACAAGTGTCAGAGATAAAAGTCTGTCAACAGCAGATCAGCAGGAATTCTATGGAGAGGAACATGAGAGAATTTGTTCAAATTACTGCCAGAAGTGATGCTCTAGATGAGGGTGAGGCTGACCTAAGTCCTCTCACTTCGGTTTTCTGTCCTCTTTAGGTCTTGCTGAGAAGGAATGCTGACTCTTACCTTGTATTAAATGTCCTTTCTTAGTGCATCTCCCCTGAGAAACGACCTGGATTACCTGTGCTGTTCCCTCATTGTCTAGGGAAATATAAATGAAGATACATTTCTTACAAGAGATTTTTAGGTGCTAGTCAGCCTGTATGAATAAATACGCTGCCCATTTCTCTTGAATCAGGAAATGTTGATAAGGAGAAACCATGTACACCAGGAGCGCAAACTTTGGAGTTTTTTTTCTACTTTTTCTTCTCCGTATCTTTCTCCAAAAATACTTGAGAGATATTAACTATTTTCAGATAGCTTTTCCTTCTGAGATTACACTTGCATCACCACCTTTTCTGCTTTTCTGAGATATACTACGAAATACTAGAAATAACTGCAAACACAAACAGAACAGAGGGGTGATAAGCCCTCAAAGATGAAATAAGTACAAATCTGCAGGAAGGGTCTACCCATAAACTAGCTTCAGAAAGAAAGGACTTGAAGTCAAAGATGTAGACAGCCCTCCCACTCCTGTTGTGGTCTTCCCTGTGAAATGGTGCTATTGGTTCTTCGCAGCTTAAGTAACTGCGAAAATGTGAATTTACAGGAAGAGTGTGTGTGCGTTAAACGTGTGTTAAATGTGTCCCCAGCTGTATGGATGTGTTGTCAACATTGCCACCTGAATTCTTTCAAGAGTATGTATTTTCAACATCTGAATATAATAATAACTGTATTAAAAAAAAAAAAAAGCAAATATCGCACCGAGATTCTCTGTTAATGTGAAGGGCAGATCTTCAAGAGACAAAGTAAATAGACAAGGAAGCTCTCTTGGATGCCGAGTAGGAACATCAACTGAAACAGCCTCATGTGAAAAATTGAAGTCTTCAAGAAGAGTAAATATGTTTTAAATGATAATGGCCTTCAAAATTCAAGGCTAGTAGAAACAGTTACTGATTATAATTAGTAAAGTTACAACTAGAAACTTTAAACATTTGGGGAGCATTTAAAGTGATTTATTGCAACTTCTCTCTCTCTGCTGCATCGCTACGAAATAATGTCCTTTTCCTCTGATTAGCCTCCTCTTTAGGCACGACTTGTCCAGGCTTGTGAGGAGGGAGGACAGACATTAATGGTTTTTATTCAGGCATCCAGCGAGGCAGCACAGAAGAGGAAATGATTATTTTTTAACTGAACGCACTGGTAGCGATGCACCCAAATGTCCCAAATTAGCTTTATTTTTCAGAGTTTCTGGAAGAGCAGAATGCAGGATCGGCACCATACATATTAACAGCACCAATTATCCTTGCGACTGCTGCTCTTCTTGAGTTCTGTATATTTCAGAGATACATTTTCTTTCTTTATGCTTTGTGTTCAGAGTGTGAAATCCGATAAAATAAACCAGAGAAGTATTGCTGATATCATGGGCTTTTTTACTACATCCCATTGGGTCCATCAGGCTAATTAATTCCTGTGATATAACCATAAGTATTCTGCCAGTGATTCCTGGAAACGTGGGCAGAAGAAGGTTTCAGGGCTTTTGTTGTTCTTCATTTATATTTTTCCCAGGTTTTTCCCTTAGTTCTCTCCACAAGAAGCAATAATTCCTGCTCAAACATTTTTTTTTGCTCTTACTTCCTTTCCCCACAGCTGCTGGTTATCTGAGTTGCATCGCCAATAACTTTGCAGCATGTTGCTGAGTGGGTTTTGTTCTCTCAGCCAGAAGTGCAAGCACATTTTATCTCATCACTTTCTCACATGTCCATAGAGACAATAAGTAATGGAGAATTTAAAAAAAAAAATATCAATAATTAAGGAAATGCATGCCCAAGGATGTTCTGGGTTGGAGGAGTTTAGTTGTCTCCTTGGAAGGATTTTAAGTTAGGGATTAAATGGCACAGTGCTGGATTGGATTTGCACTCACCTTCAATGGTCACAGCCAGCATGATAGCAGGAAATCTGATGTGCAGTATGTTTTGAACGTAAGGGAATTTTGTACATGTTCACTTAGACTGCAAGAACCCATGTAGAGCAAGGATCTTTTTTCCCCTTTTGAGCTCAAACTTGGGATGTCCATGAAGAATGAGTCTTTGACCACTGGTCTTCCAGGCTTTCACTGACCACAATGGTAAAGAAAGCACAGCTGACGTACCATCAGTTTATATAAAAATATACATATATATATATTTATATATTTTTATATTTTTATAGTAATACCTGGGAAACAAAGACTGCAGAAATAAATTGATTATTTTTTTTAATCAAAAGAAATGTTTTAGATCTCTCTGGAGTTTCTCAGTTTGGGTCCATGACCAACTTTTAAATCTTTGAAGTGATTATGTGAAATATTTTGATCTGTGTACATTTCTGAAAGCAAACATTACATGTTCATCTTCTTAATCTCAAAAGCTTTATCTTTCAGTATTTATTATCCAAATATAACCAATTACCAATTCCTTATGAAAACATTTATTTATTTAACTGCACTATATGACAGTGGATGTGTATCTAAATTGTCAAGCATGTATCTTAATTGATATCGAACTACTATAAATTAAAAAGTAATGTTAATTTTGGAGCAATCAAATCCTTATTTAATACATATAATTTAATATGTCATCAAAAATTGTTTGCCAGGAAAATCCTATTGAGACTTACTATCATATTCTCATTACTATCCTGAGTCAGTGGAAGTTAGTTAAAATTTCATTACAGGAATACTAAATATCAAAGCATTTTTACATGATGCTCCACAATGCGATACATAGTCTAGTCTAATCAACTACTTACTTGCTTTTAAAAACCAATTATTGTATCAAGCAGCTGAAGAAATTTGGGGAACTCATTTTAAGCTGATGTTCCAGCATATGCAAAGAATCTCTTCTTTATTTCCATCTTAACTGGTGGAAAATAGAAGCTGTAGTTCATCAGGAAATTTTCATGCACCATTACTTAGTTTCAGTTTTAAAGAAATGGGCACTTTTGATGCATTTGAGCACTTGCAATGGAGAGATATTGCTCTGGTTTCTAACTGGCCCTCATTTTTGTAAACACTTCAGTAACATTCACGATTTAATATTGCTATTATCATCACTACCCACAGTGAAATTCTGTTATATTAAATATATTTGGCCCTAATTTTAATAATGCAACTTAAGGGACCTAATTACTTATGCACTTTTGTTCCCTCAGCTTTGTTTAGAAAGTCTTCTAGGATAGAGCAATATTTTGATTGATGAGTGTTTCTAAGCAGTTCTTTCAGCAAAGGCTCTTTCTTTTTCAACTGGCTCACTTAAGTGCAAATAAAAATCTCTCTCTGAGAAATGGGTTTCAATTATAAGAATATGACTGTGATTATAACTAAGTAAAAATAATTGTAACCATTAATTTATCTAGAATCTCTCTCATCTGCTCATAGCAGGTAATAGTTGGCTCAAGTTTCTCTGCTTGCAAAATTTTAATGGCAGGAATACCTCCAAACTGATAATGTATTCACTGTAGCAGCAAATACTTCTACTGTCTGGCTCTGAAAACTCACATCGTTTCTCTCCGCTGAGTTTGGTCAGACAGTTGCAATAGGAAGAATGCCAGGGGTTCAACTCTCATTCTTATATTAGGAGTAAGTTAGAAACCGGGTGACTTGAATATTCTGCTCCCTCGGAGTGATGGGGCAGGGGAATGTGTTGCAGATGTCTCTGCCCAGGTTACTGTGGGACAGGATCCAGATCCTCTTGGGCTGACGAGGACTTAAAAGCTTAATCTCACTCCTAGGTTGCAAAATAAAGTTGCATGCCATTACCACTGCTTCCCTGGTTAAAATATGACAACTTTTCAGTTTTCTCAGGTAAAAGGTTTATACATAATTTATGAATGGATTCCAGAACCTAGGGTCTGCCACTTTTACATAGCAAAGCCACTTTTAAAGCCCAGAGTCACAGGTTCATACTCTGGAGAGAAGTAGTATTTCAGAAACATATTTGCATTTGAAATTCTGGAATACTTCCTGTCCAAATTTTCACATTGTTTATCTTGTTTTGTTGCTTTCCCTCATCACGAATACCCCATGAAACCCATGCACCTAATTCTCAGCACTACGTTCTGCCACAGAGAGGAAAACCCTAAGGTGGAAGAGCTCAAAGCCCAAAGCCTGGACTTTGAAAGTTTCCCTTCTGCCTGGTCCAGACAAAAGTGAGGAAACAAAATCTTCAAAGTTGACGTTTTTAGCTTCAACTTTATATCTATGTGTATATCTATGCATATATACACATCCAGACAACTACAAAAGCAGACCACAAAACTTACACTTTCACTTTTATAGATTCACTATGTTGGCATTTACGTTAGCACTTGGAAGCTCCCAGTGTTGTACTTCTTTCTCGCACACTTCTTTCCCGTTGTGAAATGTAGTGAATCTGTTCATGGCATTTAAGATAGATGAAACCTCTCTGAAAGATGTTCATATTACCTGGCCTTGTGAGGGTCTGATTACTTTGCTATTGGACATCAATACATTTCTTTCAACTTTGCTGACATCTCATTAATCGTGAGTAAATTCATGCCAGGTCCTCGCAAGAATTGTAATTGATGCCCGGTGGCATCCAACCAAGCTCTTAAATTGTTCATCAATACAGTAACATGTAAATTCTGTCCTTGAGGAACAATGAACCTACTTTATTTGGACCCCAACAGAGAATCCCAACATCCGGTTTTGAAATCTCCAAGTACTAGGTTACTAGAAACTATACTTAATGGCGAGGAAGAAAGCAGAGCAAAAAAGAACAGATGGAAAGCTGAATAACGAGCGCTAAATACGAGTACCATACTGCACTGTGACGTAGCTATAACACATGATTCTCTGCTCTGTAATTAACTTCAAGGTGCAAATCTCTTGAACTTTGTCTTTCGGAGAGTGTGGTGGTGAAAAAGGGAAGGGAAGGGAAGGGAAGGGAAGGGAAGGGAAGGGAAGGGAAGGGAAGGGAAGGGAAGGGAAGTGAAGTGCAGGCAAGGGAACT
>JANZLQ010000005.1:35437417-35509773 GCA_026212715.1 Elanus axillaris
ATGGAATGACATGCCTGTATTTCGTTTCAGAGGGTGGGGGGGGACTTTATGAGTGGATGTGTGGTGCTTAGTTGCCAGCTAGGGTTAAACCACAGGACTGAACTAGATTGTTAAAAGATGGTGTAATTTCTCTGGCCCTTTCTGATTTCGTTGGATTTTGAGGTATTGTTGTAGTTTATATCCACAACTTTTTATAACCAAAAAGTGATATATAAGTACCTCCTTTGTACTTATTAATAGTTACGTGGCTTCACAGCCAGAGACAATGTGTTTGGCCCAAAATCTGACTTGCATGTCAGAAAAGTTTAGGGGTATGTTACTGTGTCACATTTCATTTTGAATCGCTCCCTGTTGCCTGTTCTCCTCACTGCCTACATTACATGCACATGACATTGCTCCTTGGAGTACGTAAAGTCTCACTGAGATGAAACCCTCTGAGCAGTCCAGTGCCCACCTCACCCAGCAATACAGCTGGGGCCATGTGTCACCTGCTCCAGCTCCTGAAATCTCCAGCACGGCAGAAAGCTCACCCTGAGCTGCTCTGCATCCAGTCCATGCTCCAAGCATCATAATCTGCCTAGATGTCTAATGGGATGCGACAAGGCGATGTCACGGTGGGGGGGATGAGGCACAATTGTGCTGTAGTCACATGAGAGGTGCAGAGCGAAAAAATATTGCATGTGCAGCATCTAGGCAAGTACATACCAAGGCAGGCTTATATGTGCTCGTAGCGTGGTGAAATTTGGACGTGAAGAGGCTGATCTACTTTAAAGGAGGCTGATTCCCTTTAGCCTCCAGCAGAGCAGGCAGAAGCCATCCTGCTCCCATGGCAGAGGGTGCAAGGACCCTTGACTACCCTAGAGTAAACTGTAAAGACAATATAAATGTCAAACTCTCTCTTGGTGTGTTCTGCTTTGATTATAGAGGGAACCCAAAGACAGAAATAAAGAACCAAATAAGTGCTCCAGTTATGTATATAAAGATAAATGGTATGAACCTGCATCTCTTTTTTTTTTCCTTCTAAATAAAGTTTTATTTCAATAAATATGTTTTTGGTCTTTTTGGTTTGGTTTGGTTTTCCTTTTGACTGATTCACATTTTCTGGTAGGTTTTATTATATTTAAGCAATTTTCAAATTGTTATGCATCCTACAAACATATTTGAACTTTCCTTAGATAAATTCTCAGCTGTGAAACTATCTGTGTAACAGCCAGTTTACGAAGCAAATATTTTCTGAAGGTCTCTTTGCTCATAACTCTTAATCTATGCTTCTACTGTGTGACTCCTACTGTATTCAGAGACTAGCTCTTTAGGAATTCTTTGTAAGGAAGCAAAAACTCCATTACCAGTTTCTCCTAACCAGAGCAACCTCAAGTTTCCTTTGCTAACTGCTCAGGTCCAAGGGCACATCTATGTCCTAACGAAAAACTTTTTTTTTTCTTTTCTTCTCTCTCTCTCTCTGAAACTTCTCAGAAAGTCCATGTGACAGTTCTGGCAGAGAGAGGTGTCTGATGAATTGCAAAGGTAAGTGACAGGTTGGAAACTTGTGAACTTGCTCCCTGGTGAAATTAAAAAGCCAAGCCTCAGCTCTGTGAATTCCTGCATTTTCCAGTTTTAGAAAGGTAGCAACCCTTACCTTGAGCTCTTTTGCTTTTCTCCACTAGTGTTTCATGCTGTTGTCACTAGAAAGGACACTTCAAAGTAGTTCAGGGCTTAAAATTTAACCTATGTTTAAAACTGTTGCAATCCTGCAGGGAATGGTCACCATATTCACACTACATGGAGTGTCCAGAAAAAAAAAAAGAGTCTAGCAATACAACACAAAAGACATTTTGTAAAAAAGTAGATGCTGCTTGTGTGCAATTTCTAACTGTGTAAACTTCTTCAAAGTCCAGGTGATACAGATTAATGCTGAACATATTTTTTCCCCTTCCCCCTCACCCAAGCTGAATGTAATGTTACCGACTCTGACTTGGATCATCAAATGCCAGGTGAATGTAAAGATCTGATGCATGCAAAAAAGCCCCAAGTTTGCTGTCTCTCTGGCATTTCTGTCAATGGAGTCCTCCATAAGGAGCTGAAATACTTGAGAGGGCAGAGAGATGACAGGACAGACATTATCGCCCACCTGGACCTATGGAACAGCAGGAGACAGCTTAGGTCAAGACTATTTCTTTTTGCAGAGCTGAGGAATAGTGCCTGTTAAAGAATGAAATAATCAGGAAGATTGGGACATATCCTCCTGGTAAGGCGTGCAGTAGTGGAGCATTTTTGATACCTAACTTGGGAGCCAGGTATCGGTGTGAACATAAATAACACTTGCTCCTCCCCAAAACACCTTGATCCTTCCCTTTCCATGCATAAATGTTAATGCAATGTTTTGGAGTGGGCTGCATATCATCTAGCTATAGATACAAAGTATGCATCTAAATCAGAGCTAGTCACTCAGATTAGTCACTTCTTGTGTAAACGCTACAGAGGAATAGGAACTCCCTCCAAAAAACCTCACCTGTAAGACAGCCAACAGCCCACCTCTGTGCCACCTAATACAGTTCTGTTGTAAAGACAAGCGTATGAATCACGACTCCACATCAATATCACTTTCTCTATTTACAAAACCGTATTTTTTTCATGTTATTATTGCAACGAATGTTTTTCAGTTTGTTTCCCACAATTTCCCTGTCCCTTACTAGCAGGCTTCAATGGAGAAGTCACATTTGCACAAGTGAGAAACCTTGCAGGAATGACACTGATGGCATGTACTGGAGCTTGTCTGTTTTGTGAACTGTCCAGAGGTAAATAAATTAGAGAGCATTAAAAGTGCCTCATTCACCAGTATTTCACCAATGAATAACTCCGCTTATTGTAAAAGAACACACCATTCTGAAACAGGAGTGACACAGTAGAGAATTGGTTCAAGGATGGCTGGGTTTTAGGGAAAGTGATGGAAACACAACAGTAATAATGTCTGTTAACTTTATTTGTTGCCTTTTACTTAAAATTAAGGGACATATCAAAAGCTGGGACACAAACCAATTTCTTTTATGGCTTATATTATACCTTTTCAAATATATTATCCTGGCAACAGAGCCATTGATTTTGCTGTTACTTTGTATACCAAACTATATTCAGTTTTGCTGTGTTATGGAACAGCATTGTTCTTCTTTCTGCATTGACATCTGAGTCTGTGTAGTCTGCATTCCTTAAATATATAAAAGTGAAAGCCAGACACTGCACAAAAAGTCCTGATAGTGTGGGAGGGTTTTTAATTTTTTTTAATTGCATTGAAATTGCATTGAGTATCCAAATAGTGATAAGAACTCACTTTCATTTCATTTCAAGTTCCTCAGAGTTTTTAAGGTTTGACCTTCAAGTCCACTAGAATCCCAACAAATTATTTACTCTGCAGTTCTGTTTGAAATGAATTATTCCACTTCATCTCACAAGTAACATAGGGAAGAACAGATGGACCAGCTTGGGGATGATTGAGGTGTTAGTGGACTGAAAGGTAATTAAGGAAATACACTGGTTAAACAAGCCTGTGAAAGTCAGAAAGCATTCCATCATAAAGTAAAAGGTCAAATTATTGTCTATCTGATAAATATGTGATATCTATTAAATGCCTAATATTCCCAGAAGGGAAATGATAATATTCTTTTTCTTTCCTTCTTTCGATTTTATGCAGCAATCATTGAAAGACTGAATAATGAATTCACCTCCAGTGTAAGTTCCATGTAGTACAGTGCATATGACCAAAATATCAAAAGAAGTCTCTAGCCTTCTTCAAAGCACAATTTGTTCCTGCATATCTACTACCATCTGTAGATGAGTGGTGACTGAAGGTCCAGGTATCTGTCCTGCAACACTAATTACGATCATTAGAGGTGCGTGTGCCAGATTTAAATGTTTATTTCAGTTTTAAAGCTGTTTCTTTTGCTGCATGGTTAATGTCACAGCTCTTTTGTCGTTAATGCAAATTCTGCTGGCATCAAAAGTTCACACCAGTGCACTTGGAATAGGCTGCACTAAAACTCCCCCAAAGTGAAGATTTTAATTGAAACTGGCCAGCTAGCCTTAGTGTGTAATCAGGGGAAGATCATCACTTACAAAGAGTAATTTTCTCAGCTATTTTGGATGAACCACTTTCTAAGAACTCTCAGCTTCCTGGGCTAAAATGGCTCTCTAGGTACACCAGGTCCTCCTCCTCCCCAGAACTTCACTCCAATGATTCACCTCTACTGTAGCACACATTGTCCTATTGATTATCAATGTAGACATACTTCTAATTTGTCAATATTGCTTCGTGCATGCACACACAAACATTAGCAATTAGCACAATATGTTTAGTTCACGCTCTGTATCTTTAAAGATGATATATGCACTGGTTCTGTGCATCTTCCTACTTAAAATACTACAGCACAAGTGTTTGAGTAGACTTTTGCAGACCTTTGATGGGCTAAAGATGTCTTGCCTTTTAGTCTATTTTCTGTCAGCTTGTCAATCACACTCTCAGGTTCTTTGTTATGTCACTTGCACAGCTACATTAATTAGATTTTGTATTTTTCCAGCTTTCATATCTCTCCCTTAGCTCGCACTTATCTCCTCCTGCCAGCTACAGAGGGAGCTGGATGACTGCTTCAAACTAGATGCTTAGCTTTTAAGCAGCTAAACTTGGAAGAAGATACTTCACGCCCCTAATACTCTCGATTCCCCGAAAGAGACTCTAAGGAAGGCTTGAGTCTTAGAAAAGAGGAAGCCTCCATTTTCTGAATATGGGGCCAAGCTGAATTAAGCCCTCAGAAGTAGAGGTACTCAGAACCACCAAATGTTTTTGATGGCATTGATTAATGAAATACAGATTCAAAGAGATTCTTCATGCATAAAGTAGAGAGTAGTCTTTGAACCAGCGCTATCTTTAAAACTTACATAAACGTTCATCACGGCTGTTGTGAGCTGACATACTCTGAAATTTACTTTGCAACCAGAAAGATCCCCCTCTTCCCAAAGTGACCGAAACCTTATGAAACCATTGTTAGTTTAGATGCATATTTATATGCACATACATATCATAGAACGTACGCTTCAGGGAACGCAGTGAGTTTTAAACACAGGACTGTGTTGTCAGGATATCAGCTGTTACTCTTGGTTATGTTAGAGGATTAATTGTATCCTCTACAAAGGTCAATGTAGCAGGCAAAGATTGCAGAGAAACTGCTTTAGAGATGGCTATCTCCTGGATAAATTAACTGGTGCTTTATCTTGATTATGGTTTATTCTATATTCCAAAGAAGCTTAAGTAGGTGAATGCCACAGTCAATAAATACAGATTACTCAGCTTTCATTGAAAACTGATCTTCTCCACGAGGGAAATCTATGGTAGACTTGTTCCTTAAACACAACAAAAATGTTTCAGTTCACAGTGCAGACAAATGGGGCCTAGGTTTGGTACTTCATCAAGTTGGACAACTAATGAAGTAAAATAACTCATACTCCTAAAGAACTGATTATGCTTTCCTCTTTTTAGTGTATCTAGAGACATACAATTAAATAAATTAGTCGATCATTCTTACTTTGGTTTCTTTCTTATCTTGCCTTTTAAAAAAGTATGCATAGAATAATACTCTTCTAAATCCCAAATAAGATCTAACTAGAGCCAGGAAGAGGAAGGGATTCATCTCTAAAAGAAATTAACTACGTTTTCTTGTTCAAACCCTTTGGCGTAATGATGACAGTATACGACAATGTGCACAGACACACGATTTGAGAAAGCTGCATGAAGAGTTCATGCTTATGAAAATCTGGCATGGAGTAGTATTTATATTGTGAAGAATAACATGTGGTGGTTTTTTTTCTGTCGACCATTCACATGTCAAAATCAAGTTTGTGTAAGATATTCTCAACCACCGAGACTGGTCATAGTGTATTAGTAGCAGTTACTCTTATTATCATTATTACTAAGGATGAAAAGTGAGGAAAGAAAAAGAAATATAGCCCTCTCCAGAATATAGCTAGTAAGGAAAAAACAGCAATCATAGTTGAACAGAGAGTGACTGGAAAATCAAACTCAAGCATGTCATTGTGGATGTTGGACAAGAAATGGGCTGTATATGTGCCTGGTCAAATGGAAGATGGGATGTCTTCCTAGGCAGCAGGACAGAAAACACCATAAAAACAACTCTGACAGATAGAGGAAAATGAGCTATTCTCTGCTGCTGCATATCTGATCGATATTGAAGTAGTGTAGAATAATCCTGCTCCCTTTTGCTCAATTTATGACCTCATAAAGCATAGGTGCAACTGGGTTAGCAAGCCATAGACTTCCTATTGAAGGTCTATTAGCTTTTACTCATAAAGTAACTGAGGTCATTAATATCAAAGCACTTGTGCAAAATAAATATATATATATAAATCCATCTTGGATTATGGCTGTATTAATAAAGAATCTAATTTTAAATTCTCTTACAAAACAGCACAAAGTGAAAAACAGAGCTCAACGCGCTCAACAAGCCAGCTCCCTAAAACAATTCTTTCATTGACAACCTTGAAGAAAAGAGTTTATTATTACTGCAAGGGGTATTTCAGAAGATCAAAGAAAAACGTGTATATCAGAAAGGATATTTTTGAGAGTATAGAATTTAGAACTTTAAACTATGTTAAGAAATCCAATAATAAAAATCAGTCAGTTCTACTCCAAATCCGTGACATCAGTGAGGCACAGTAATGAATACAGATTGATGCCTGAGCATGCCTTCAGAAAAAATTATCTATGTCCCTGGAGCAGGAAGCCCAAGTCAAAATTCTTAGAAAACATTGAGGTTACAACTTAGAAAACAGAGAGGTTAAGGGAATGACATCAAAAGCAAGATGAAAATATTCAAGAAACAGGAGAAAGCTGAGGAACTTAAACAGCCATGCAAGAATAACACATTACTGCAGTGTAGGAAAAAACAGAAAAAAATAACAGATATACAGACAGAGAAAACTGAAGTCCAATCAAAGCATTTAAAAAAAGAATGCAGAACTATGGAAGATTAATAAAAGCATGCATATTGCTTTAGGGCACAGAAGACAATTTTCTAGAGAAAAAATCTGATACAGTCTGATTAAACACACTAATTATGTTGCATAAACTAAAGAAAATGAAAAAAATTATTCAGCAAAAGAACTGGGAAAGAGAACTCTGGAAAAAAGCATGAAGATTGGATGTATCTTGTATAAAAGATAAGCATTGTGTCATCACATGATCTTATCAAGAGACACCACATAGCAAAACAATGTTAATTATGAAAAAAAAAGCTTAGATCTTCAGAAATTTTCTAGCTATTGACTGATCACATTTCCTGGTGTTTCCCAGTTATTTAAGATAACTCGAACAGATGAGGGATTCAGATCAACTGGGATACACCTAGCTGTTTGGGTTTGGGGTTTTTGTGTCTGTTGTTTTCAAATTCTAAGTTAAAATCTATAAGTACTGAAGAAAACAGATCAGTATTACCTGAACTGACTAGCTGAGTCTAGCTACAGTGTTATTCTTTTGACCCCAGACCTATGGCTCCCTTATAGCCATACTTCAATAAGAAAAGTAAAAATCATTTTCTCTCAGGGTGAAAACGCTGGTGGGTTTAAGTGCTCTCCTAAACCACGGTAACTGAGAGATCCCAGAGTTTACATTTCCCCTTCCTTAGCAATGTTTTTGATCTTAGAACCGTTATAGCAATAAGTGAGCTCCACCGTCTTTTCTTTTGATCTCTTTGAACGAACGCCAAATGTGCTCTCCAAGTGTTCTCTCAGACTGGGTTACTCTGCAGTCTTACCTGTATGAAACAGGCACCTCGTCCTTAAGCGTTGGAGTAGACCTGAAGCAAGTGCATACCTTGGTGCATAACCTTCCGCGCAAAAAGTGTCTGAAGATGCATGTTCTTAAAAATAGAAACATACAAAAACTTTGAGGAAGGAAGATACTCAGTGTGATAAGGTACCTAGATAGTCCAGCAGTGTGGTGAAGAAAGCACCTAAATTCTACCCAAGTCTCATGCTGGTGGTCTGGAGCTTACCCTAAATCTTTCACTGAATACAGCCCAAAGCAAATCAGGAGGGGCGTTTTCCTGACCCTATAAAATATGTTTTATATGAGCAGTTACGGTGTTGTTCAGCATTATGGAGCCATTTCAGAAAAAGTCTGGCCAAAAGAAGTTAGAATTTATTTATGTCTTATCTCAGAAAAAACAGATTTATCAAAGCACAATGAATTCCTTTTGCTTTTTTTCTGTATTCCCAACAGATTAATGTAGTAAGATCTGACTATTTTTGTTTGTTTGGATACTAATCTGAAACTTGGAAAGAAATATCCTATCTGAAAATAAAGCATCTTGGTTCAATAAATTTTTGTTTAGATTGTTCTTGTAATTGATGAGACTTGTGAAACTTGACAGGCTACAGAGCCCTGACAGCTCAGCAGGTCAGCAGAGAACCATTAGCTGTAGAATCAAGCCCAAATATTTTCAGGACTGCTTTTCTGTAGGTAGATGAGATACCATTAACCGAATGAACTGAAGCTAGGTGAGGAATTTATATCTGTTTTGTTGAAAATTATAATGATTTTTAAAAAATATTATTATTAAAAATACAATTGCACATCATTTAGGCTCTGGAGGACCTCTTTCCTCTTCTGCCTTTACCTTGTTACATTCATCTGATGTGTGACAGGGATTGTCTTCATTCAGAAATAAAGCATATTAATTCTTTTGATGAGACTACATTGCAGTGACAGAGTAACTTTCCGTCTTAACTCTGGCATTGTCGTCTCAGGATCAGGTAAAGTAGGAATAAGCCATCAGTTATATTATCTCAGGTCAAGTGATCTAATAGAAAGTCATTCACAGCTGTCTCATCAGAAACCTAGAGTACAAAAAAATGTATGATTTACATCTCACAATTTATGGTCGTTTCAAAAGAAGAAAAAGCTGTTGCTTGAGCTGAACAGTGGAGATTCTAATGATGCTTTTATATGCTAAATACCAGGCTCAACTCTTATCAACCGATAGGCAGGGTTAAAATATGAAATATTTAAAGGATCCAGATACACTTTTAGTCTGAATGTTAAATATAAGATTAAGTTTGAAAAATAAAGATTTTTGGGGGAAAAATGGTTTTATTTTTTTCTTACTCCACTCCACTTATGCAAGTTTGCCTCTTATGGAGTTCTTCTACTGGTATGTAGTCATATCTTGTTTAAGAATGACTAGCACTGTAATTACAACATAGTCGTCATCACCAGCTTCATTTTTATCTCCTTAGTTTCATTCCATTATTACTACTTAAGTCTTCACTCCTTTTTTAGGTGTGGGGATACTTATACTTAAATTTATTTAAAATCTACCCTTTAAATGCTGGGACTTTCTCAATAGGACTGTTGAAATGACTTCTCTCTTTGTACTCTTGTGTTTGTCTTGGGTATATAATACCTGCACTTAGTTCTTTTTCCTCTATAAGAAATGCTTAATGGGAAATCTTGTTTGCATTTTCCTCCTTCATTCAAACTATAGAAAAAACCAACCAAAAAATCCTCAAATATAATAAAAAATATTTTCTGTTTTCAAGAAAAGCAGAAATTTGTTATACCTCCTTCTTTATCTTAATTTCTTGTGTAGCATTTATCCAATTGTCTGAAACGTAGTACCCTTTGACTACCTTCATTTATGTCTTCTTGGCCGTTGTTGAATACAAGTACATGACACACTGATTTTTCTTTTTTTCTTTTTTCAAGCTCTACTTGATCTCACATAATAACCTTCTGAGTCTGAAGCTATAAGAGCAATACTAGTGCAGCATAATTTCTCCCTCTCTAAAGGGGCCAAGCTGATAATAGAGACCCCCATCCCAGAATCAAAGTCTACTGTTATCTCAGTCCCACCTACATTGTGAATTCTGATGATCTGCAGTATTATATTCACTAACAAATTTACAAATATTAAAAAATATGACCAAGTGGACACCCTAAAGCTAGTTTCAATCTACAGGGACCCAAGTGAAGCTCGGTGTCTTAGCACTCAGTAGCTACTCTAGAAGGTCCCCATATAGCATTGCCTTCGGTGGGCTCTGATATTTTGAGGTAAAAAGCTTTCCTAATCTGTATAATACTGTGAAAAAAAATTGAAAAAAGCATCAGAGTGTCCTTGGAGTGGGGAGATCTTCTTGAGGTAGGTGTCCTCACTGAGGGACGAGAGGCAGCTATTAAAAACGTAGCCATGTAATTCACACATCAAACTATAGAAAAGACATATTTCCATTGCTTTGTGGTGAATAGGTGGTATCCAGTTCTGCTGAGCTCTTTGTTATGGCTATATTTTAAACCGCAGCTCAAACTCCACTAAATCCAAACTGCATGGATTGGGAGACAGTTGGATTGTCCCGGAGATTTGCTTGAACGCAAGCTCAGCCAACGTAATGTCTACTCAGTTTATATCTATTGACATAAATCATATAGTCTTTTATGGATGCAATATCTAACAGGCCAGACCAATAGTAGAAAATCCTTCACAGGAGGCTGGGTGGAGCAGACAGTAAGGGACACACAGCTTTGTTGAGCTGCAGGCCCATCGGGCTTGGGTTGCAAGAGCACAAACTTCACGGCCAAAGCACTCAGGTCTGTTGTCCACGAAGGATTGTAACTGGGACTACACATTACTCCGTACAGTCATGTAGGTCTTGTCACAAAGGCAGAAGAAGAGGACATGACAGTCAAAATCTTGCTCAGAGAGTAAGAAATTATTTCGCTTCTCTTCCTCCCTCTTGGTTTGGTTGTTGGTTTTTGGTTTTTTTTTATTCTTGTCCTCTACAGTGGTTTGTGTTTACTTCATATTTTCAAGTTTTCTTCATAATCACTAAAGATAGACTGTTTCTGTTAAGAAAGAATTTAGACAGAAATGAATAGAACATCTTCTAAAAGAGGAGTTGTTATTCCAGTGTGACCTAATTTCAGCTGAATTCTGTAGTTTATATGCGGATGTCTCCTGGCAAATCTTGCATATATTATGCTAATTAAAACCTCCTCGTGTTAATCTGAACATAGAATTTTTCACTGCCCACTTATCTGCATTGAGCTACTCATATCTTGAGAACTGCAATAGCTTCTGATATTTCTGCTCAAAATCTTAAGACAGAAATAAACCATCCTTTGTTTTATGATTGGGGGACAATCTGAACACTGAAGTGTTGCAGGTATTCTTAAATGGAGGCAAGGAGAAGTCAGTCCAGACAGAATGACATTAAAAGAATGAAGTGAAACATAATGTCAAACGTTTACTGTGAAAAAAAGATGCTTTTCATATACTGAAAGCAGCGTAGCAGCCATCTCACATTTGGAGTTAGAACACCACTGGTATCCCTGTTGAGAGGAACATATTGAGACACAGTTTATAGAAGCCTATCAAGCAAAAAAAGCATATATTGAATTGTGCAAAAGAAGTCAGCTTGGAAAGAAATATTCTGTTCTCCAGATGTTATTTCAATAAATAAATAAATAAACAAACAAAGTCTCTACATAAAAGCTCCTACTGTGTATTTCAGCTGCTACTTCTAATAATGCGATCACGACAAATTTCGCAGAATTACCACATTATGCAAAACAGTACACTTGCTTACATGGTGCAGGGCTACAGCTGATCTGGGGCCTTGGTGACCTTGGAGAGAAGCCGTGGCTCTGTGTAGCCACCAGGCTTGTAGAAGGATGTCTCTCTTGCCAGAGGAGTGGAGACCAAGGCACCACATCAGGGGCTACAGCGTCTGGGTGAGGGTCTTCTGCTGCCCCACTGAAGCTGTATAGGATAAATTTACAAACACTTATGTCAATGGTTATTTTGTCTCTCCCCGCAGCTTACTGATCACCATTTTTATAAAGCAGGGCTTCTCAGCCAGAGATAAGTAAAAATCTTGAAAGCAACTCGCATCTTCTGTGACATCCGCAGGCATCTCTGGGCAGAGTGTGGCTGAAGACGGTCCCACCGCTCTCCTGAGAAGGCACTGATACTCTATGGGAAGAAATTTCCCTGGCTGAAACCACTGAAGGAGGCATTTATCTCACATCGACTGATGATGTCATGTGGGAATAATGCTATTTGTCTTGGGACCTTGGGATATGCCAGGAAATTCATTCAGTATCTCTGGTCTCTGTCTGACAGTTATTTACACTAAATCCAAACTTATTTTGTTCAGATGGGGCAAGATGAGCTTTGCTGAATCTTATTCTTCAACATCTCCATTTTTCATTACATATTTTGTTATGTTTCTTTAAAGATATTCAACAACTGTTCTCAATAACCAGCTTTGACATCTGACCATATTGTTCATCAAAAGAAGTTATTAAATTGGGTTTTGTATTATTTGCAATATGGGATGTCTAGCTTAGTCTGATCTTTCAGTATTTCAACTCAAACAACTCAAATGTTTTTGAAACACTATTCTGTCTGGATTAATTTTATTGGTAAACTCGTCCTCATTGAGTTTTCAATGTTTTTAAATTCAGTCTCAAAGTTTTGCAACAATATTTTTATTAGGAATGTACCTTCTGTCTTTCTGCCACACATTGTCCTCCAGAGAACAGGCAACCTCAATGGAGAAAGAAACTGGACAGAACCTTTAAAGGTCCCTTCCAACCCAAATTATTCTGTGAACTTTCTGCAATTTCTCTGCAACTTCATTTCTACAGTGTACTGGGTTTGGATCTACAACCAGGTCACTGAACTGAAGGCAAGTATCTTTTCTATCCTGCATTGGTTCATTTGCCAGTGCCTAACCAATATGAGTTGGAAGGATGACTAATTTGAATGGACCCAAAAGAAAGACCAGAGGATAACTATATTGCAACATTGCTGCAAAGTAGAATTGGAGACTAAGTTGGAGGCAAAAGGAGAAGGGAAATTACAGGCAAGATGTTGGGACAGACTGTCAGGGAGGAAAAACTGGAATCTGTGTTTTAAAACTAAAAGTCTAAGGCTGACTTTCATCTTTAAAATATTCTGAAAGTGATTTCAATATTAATGCAGGAAATTACTTGTTTTCCTTTTACGTATCACATTCACAATTCTTCTTACACCAGAGTATATTCTTCTTACAGCTTTAGTAACCTTGAAGTTTGATTGTTCTTTTACAGTCCCCATTTTATGGCTTCTCAATTAAGGGAGAAAGCAGAACTTTGTGGAGGTAATTTATACCACGTTAATGTGGGTGACTAACAACAGTGGGTTGAATTGCCTTTGGGTGTTTCTTTCCCATTTGCCTGCAAAAGGAGCTTAAATTACGTACTAAGATCACATGCCTAACTCATAGATGGCTAAATGAGATTAATTCCATTCCTATTGCTGTTTTATTGTGCAGATCTGCGAACTTTTGCAGGTGTGGTGATATCTGGAGGCAAGCTTATGCCAAAATATCCATCCCCTCCTGGCTGACTTAAGTACCAAGTTTCCATGCTGCTGTATTAAGTGATCAGACCAAAAATCCCTGATATCATGGCACAACAAAGCAATGTGGAGGCTCCAAATCAGGAAGCAGAATGAAGCCATGCTGCTCTACAGCTTTCTCAGGATGCATGTATTTATTTTAGCGATCTGTTCATACATTGCAGTAAGGCTTACTTCCTCTCTCCTCTGGTACGGGCGTTCAAAGACTCTGATCAGATTTAAAAGATGACTTAGGCAAAGATTTAAAACTTAGCCAGGGCTATGTGTGGATAGTAAGGACTACTTGGCTGTAATTTTGACTTTTTCTCATGTTTAGGGCTGTGATACCTCTGTAATGGATGCACTTGGCAGGAGCAAACCTTTATAATACTCTAAAAGCAGACATAAGTAAAACAACCCAAACCACATCCATTATTAATAATTGATGTTCATTCAGCATTGGCAAGCATTGATTATAGGCTTAAATGGAAGTTCTTTGCAATATTGATTTGGATGCTTTTGACTTGAAACTGAAAGCTGAATGCCTTTAATGGAAGTCGGTCACATTTCTTAAAAATTAAGCAGTCATTAAATTTGTGTGATTCACTACCCTTTTTTTTTTTTTTTTTGTGGGATAGACTGCATGCCCTTGAGGAAATGTCAAAATGTCTTAAACATTGCAACTTTTAAAAATAGACCAGGATAAAGAAGAGTCACAAAAAGTTGCAATAGGTTCTCAAATCATTTTTGCAGTGTGTTGGGAAAGAAAGATGATTTGCTGAAGAACTAGATTTTTAAAGAAAAAAGGAAAGGGTTGTGCAGAGAGAGGGAGAGAAGGAAAATCAGTTGTTACTTAGTAGGGGAAGCATTGTGCCAATAGGTTTTTGCTGTTGCTTCTGCTGCTTTATAACAACGTCACAGGTATTCTGAATCCTTGGCTGAAAAATACAGAGTTGCAAATGCGCCTAAAGACAGGGAAAGCACATAGCTGGACGAAGCGTATAGGTAATTGTTACTACACTATTGGAAAGCAGTGCCTGATTGGAGGTGAACTGTAGGATTTGGACATGATTCCATTTCCAAAAAACACCTGAAATATAAGCATAAATTTCACTTGCCATTAAGCAGTTCTTCAAGAAGTTTCTTTTTTGTGCTAATTTCAATATCACCATTGAGTTTCCTTTAAGAATGACCTCCACTTCCACCTCCAAAGTAATATTGAAAAATGTCAGTGAGATCTCAGTGTAGACTAATCTTTACCATTGACTCGAAACTCATTAATAGGAAAATGACTATTGTTGAATGTAATGTGACTTGATGCTTTATTTGTAATGGAATTTCTTTTTAAAAGATATCTGAAAAGACTGGAAGAACATACATACACACAAATACTTGAGTTGTTCAAATAATAAGTGAAACCAATCAAAGCGCTTTTGCAGTTGTAATTAATCATTAAATCCTTCTTTGCTCAGTCAAATGAGGTTTTCAAAAGGAATTTTGACAAATAGAGTACATCTTTTCTACTGGTTAATTTACCCCGATGAAGTGCTACATAAAAGCTGTATAAACACTTCTTTTTGTTTAAAAGATCATAGGGAGAAAACTGGAGGAGTAATTTCAAAAATGCATCTCATAAAAGGGGTAAAAAGCTGGTAGCTTGCAACACATATGTAGAAGTAGGGAGGAACTGGGGCACAAGGAGATACAGTCACCGTCTTCCATCAACCAGCTATTTAGCCCAGCCTTCCGTTGTAGAGAGTTTGCCGTAATCTTTTCATCTTCAGTTCTGAATACAATAGACTGAAAGTTTTGCATCAAATGTGATGGAGTAAATAACTGAAAATGCGAGAAGACTAGCACACTGAAAACTTAGTTAGGTAAGACAGTAAGGGGAGATTGCCTTTGACATAGAAGAAAACATTTCTCTTTAGTTAACTACATAAAAAAATGTGAAGGGTTTAGCTGTTCTGATAACATGGGCTTTGCTAATATAAGGCCCATGTGACTCTCTAATGAAGTTGCAAATGTGTAAGGGAGAAAAATAAATTGCACTGATTTTCAGCCCATGAAATAAACTGCCATGCTTGTACCGCAGGGTACTTGCAAATGACATACACGTCAGACGTATTGTTTAAGAAAAAGGTATACGTTCTACATCCTTTGATCACATCGTTTTGCCAGATAAGGGTTATGAAAACAACAGGAAAATATTTTGCTTTCTAAGACTCTTTGACTTAAGAATTAAATATGTTAACTCAATGCCTGAGAAGTTCCCTAATAACCCTAATATGACAGGCAAAAGTCAAAACCAGCAAAGTTAATATATATTAATTGAACTTCCTCTAATTTAAACCTAATCTGACAAGCAACTTTTTTTCATGGTCATTAGTGCTTCAGTCCTGTAAAGTGCTCCTAAGTAGGGCTCTAAATCTTAAAGATCCATTAAATACTATTGACGTTGAATGCAAGAAAATTGCCACAACTCTGCTCATAAGTTTAAGTAATCCTTTTTTTCTCTCCCCAAATTTTGTAGAACAGCAACCTGGCTCCCATGTGAGGCAGCCAGCTAGAACACTGAGTATAGCATTTTACTAGAAAAGTGACATCTAAGCCCATATCAGTTTTGCTGAGGGCTTAACATGTCTATAAATAGGCCAGAATTGGCTTTTTTATTGTTGTTGGGGTTTTTTGTTAATAAAAGCCTGCTACTAAAATCTCTAATACAAGAGGAAGTGATGTTTTTTTGTGGTTTATTTTCCATACTAATATAACAAGTAGGCCAAGGCGATTAAGATTCCCAATGTAAAAAGTATTTCTTAAAGAGCAGAACTGTTTCTCCTGTGCTTTTAGTGATTACACTTGAAACATGTACAAATGGATGCAGAAGGTCAAGAAACTGAGTCTGGTCCACCCAGTGTTTAGTGGCTGATCACTTCCAGTTGTTTTGTTCTCTCAGTGGTTGGATGGTCCTGTGAATCCAAAGCCCGAGGCAGGTTTTTTACAAAACAGATTTAACACAGGTTTATGTAATAAAACTGTTCTTTCTCTTCTGAAACCTATGTCCCCTAAGATTTAAACCCTATCCAGCAGTAACTTTGTGTTCATGTTTGGCTCGTATCTGATCCAGGGCTTGATTCACAGTACGGTTAAAAAAACCTCATATCTGGAATTGAAATTACTTTGGAGCATTCATTTTGATGATACGGTGCTTCTGAAAGGCTAATTGCTTTATGAAAGTACTCACGCTTAAGAGACACGCTTCCTGAAAAGGCTGGCTTCCTTCACTCCATGCCTTAGTTCTTCAGTTTAAAACAGAAATAATATTTGCACCTAATATCTGCACAGGGTAGAAGCATTTTGTGTGTAAGGATGTAGTTGCTGTGAGAGAAATCATCACAGAAATTTTCAAAATTAAATCACCGAGGAGCCACATTAAGTAATAATAGTCCCCAGACCTCCTAGCTTTGTTGTTTACCTCTGTAACCATCACTCTTCCCATTAGAATAGTTACATTGTAAATGAATGGATTAGATCTGAAAACAAATTGCATGACTAATTGTTCTCCAACAATAAAGGAATGTTTTAATAAATCATTCTATACCCAGAGTTAATTTTTCCCTCTTATTTTGATATACAATATTTCTTTCTCAGTAAGTCCCTAGAATTTAAAAAAAAATATTAATTTGCTGCTATTTGTATTTACAGTGAAATATTTGTGCTGCATTAAAGCCTTTTAGTCTCAGTTGACAATGGAAATATCATTGTGATAAATGTATAAGTTCGGAAAACAAGAAAGATCCTAAATAATTTACAGTTGGTGAACAAGATGTGAAACAACACTAAGAGTGAGGAGGAGAGGAACAGCTGATAATGACAAACTTGATATCACTACTGTTTAAAAAAAATCTTTTTTTTTAAAAAAAATACAAATTCCTGCAAAGAAACACACAGCAGCAGCAAAAACATGTAACATATTACTATTATACGATTCTATAACTGTTAATAGGAAGGTTACTTCATAATTTGGACTTTGGGACTTCTACTTAAGAGCTCAAAATGTACCTAGCAGAGTTTTTGTAAGCATCAATTATAATTAATTTCCCTTCTGCAGCTTTAAAAGTCTACCTGCTCTAGAAATGCTGAGCCTATGTGGTGGTAGAAGAGAATAAAAACCTCAGTTCCCATTACTCTCACGGACAGCGATTTGAGGTAGGCACAAGTAAGAGGAAGCATGTGGTGTACACAGCTTATTTCCTCTCCAGCCTTTACCCACAGCAAGGAGTCCTGAAGGGTGACAGAATGGACAACAGACTGCTCCTCATTTTCTGAACAGACAGTTGAACTGCTACAAACAGCGTCACAGCCTTCACGTCCTGAGATTAGTAGGTGCCAGCCCAGTCCCTCCTACAACCTCAGGCCCCGTGCAAGCCGTTGTGTCACCAGCTGTACATAGCCCTGAGGTACAACTCTTTCTTAATCATTTCAAAGCAATTTGTTTAGGACAATATTGAAAACAGCATTCATAAAAACCTGAAACCTTGTTTGCAGAGGCCACGGGGTAGATAAGAAAAGAAATGGGCATCTCTACGTCTGCTGTAGGCTTCTGAAGGATTGCTTTCCTAGAGGACATTTCCATGTAAATGCTAATGCACTGAAAATCTGGCCCATGTGCCCACGGGCTAGGAATGAAGCAAACTAGAGAAAATTGCTTATAAGGAATTCCTCTTCCTTCCCCTGTTCCTTTGGTTGCCTTGAAAAGTTGATTATGTGGTTTGAACTCAGCAGTCTGGACTTAGCCAAATACAGCATTTATGCACAATGTAATCTTTCAGCTTGCCTCCCTCTTCAGCACTTCCAAAATGACCTGCAATGACCGTGCTGTTTCACAAGTAGACCTTGGTCACCCACAGACAGACTCTGCCAATATAAGCTTAGGAAAATGTGCCAAGTTCATGAAGTGGATGCAAAATTTATGGTTTTTCTAGTAATTTGAAGAGTCTGTGATGTGCCATGTGGCGCATTCTAGGACAGACCGCTTAGGCCTGTTTTTTCCTGCTGAATACAGGTAACTTTTAGTCTGGAAGCCACGTAAGATGACTCTGATTTTGAGTTAATACACTCAAGTAGTCATGTAGGGTCATGTAGTCACAGAGAGACATGTGGGACCACACGAAGTGCAAATAGAGGTGTGTGTAAGGGAGATAAAGAAAGACCCACCAGGACTCCCATTACTATTTCTCTTGTAGAATTGTAACTACTGCCTTAACTATTTTCCCAATATATAAGGCTACCAACCAATGTAGATTTATACTAGGTTACCTAATTACCAGTAATTACCAGTAATTATCTGCAAGAGCATAAACCCTGCTTATACTTCAGACAATTACTCACAAAGCTGAAGCCTGAAATTTCACTATTATTAGGTAACTTCAAGCAACCTCAGGTGAGATTCCATCAAACCTATGTAAATGATGATAGAAAACATGCTGTCTTTCTACTGATGATTACGACGTTCCTTAGGAAGGAAATTATATTATTTTCTATGCAATAACTTCTCTTTTGTTGTTTTGTCAAACTGACGTCCTAACTGAACTCTGCCATGTTCATAATTTCATAGGCCTTTGGAAGAAATCCTGGCCAGAATGCTACATGTATCTGATTTCATAACATTTTCCAAACTTGACATTCTTTTTGTGTGGATTTAGTCCAATAAGAACTGATTAACCTTTTCAGACTGCATGAGATTTCATTAAATTGCGAAACTAATAATTGCATCTGTATCAGATTGGACTTTAGGGTAAAGTTAGCTGTTGAAGGACCTTGACCCTAAAGTCTCATCTATTTTCGATTCCAATTTAATGAACACATTCAAACTTCATTGCTTAATTACATCACACATCAATGAATTTTGTATTTTGATTAAGTTATAATTCTATGTGGATCACTTGAGGATACACCCAAGAAACATCTAAACCATGCTGAGGAGTTCCAAGAAGGGCATATATATATATATATGCTTTAGCCTCATTAACATTTGTTTCCTATCTACCCAGAGGTATTTGTATTTCATTTTATGATGACATAGGTATTTGTATTGTTGGTGTCTCTTCAGGCTCTGCAGTATGTTTTAGAATTCTCAGATAGTGTTTCCTCTCTTTCACTGTGCATTGCGACCAGAGTACAGCTATATCAGTCTGATAAAACTTTGTAAGGGGACAGGGAGATATTGGTCTCATATGTCTCAGGTTTTTTATTTTATTTAGAAGAAAAAGACACTCAACAAACTTCAGTAGTCCTCTCTGTTATCTTGTTCTTAGTTGAGGGGCTGTTCCTCCCCAGCTCTGGGCTATTACATTTCTGGAAAAATATATTCTTACTGGAACTTACTCTTCTTTTCAGGTTGTTCTGTGAGTTACCCACACATTATTTGTTTGACAAATGGCATGCAGAAGGCCTCCAATGTAAAATTTTCGGTGAAGAAACAGTGGAATACATCAAAAGAGGGGAATACTTCTTACCTTTGGATTTCTTCATCATAGAAACACTCACAGCTAAAGATGAAACATGAGATATATGGAATGTGGAAGAACACTGGTAAAAATGAGGTATCTTGGACAAGACTTAAATTGCAAAGAATGCTTACTGAGCGTGAAATACAGATGGTAGTCTGTGGCACACAATCAGTGTGTACGCTCTTTTCATAAAGGCCACATGCAGGAGCAACTTAGGCATGGTTAATTTCCGATAAGGATCAAAGTAGTCAATCTTATTGCACAGATTTTCATGAGTTTGAAAAAAACTGTGAGGCCTAAAAAAGACATTCTAAATTTTGTACTGTAAATCTCTATTCCAGGAAAAACAGCATCTGATGTGCCATACCAAGAACAACTATTTCTGGCCAGCAAAGCAAATGCACTTGTAACTTCATGGAAATAAACTGCATTTGATTTGTTACAATTATAGATAGTTCATAGGAATTTATCTCTATCAAATAATGCTATTAATTTTCCTACTATAAAGAAATTATTTTATCATCCCACATCTGCAGTTATAGTTGCTTCAAACTTTATAACATTTTCTTTTCTGTCATAGTGACTGGTGGTTTTCTTTCTGAATAAACCTTGTTTGCACCTGTAACCTATTTTTTTGCAGTGTAACTTCAGGCTATCACGGTACCTTGGAGGATGTCAAGCTCTGTAATTAGAGAATCTCTTAACTGAAGAGCACTAATGGCAGTCATTGCAACTGTCAGCAGTTTTTCACTTTTCACATGAGGACAGTGTTTGCTAATTGGATTAAGTCTGGTTCTGGCTGTAATCTCTGCAAGCAGCAGTTAAAGAAAGGACTGCCATGTCACACCTGGTTTGTGGGCTGGAAGGTGATGAACACAGCTAATAAAGTGTAATTTAAAGCACAACCCATGCACATAATTAACTATGCCTTATTTCCTTGATTAAAAATCTGCTTATCAATGATAACGGCTCAACTAAAACACAAGGTAATATTTTAAGGCAGAGTAGATACTTACATTACCTGAATAAGATACTGTTTAAATGTGCTGAGTGAGTTTCTTTTATGTGGCATTGATGTGCCTTTTGACTAAACAGTCAGGTAATGTTCAGGGCCTTACAAGTTTGGATTTGGGTGTTGGTTTTTTTTTGGTAGAGTGGAAAAATTGAAAAGACTGAGATACTGTTCTAATACAACCCAGCCTACCTCTAAAGTTTCTGTTTCTCAGAGCAGTATTGTCAAATTTCAAGAGGCAGCTGCTCTGGCAATCTAATAGTGCCAGCACCCTGCACAGAAAGTTTTCCTTTCTCTTGACTCACTCTCAGGACCCCATTGTCATGTTTAGCATCGCTTGGTTTCTGTTGATCCTACAATTTCCTGTCTCAATCCCTTTCTTCCCATGCATAAATGCCGATAAATAGACACCAGTAAATCAATTCTCATCCCTCTTCATTTGCAGCAAGAGCCTCTGGTCATGGTTGCTGTTGTTTTAGTCATCATTAGCATTTAACTCCACCCTTATTAAGCCTGAGGTGAAAGACAACATAAATAAGGTTTATGATAGCCCAGTGATCAAAGACAAGCTTTCAGAGAGCTATACGACCTCTGGCATAACAGTACAGCTACACTGTTGGGTGATTTCTTGAATCTTTATAGTTCCTAATAAGACATGGATTCAAGGCTTATGTTCAATAGTACTGCAAGGAAGGATAATCAAGAACTGATGACTCTGCAGAGGTTTGGAAATTCAATCTAAAGAAAATTCAATCTAAAGAACATTGACCTGACAAGGATAGAGAAAGAAGAAACAGATGACAGAGCCCATAAGCTGTAAAAAGAATTTTGGTACATCATGCAGTGGGAGTAGTGGGAGAATATCAAGATGGGTTGAGAGGTTTCAGACAGTAAGGGAATAGCTAAACTTTATTTGCACCTATCATTGTAATTGATCACTGCAAATTGAAGAACAGCAGGTGTCAATTGCTACCAGGACGGTGCACCAGCAGCAATATCACACAAACTGAGACTCCCTGGCTCCCATCCATGAGCTAATTCATCAACTGGAGAGCCAAAGAGTCATCAGCAAGACTCACTTTTTAATAGTCCCATACAGCCAGTGCAAAAGTCTGATGGAGGGTGGAGGTTAACAGTAGACTATCATGGCCTGAACGAAGTGATGCCACCATTGAGTGTTGCTGTACCAGGCATGTTAGAGCTCCAGTATGAACCGGAGTCAAAGGTAGCCAAGTAGTATGCTACAACTGACATTGCTAATGCATTTTTTTCAATTCCTTTGGTGGCAGAGTGCAGGCCACAGTTTGCTGTCATGTGGAAGGGTGTCCAATACACCTGGAATCGACAGCCCCACAGGTGGAAGCACAGCCCTACCTTTAGTAATGGACTAATCCAAACTGCACTGGAAAGGATGATGCCCGTGAACATTTATAATACATTGATGACATTGTGTAGGGCAACTGTTACGGATGCACAAATAACCAAATCCAACAGAAGTTAAAACTCAGATTTATTCTTCAGTGAGGGTTGGTTAGAAGTCCAGTAATGTTTTATAAAACCACAAGCACGACGGTGTAAGAGGACAGGGTTAGTATTGGGAGCTAGAAAAGATGTTGATAACACACCAGTGTTTCAGCCACTGCTGAGCAGGGCTGGCCCAGCGTCAAGGCCGTCTCTCCGACATTCCCCCATCTCACCCTGTAGGCTGGGGGTGGGCAAGATCTTGGAAAGGACACAGCCAGGACAGCTGACCCCAACTGACCAAAGGGATATTCTGCACCATATGACATCCGCTCAGCCACAAAAGCTAAGAAGAAGGAGGAGGAGGGGGGGGCTTTCGTTATTACCATGTTTCTTTTCTGGAGCAACCACTACACGTACTGAGGCCCTAGTTCCTGGGAAGTGGCTGGACATCACCTGCTGATGGGAAGTAGAGAATGAATCTTTTGTTTTCTTTTGCTTCTATGCTCAGCCTTTGCTTTTGCTTTATTAAACTGCCTTTATCTGGACCTATGAGGGTTTTTCCACCTTATTTTCTCCTCTGCTCTCCTGCTGAGGACGACAGTGATAGAGCAGCTTGGTGGGCACCTGATGTCCAGCCAAGGTCAACCCACCACAACCCACATCTTCTTAATACTTAAAATCATGTCTTCTCAATCACAGAGCTCTATTTAAAACTTTGAGGTTGAAGTCTTAAGGAACACTGAGATGTCTGCCTTTCAGCAGTCTCTCTGGAAGTACTAGTGAGTTACCACAGAAGAATTGCCATGTATTGTGAGATTTGCATATATCATATGATCTCATGCATGGTGTGTATAGGGTGCATCAGCTAGCTTGTCTGAGTCATTTTGCCCCTAATTTTTCACTTAAATGCTAACGTTCCTTTCTGCAATGCTTATTCCTGCACCTCCTGAGTAGCTTCCGCCCCACTGCAGATTTGACTTCTGTGTATTTTGATGACTTTGACTTGTGATTCCTTGCAAACAATTTTTTTCTTTCTTTTTTTTCCCCCATAAAATGACAAAATGGCTTTTTAAAGCCTTGGACTAAGTCCTTTTGATAACTCAGCTGTTGCAAATGCTTTGTCTATAGACCATGACTTGTAATTTGCAATGTACTGTGTAGGCAGCAGTTTTACAGGTACTTGTCAACCTATTTTACTATATTCCTTGCCCTTGCTATTTTTTTGTCTCCCACTGGCTGTGTTCTCTTTTTCATTTTCTTTTCCTTTTAACCCCCAATGTTCTCTCATCCCTTTATTAAAGAAAAGAGGAGATTTTACAGGTTAAATTTCACAGATTAAAGTGTTTCATATTCCACTATTATACATATAATGAATTCTGTTAGACCACATGAGCATTGAAAGTTCTTAATTTCACTGGAATGTTATCACTGCAATAAAAGATCCTCTAGTGTTGGACTACAAAAGTGCTACTTCATATGTTGACATGTATGATGTGCTTGGGGTGTTCAATTAGGCTTTCATTAATTTACTGAGGTGTTGGCTTTACATGGCCTACCACTTATATAGGTATCTATGTATGCATATACACAAATATTTATATAGTCAATGTTCCTTTGCTATAAAAGTCTCTGGTAAAATAGTCTGTATTTAAAAGACCACCAGTCCATGAAAGTATGCTACTCTCAGTTACCATATTGTATCACATCCTCTTTATATTTCAGAAGATTTGGAGTGCTCCTACATAACAGGAGAAGAACTTAAAAAGAAGTTGTATGTCTAGTTTATTTTTAGTTGGGGAGTGGGAGGGAAGACCCACACAATCATGAAATTTGGCTTGGGTGAAAGTAGTTAAAATCCAATTTAGATAAATAAAAACCTCTCCCAGATACCTGGGGACAATACTTTGATATGGTATTTTAAGCAGATAGATAATAAACTCGCAAAAGCAGAGCTGTAGGACATCCAAAACTACTTGCAATTTATGTTTCAATAGCAAAATAGCTGCTGTAGAAGAAACGAGTGAATTGTAAAAATTGTCAGTGAAGTGTTTTGACACTTTCTGGAAAGGAATCAGTTTGTTTTGAAATTATATTTTTATTATTTTATCATGACTGAAATACTTTATGTTGCTCTACAAATTTATCTTTTTTTCTGCTTTTAAGATGAAAAAAGCCCTCTAATAGTTTATTTTTCAGTTCAAGGAAAAACTTGGCCAAGAAAGTCATAACCCCTTTATCAATCAGTTTTAACGAAGCAGAAAATCTTCCTGATATATCCAGTAACGTAAAGTTATGCTTTTCAAAAATAAATGAATGGAGGGGAAGCTTGTCATTACACCTCTGATACACTCTGCTTATGGTTGTCTGCATATTAAGTACAAAAATAGCTAGAAAAAAGGAAGAGAGTTGGCCCTTGTGATAAGTCAGAAGTCTGTGATGTTATGAGTAACTTCCTCAGACAGTGACATTGTACCTTCATATCTTGCACAGAAATAAGAAGGTCCAAAAAGTTTGCAGTTAGGAAATACAATCCTACTGAAAATGATGGAAAACATCCTCTTTATGCCTCATAACCAGCTGGTAGGACTCTGAGCATTCACAAAATCCTAAAAGAGCCTGGATGTTGAGGAGTAGCTCCTATCTTTCCAATTATAGCATTCAGTTTGGCCAGACATCTGATAAACACATTATAATTTTTTGCATAACATTCTAGGTTTGCTGATACATCACACGTGCTGGTCACACAAGATGAGGAAATTTAGCTCTTGAAGAGCTGGCAGTTCACCTGCAAAACAGCGAACAGGTACTTTAATTTTATCTCCAGAATGTATATAATTTCCCTTCCTTATCACTGTAATAAAACTTTAAAGTAACTGAATAGTAAGAAAAAAGCTCCCAGAAACCACAAAATTAGATAGGAAAAAGCATAAAGGGATTTCACAACAAGTTGCTGGAGTTTTCAACAAGTAAGTATCAATTTCATCAGTCAACGATATGAAACTAATTTTCTCATACATCTATATTATTCCATCTGATGTACATCAAGGAAAAGACTGGCAGTTATTCAGACCTATCAAAAATCTTCAGCTACTTTCAGATACAGGCTTCAAGGATGCTTAGAAAATGTTAAAGTTCTAAATATTCCCTTATCTTCAGTTGTTTCTTCTTTTTTGTTCCCTGACAGTACTCTGCTTTCTACCTTGAACTCATTTTTATATTTATGCAAATCAGCTTTTAATGTCACTTTACAAAAGAATCACCATGAGACTGCTGAGTGTGTTTGGATTTTTAAAGCATAAGTTTTTTTAAAGTGTGCTCTTCAGACAGAGAATATTTTGCTTATTTTCTCTCCTACTGAGGTTCCTTCAAAACTGTCTGAAACTTTTCATATCTGAAAATCATGAAGAAAAGCTGACCAAGGTTGAATTTTCATCTTAGTCCTCTCCTCTTTCTCCCCTTCCTCCAGTTACCTATCCTGAGAAATTTCTAATCAAGTAAAATTCTGGGTCAGCTCTGTAATGACCCAGGTAGTTCCTCGACTCCAGGTGGTTTTTGCTGGGAAAAAAATACTGGGATTCAAGATACGCCTCTTTTGGAATGAGGAACTTACCTGGAGGTTTCCAACCTTGAACTATGACAAAATTGCATGCCGGGGCTCTCTCTCTCTCTTATGGTCTCGCTGAAAACTCCCGCCGTGTACAAAGTCCGATCCTTTTGGCAGCACCTGCAGGGTGTGACCTGGTGAGCGCTAAGAAATGTGAAATGTGATGGAGTGGGAAGACCCCCCAAGAGCAAATTCAATGCCAAACATTGCTGGTCCTCTCTCTCTGTCTCTCTGTGTACGATGGGGTGGAATGCAGGAACAATTCTACTCTCTGTTTAACATAATAATATGTTTTCGTAGTTTTGTGAATGCTTTAATTGGAAGGAAATGTTCCTAAGGCAGAGTTATAAGTGGTTTCTTTACCTCATAAAAGGTTTTGTGCTTTTTTCCATGAAAAACAACATCTTTCATTGAAACAACAACTGAAAGCTTTAATTAGTCTCAATTTTAATTAAATGATGATCCCCATTTAACAGTGATTAAATTGCAATAGCTAGATAAATTAAGATAACAACATTTAGTTTAATTAAATTAGATACGGTATTACTTCTTATTACCACTGTGAATGACTAACACAATAGAACTACAAATTTCTTTGCTTTATCATTTATTCATTTCTTTGTGCATGTAAATGTACTTTATCATTTAAAAAAATTAACAGGATTACATCATTCATTTCTTTTAAAATATTCTTCATTTGAATTTCAATAGATTTTCATACCTGAAAAAGATTAATACCAGAAAGCTACTTAACTTTTTCAATCTAAAATCCAGGACTTCTACATTTTTGTCAAGATACCCTTAAATAAAAGAGTGTTATGTACCTTTTACAAAAATATAAATATAAATAAAAAACAAAAATATAATCTATTTATTTTGGTCCAAAATTATGTTTCTTTGAATCCAAGTTACTCTCGTTCCATGAAAAAGTCCTTTAGTTTAAAATAAAATTCTATTTTAAAGTTCCACTTTGGGAAATCTACTTTTAACTGTTTCTTGCAATTCTGCTGTTCTTTCTGATAACAGGAATGCAGCATTTTCTACTTCAAAATCACATTTCACTGTGATGTTCCTTCTCAGAGATTACAGCTGAACAAATAGCACGCATGTTTGCGTATGTTCATGAAATCCAAATTTTGCTTATAAAAGAGACAAACAGGGAAGTAGTTCAGTTACAAAAGAGAAATGAAAGGAGCACAAAGAAGAATTATATTCCTATTTGCCAATGTCCTATACAAGGATAAGACATATTTAACGACATTGAAACCCAAATTTAATTTATTTTTTTTTCCATCAGTAATAAGGTCCCTTTAAGAAAAACTTGTAAGGTTTTTACTGCTACAAGTTAACACGGAAACCAAAATAGCAGATTTTAGAAAGCAAATCCACTTTGAATAAATATTCCAAACAACAACAGTCATACAGGCAAACAAAAGAGGCTTGTCCTCACCAAGAAGGTGAGTGGAGAGCTCAGCCTGTGCATTGCTTATTCCTTCAGTTGCCTTTTCCAAGTTCTGGTTATTGTCAAGGATACAGCACTGGACTAGATGGACCGCTGAATTGAAGTGGGGTTGTCATTTGCATAAGGTTTTGGGTTTTTCTTTCTTTTTCTCCTAAAGGTTCTTTCTATTGTTTACAATTCTATTCAGATCCCTTTCAAAAAAAAAAAAAGCTATTTCTTTGGCAGCTTCCCAGACACTAGAGTAACAATACATAATGCTAGAAGAACATGATTGAAATGTATGTTTTGCTAGAGGACACATCTAGGTTTGCACTTAAATCTAAGATTTAAGATCAGGAATTACACTTTTGAAGTTGACCTTTCAACTGTCCCTATCTACCGTGCTTTTGTTCACACTGTGGAGCAAGCAATTAGAATCATTTTGGATGAAACTAAACTGGGACATGAGCTCAAGAAGTTTGCCACTAATGGACATTCTCCTCAGAGGATCAGGCTGGGGCGAGTCCAAGCTGGAGCCACACCAAAACACAAGTAGAGCAGATTCTGAGTCTCCAATACAAACTACTTTATACTTTACATCTTCGCCCCCATGGCACCACAAAGTTTGCTAATGTAGACATGGTCATAAAAAGTGCCTCATTTTGTTCAACTCTCAAAGAGTGAGTATAAAAACAATGCGGTGCCTGTGTGCATATTGAAAGATTTGTAGTATGGGCAGTTTGGACGATTTGTCCTAAAGTCCAAACCTTTGGTTATATTTCCTCACTATCACAAAGGCTGACATTCGGAAGACATTTTGCATATAAATAAACCATGATCAAGTCTTTTCTAGCAACAGTAGAAATGGAAAAGAAATTTTTGGGGTGGGGGGTCAGTTTTTTTAATGAACTGAGTGGAAAAGTACTAGAGTAAGTTAGTGAAATTTTGGCAAAATGGTTTAAGACTTCTTTGCAAGGAAAACTCAATTTTCCTGCTAAGCAGACTGTAATAGTGATTAGTCCAAGCTTAGTCACTATCAACAACTGAAGAATAATCTGTAGTTTTAAATGTATGTTTTTAAAATACAACAAATAAATGAATACAATTACAAAGTGAACTTCATTTAAAAATCAACATCCAACCAGCCAACCCCCTCACCCTCCCCAGATTCATTTCTAGAAATGAAATGAAATGAAACTAGAAACCTACTTTAATTCCAACCACAGTTATTTAATTTTGCATTCCAAAGTTAGCACCAAGCATTTACTTGCTGCTGAAAATAGATTTCTTGATTTCTTAAAAAAAAAACCCAAACAAACAACACACACCAAAAATACCTTCTGATATAGTGTAGTACTTGATTTCTTTGGAAAAGGCCAAGAAACAGCAGATATTAAGTCCAGCCTTGGTCTCTCCCTCTTGACCTGGATGGCTTTTCACATTTTTAGCAATAACTGTAACAACTTTTTTTTTATGTAAACTGGTTTTAGTTTCTATTTATTGAGTCCTAGTATGTAAGTTCGATGTTGATACTGAAGTTGAAACTAGGTAAACAAGATTAATTTGCAATTTGGGTCAAATTTGAATTTGATACAGTACGGTTGCAGGTTGCATTAGATAGCGATAGGTGGTCAGCTTCCCACAATGTTGTGAAAACTGGTGACCAGGAAGAAGAGACATTTTAGTTCATGCCTTCTTGTCCTGCAAAGACCTGTCTAGAAATTGGAACCTGTAGGGGCTCTCCCCAGGAAAAGATGTCTTTTACAAGTCTGTTGTTGTTAGGTACAAAAGCCAATCAATTAGGGGACTGAAATTATTGGGATACTGTGCTTCATTGATTTTGATGACCGTTGGTATACCTATCTGTTATTCATCTATGGGACGTTTGTTCCAACTAGTTCACAAAATAATAACAGACATCTTTGGTGGTTTATACATCTATGCTTAGAGGACTTCTTATCACCTTTATGTTACGGTGCTTTTGTTAGAACTTATAGACAAGAATTTATCAGTCTAGTTGTATTCTTTCCTCAGGATTTGGTTTATTTGATGGCCAAAGTCTAAGAAAATGAATGCAACACACACTAGACTTGATTCCAAAGCAAAAAAAATGTATCTTGATCCTGAAAGAAGCTCTTTTTATCACAGAAATTATTTCTTTCATTGACTCTAAAGCCACTTGGAGTTACCAGTATGCAGTTATAGTTTCAACAGCTGCAAAACCTAGAATTAAATACCACTTAAATATTTGATCTTACTTACCTGTGTGGCTTTTAAATATATAGTGGAAGTGTTTCCTTTAGCTGTAGTCCATCTGTTTAGATGCTGTTCTCAGTTTGTTTGTTGTTTTTTAATTGCTTCAGTGTTTGTTTTTAAAAGAACGAGGAAAAGTTTTTCAGTAAAGCAGAAGAAAAAAAAAGATGTTAATTTAGACGTGCATTTTTACACCTAACGGTATAAATGTTAAGCATTTTTTAAGTTGTGAGATCAGTATTAACATTCTTCTCAGCACAACTCATCTCTGATAAAAGGAGGGAAAGTGTGTGTGCATTAAAACAGCTACTAGACAAAGAAAAGCTTCAGAAATGTAACTTAATTGATGTCTTAAAGTTCTGAAACATCTGGAAGTCTCATTATGTACTGCTGTTCATTAAGAATCCTAGTGGGTTTATCTAGCTATGGAGAAAACACCTCTTCCTCGCTTCCTAGTCACAGACATTAAAAAAGTGTTGAAGACACACAATGAAAGGTTTTGAATAATTATCTGCTTTTTGAAGGTCAAGGATTCCTTGAATGTCTAGGGCAGCGTGTGACAAAACATGTCAAGCAGATTCTTAGATTAGAAACCAAACAAAGCACCGCTGCTCCCATTGAAGTCAGATGTATTGAAATGAGAAGTCACAGACTCTGTGGGCAGCAACCTTCTAAATTAGCCACATATTACTGTGCCTAATACGCCTACTGCTCCAAATAATTCCAGCCACTTTACCCCATGGGACTGTAACAAAAAGAACAGAAAAGAGAAAGAGAAATGTTATTTCTCCCATTTGCTGAGCAAGCGTTAAGCCAGTTAAAAGAGCTTTTAAGAAATGTGAATGCTGTGTATTCACAAAATCTCCATTTTGAGCTATAGCATTGAACAGAAAAAGTGTCCAGTCCCTCTCATTTCACTTTCATCAAATAGCCCAGTAAAGTACTCCTATTCTTTGGAAGAAGGCACTTTTTCGTCCAAACAATACAAACCAAGATAAATTAGTCTATAGTCCCTTGCATGTTCAGGAGGTGTTTGGAGGGATTATTTCAATATGATGCTACAGGACAATGGACTGGGATGATGGATACAAGCTTTTCTGAAGGCAAAAGAGCACGGAGTATTAGTGTCACTGCCTATTTTCTTTTTATGCAAGTAAAAATTACCGTTGGCCTTAGGAAAGTACAAATTGTATGAACCAGCAAAGGTGCTTTAATAGGTGATTGGCTGGTGTGCAGCTGGCACTGTTTCTTGCAGTCAAAAAAAAAAGATAATAATGCAATACTGAATTATATTCTTACTTTGAAGATGACAGTGAGTACGTCATCTTAGAGTAATATGTAGTGGGAAAGCAAAGCTGTAAGGTAATCATAAAATAAATACATATATTGAGTGCATATATATATATATATAAACAACATCTATTTCATTCTAACATTTATCCATTGGGTACCACAGGTTTTCTAACATAAACCTTTTTCATAGCAACTTTGTGTGGTGTCTTGCGTGTCTATTGAGGACCAGAATGGCTGGATATCTAAGGAATGAAATTTTAACCAGACCATGAGACGTCTGTGTGTTCCTCTGCAGTATTAAAAAAAAATCCCACCACCCAACAAACAAACACTATTGTGTGTATGAAATTTTAACTGAAGAAAAAAGAGCTAGGGAATTAGGACAGTTCTGAAGCTGGTTAATATTACCATTAAAAAAACCCCACGCTCTTGATAGTAGAAACTCAAAAAATACTTGATCTTGAGAACAGTTTCAGAATAACTGACCTAATCAAGCAAGTCTGATTGTAACAGTGGCAACAGAACTAAATACTTTACTGTGTGGATACTACTGCTGGGATCAAGCAGGTTTAAATTTGGCTCCAGACTCTTGACTTAATCCTGACTTGACTTGACAAAATTTATACAAGGCAGCTTGAAAATGATTGTCTCTTTATATGTTTTATCATACTGGGCAAGTAGCTCAAAGGAATAATAGCAAAAATCTGAAACAATCATATTTATTGAGTTATCAATTGCTTTCTTGAAAGATTACATTCATTATCAGTTTCCCTTCATTTCTGTGTTTATCAAGTCCTTACCAAACTCTGATTCTTAGGAGGAAAAAAAAAAACCATTGATAATTCTTCCTCCTTTGCCCCTTGAAATAATTCTAAATTCTCTACAAGGCCTTGTTACAGGTCACCTCTGGCTCTGAGGATAAATCTTCTGACATCTAATTCTGCAAAAATTATTGTTCTCTGTTTGAATGTATCTCTGCAGCATTTAGCACTGCTGTGAAGGCATAAAGAAGATGACAAAAAAAGACACAAAGAATAAAAACCAAAGCATATTAATAATTTTTTATCCTTCATATAGTTACACAAAAAGAATGTCTTTAAACAAAAAGATTCAAGAGGTGTGAGGTTGTAAGATTTTATGACTTATAAAAGTAGTTAAAAGTTGTCATAATTTTATCAACAGATAAATGAAGGGCATATCAACTTTCTGAAAATAAACTTCGTCCTCAATATAGTACCTGGCAGGAGGCAAGTTCAGCAGGTGAGCAGCAAAATAAATATGGAAGTTTAGCACTGTAAATACAGATTACACAGCTGCTGCCTGAAGACGTAACACCTTGTGATACAACCCTCTTCCACTATGCAAACTAAAGAAGGCCGTGTGTGGATAATCCTGTGCTGCAAAGGACCTCTGCGGGAAGTACTACGGTTGACTGAGAAGACAGCATCCTTTTCTGTAAGCCAGAATTAAATCGTCATCTCTACATGGCTTTAAAGCACTTTATATTTGTAGGATGTGTAATCTATTGTATATAATTTAATTACTCTTATGGATAAGACAGGATTAGAGTGCTCCCAAGTAGAAGAAAAATACAGACTGTTGATCCACAATTAAAACATTAGAATTGATCATAGCCTACCCTTTCACAGGTCTTTCTAAGATGACCTTGTCCCTGAATAATTTCTGCTACTGTTCGCTATCCCCTGATAATCCACACTGTTCTCCAGCTGTGCCTCTGTTCCAGGATACTGGAATGCCATCTGTGCACTGGCGTTAGGGTAGATAGATGGCATGGTCTAGGAACCTTCTGTGTCTAGATAGTCCTTTGGACAGAAAGTAACCACCAGGTAAAGAAAGGAGTAGATCCCACATTTTCGCTTTTAAAGCTATGCTTTGGCCACCAGGAGTTCAGGTACTGATTACGGACCACTCTCCATGTGGGAAGAAATAACTTTCAAAGGAAGCGTTCCTGAGATGAAGGAAAGGTTTTTTTTGTCACATGTCTATTTTCAACCCAGAGTTTCTTTTTCTGCTTCAGTCATCCACACAGTCGTCTCCCCTGTGCCCACCCTCCCCTCCATTATCTAGTTCACTCAGTCCCCTCCAGCCACCTTCATCACATTCACGTTGCCAAAGCTGGCAACGACAGCTACGTCACTGCTGCCTGTCCCCGGCGGTTCTCTGCCCTTGCCACTCCCCAGAAATTATCACGTAGAAAATGTACATTGCTAAAAAATGTAATCCTGATAAATTTCCAAAATTATAAACCATTGCTGTAGCTGAAACTATGTTTAGTGAATAGCTTTTTGCCGTTCTCTTGCGCATACAATTCACGCAGCCATTGCAAGCCAATTCAAGCAGAACAAGAATGCTGACTTCATATCTTAGCAACAAAATTTATCATAAATGGACTTTCATAGAGTGTACTTTAAAAATCATTTTTTTCCTCATTTGTCAACAGAAAATGAGAGGCTTATTTGTTTCTAAAGACTGATAAAGTAGTTCTCAACACACAGCAATATTATTTTATGGACCTGCAAAATCAACAGTAATTTCTATTGAATTTTCATGATTATAGTGTTTATAAAGAAAACATCCAACACAGAAGCTAATGGAACTACAGAAGTTATGCTGAATAGATAGACTAAAAAATAATTTGGCTCTATTTGGCTCCTTTTTTTAAATGTAAGTGTATATCAAACATTAAAAATGTATGTGTTTTCATGATAAAAAATGTGTCTAATTGCTAGGTAGAAAAGATGCACAGAGGACCAGGGCTATTATTATAAATATTGCAAGCCAGCATTACTATTACATGGAGGCTGAGTCTTGGAGTTGCTGAAGGTAATAAACATTCAGATCATCTTGTTTCATAAATTAGTTCTTAAACTCAGCAAATTTTAAGATGGAAGGATGGAACTATTACATGGAAAATGTCAATTACTATCCAGGGGATCTGATAAATGAGTCTGAAATGGGAAATAGATCAAATTGTCATGAAGAAAATGTAGCCAAACTGGTGAACAAAAGCAGAAAAAGGTAGGCAACCTCCGCTGCCAGAGGGACACTCTCCCTACCGTTGATTCCTAGCGGGTGAGAGCTGAAAACCTCTCTAGGCCCCACTGACCACATCAACTCAATCTCCTCAAACACTGATGGGGATGGAGAAACTTAACTCACAAGTTAATTTGGGGGACCTGGGGTCAAACAAAATCTCGGTGATGCTGCCCAGAGGAACTCCGAGATACTTTTACCGCTTACTTCCCAAATAAAACCCCTAGTGCCATCCATGTGGGCTCAATGCTGCTTCATTTTTTTCACTCCTGAACTTATTTCTACTTTTTTTGTTCTTTACTTTGTCAAGAGTCTTTCATTAAGGAAGCAGAACAGGAGTGTTTCTGTGGCAACAACATCCACAGCCACAATGTCCATCTACCTTAACTGGCTTTTTTATCTTTTTCATTAACTATCATCTCTAATGATAGTCTATAGTTAATATCATCCTAAAATATCAAGGAAGTTTTTCTTTTCTTCTAAAACTCTCCTTTGAATAGCAAAAAGGGGGAAATGGGATACTGTTAAACGCTTAACACTCCATACTTCATATACTTTATTATCTTCATTTTTATCATTAATAACCAGTTAAGAAAATAATATATTTTGGCATTAATATAATGGCAGCTGTTTGCTCTGGCCACTGCTTAAAAATCCAAATCACATTTAACTGTTAATAGTATAAAGCAGCTGGTCTGGTTAACATCCTTGCTTATGTAAGTTTACTCATTCCATCAACACTATTTCTTTATTGTTCTTATTATATCATATCTAATGTATTATTAAAATGAACATTGATGCTAGCCTCTGAGCTTCAAGAAAATTATCAAGTATTTATAAGTAAAAATCAGCTCGTCCTCAAAAGGTATTTTGGATAATGTTGCTAAAAGGAGTTAAAATTCTGATAACCAACTTCATGTCTTATATCTTAATATCTGTATATTCCATGTGTCCATTGTTCTAAAATCTTCATTATAAATGGAGCAACTCAGAACTAGAAAATGTATTTTAAAATAAAAATACATGCATATTGTGTATTAATGTGTTAATATCCCTATGGATGTTACTAGATTCAGGTTACAGGAACCAGTATTTTCCAAACTTTGGGAATTTCCCAAAGGGTTTTTTTTTTCCTTTTTTTTTTTTTTCACTAGATTTCATGTATGTGGGTGTTACAGGTTTTTAAATGCCAAGTCATTTATGAGCCACCAAATAGACAAGCTGGTGTTGTCCTAAGCCAAAGCTGCTGTACAGTCTCTCTCTGAACTAAGCTTCTCAGTGGCATATAAAGTGTGCTAATGAACAGCATTTTCTTATGTACGTTACATTCCACTCTGCCAGTGATTTCCCCAAAAAAAAAAAAAAAAAAAAAAAAAGAGAGAGACTGCCAGCAGAGCAGTAAGGGTTGTGGAAGAATAGGATATTACTAAAGTCACTGAAAAGCAAAATCTTGTTTTGCAAATTTCTAAGTAAAAATTACTCTGAAATAAGCAAAGGAGGGTCTTGATCACATTTTAGGTCTGTGTCCCAACCGCCACTCAGTAAGTGTGTGAAAGAGTTTATCTTACTCACTCTTAGTTCTCTGCATATTTCCTGTGAAAGCTTCAACCACAAACAAAATTCAGGGAAGCGAGCTCTATTGTTATTTCTTTAACAGGCTTTAAAATCATGTATCCATTAGATTTTCATTAAAAAATTTTCTGTTTTTTTTTTTTTTTAAATGTGATGTGCAGTATATTAAGGCTGCTAGGAGATTTATTATTCAAACACAACATTTTATATTATAACAAATTAAATGCATTCTTCAAAGCTTTGCTTAGGTTTTTGTCATGAACCATATAACTCTTGCAACAGTGCTGAATGAATTCATAATGGTTGGACACTTGAAATAATGAGAAACAATTCATTTTAAGTTTTAAACCTTAATTATTCATTCTGAATCAATTCTAATAATACTGGCGACATATTCAGCAGATATCCCTGTAGATGTCATATACAATGAATTTGTGATGGGTCTCAGTGATCTGATCACCATATAGTTTAATGGACACTGTCTTTAACTTGGTTGTGATCATAAACATTATTTTTAAAAGAACCCAAGAAGTATTTGCAAGGCTGCTTTTCAAATGATGCTTCGAATGTATTTCTCAACCCTGCAAGAAGTTCAGAGTAGCCCACAGTTAATACCCACTAGGCGTCCTTAAGAGACTTTTGCTGTAGTTTATTGCAATTAAGCCCACCAGTTCTTGCCTTCAATGTCAAAGCAGGGACAGCAATTCCAGATTCGTTTAGCTGCCAGACCCACTATTTCCATTCAGAAAATAAACTCCAATTGACTTCAGAGGAGCAAGTTCAAGACCTTTGTGGGTAAATAAACACCTTAGAGTAAGGAACTCTCTGGTGTAAAAGATTAGCACACTGCTTCCTTGGCTGGGGAGGTGAGTTCTTATCCAAGAACTGCATACTCAAACCCCTTTCTTTAAAAAACTCTTTGCAGTCCTAGACTACACTAGCAGTTTCTTAAAAGTGTACGTAAATAATGAAGGTGACTTGAGGGTTAAAGGGTAATTACATCATGATTTGATTTACAAGACCTTTATCTTGGTGTGCTCAGACTGTCACTGTTGTTGCATGTAGGTAGCAATCTTATTTATCTGAAAATCTGGAGAGGATTAAAGGGCAGTTTTAGGAATCTTGGTAATTAGAAAAATTCAATAGGACCACACCTTAGATGCATCCTTTAGGTATGTGCTAGTGTTTCATATTGATTATGTGAATATTGGATAACACGAGTTCAGCAGGCTATATATGACCTACAAATGTGCCAAAGCAGCAATTACTGAAACCGAAATTATCAAAAAGAGTGCACTGAAGCTGCAGAGGGATTTCTGGGAAGGGTGTTAATTCTCTGTGCTCTTCCTGACAGTATATCCGTCTAAAGAAAGAATGGTAGCATTTTCACAACAGAAGTCAAAACAATTGCTCTAAAATGCATCGCGAACCTTTCATTTTCTTCACTGTGCCACTTATTGTTTTAACAGGATAAGTCTTTGACACGAGGTATAATGTAGACAACTTCCCTTTGAGAGGAAAATACCATGGACATGAATTCACTTATTACAATATTACAGTAATTCAGGGGGTCTGAATTAATGATGAACTAATTAACACATATAGAATCCAGTCCATGAAGACTACGCTAAACAGCATTATTGACAGCAGCAGGCGGCTGTTTTTTCAAATCTGAAAGATTTCAGTAATTCCTATTTTCGATCAGATTTGTCACTTACATTGAAGGAGACAGCAACAAATGAGCTCCATGCTCTCAAAAAATCTTTAGCAGTTTGTACTCAAAGAATATAATTATATATATGTGGCTTTGTATATGTATCTGTAAGTTCATATGCACTGTCTGTGTAGTATCTGTATACTCTCTATATATGGAATTTAAGCATTGCTTTAAAAATTGATGGGGTTTATTATTTCAACTTTCTTACATGAATGGTTTATCCCATATAATCCAGAGTGCTAGAAGAAAGAATGTGTGGTACTGAGAGAATCTGAGAAAAAAATTCTTAAGATAGCTTAGAGAAGCTACTACACCTTAAAAAATTTTTATATTATTTTTAAAATGAAAAAAATCTCTCAATCACTGAAAAATGTGCATTTTAGCATATGAAAATGTAGATCTTTTTCTAAAAGTAGTGAATTGTATATCTAAACTCCATGGGCATCTTAAAAAGAAAATAAATTTTTGAGAGTGGACATTTTTAATTTCTTAAATAAATAAATTTTTTTTGCAATATTCTATACAGATTTTACTATTATAAAAATCTGTTTGACTCTGCATGTGTTTCACTCAGGATTCTGGCGCTGTTCATGCTGACAGCTTTTTTTTGTCTGCTGTAAAATGGTTTGTGGGCCAGGCCTGTACACTTAACTTGTATATGGACAGCATGAACTTTGGAAAGTTCAGCCCAAGTAACCATGCAGACATTCATAACATAGAGAAATAAACCAGAAAACAATGCCTCTGCAGGAACTCACGATACTACCTGATACTGCATTACTAGAGTTAATTAGCTGTGGGCAATGTCTCTTCTAATGTGAATATCCACTTGGATATTTTTATAAAGTAAGGAAAGCAGTGGTTATAGTGAATTACAAACCATCGACTTCTTTTGGTTTCTTATGCCTCTCAGTGTCCACCTCTTAACTTGACAGCTCCCCTATGGCAGTACTTGATTAACCAGCACTGCTCCCCCGTGCCATTCATAATGAGACAAATTAACGAAGCTTTCTACTTTCAAATTGTCATCTCCCTTTCACGGGGAAGTGTTTATACCTGGTGCGATGCCTTCACAGATTGCCTAATCTCCAGGCGTACAGTGTGTGAGCCAAGTTCACTGCTGACTTAGATTCATGCCTTCATTAAGCTCAGCAAAGTCATATAAAAATCTGATTTTCTGTCCTTTTGTGCAGATGTACAACTGTATGTATTTTCAGAGAGTCCCTCTGGGTGTTAAATGAGCATTAGCTGAAGTTAAGCTTTTGAGAGAGATTATTGGTACCTCACAAGGATGCTAACTAAGTTTTTTGTGTACTGCACTGAATGTCCACAGACAATAAATCTGTTAAATCCAACAGGTCAAACATACAAAGCCAAGTAACTTGTGTGGAATTTGCAATTCTGGATCTGCAGTTTTATAAACACCATAAAATGGTGCTAAATACCCCACTGAGTGACTCCAGCGCATACCACAAAGACCACAATAAAAACCTATCATTAAATTGTCAGAGCAGTAACAGTATTTGTGGCCTCATTACTAAAGAAAAGTACTAAAAGCTCTATCTTCTGTGTAGCAAAGGCCTTTGTGAGCTAAATTAATTACACAGAGTTTGAAGTACATGCTTCAGCCGCAACTGACCACATCTGCTGTCTTGAAACTTGTTATCCTTTCCAAACTATTGCTGGTTGCTTCCAATGTTATATAAGGCAAGGTGAGTTATTTGCAAATCAAGTGGTAGCCATGAATATTTTCTTGCATTATGTTGCACATATCCAATATGTATGCACACAGAGATCTATAATATCTCCACAAACATATATATTCAGTGTATGTTCAGTGTGTGTATGTGTGTATTAATAAACACAGGTTCATTTTTATATACCCTAACTCTTTAAAATTCTTTGCAAAACAGAGATCTTAGTTTATTATTGTTATTTCCCCTGACAATTTAGCATGAAGCGGAATTTATTTTCATACTCTGTGTGTGTGACTAATGATGCAATTCTGTTTCTTATTAGTCTTGTAGACAACAAATATATATTTTAATTTTGGCTGTTGTATTTTTTTCCGTAAAGGCAAAAATTACATTTTAACTTAAGAGTTCTGCTATAACTCTCCTATTTCTGTTATGTGGGCATGCAGAATTTAAAGAGGATAGTTATTCAGGTTTGGTTTAGCGTGGTAGTATTCAAAGCTTGTGGGTTGTAGTGAATCTGGTGAAAAAAGGCATACCTATGAGTTGAACATATATAAGGACAATTCACAATGTCAGCTTCAAGCGCTCAGTATGGATACGTATGTTTGGAAGACAGGGTCCTCGGCAGGGAAATTCACTTCATAAAAAAAAATGACAACTGCCAAACATACATGGTCCTGATGCTTCCTTGCAGAGCACTGAGTTTTGGGAGCATCTCAGAGGCCTGGATTCCTCAGAGGGTGCTAAAAGCAGGCGTAGTCTACGGCTACACGTTTCAGGTTTCTTACATTCTTTTTAGCCCAGCAAAAGATTGTACAGCTGCGAGCTGTTAAAAAAAATTGGGAAACTTTTAGCAATGTAAAACTGAAGCTTCCCTGACTTATCTGAATATAGTGTACTATTAAAAAACAAAAAATCTCTTCACTTTTGGGAGAGAATATGGCACTGCTCTATGTATGTCACTGAATCTCTTTTCTTGGATGTGGACATGTCAAAATAGAGTCAGATCTTGCATTTGAACCGTTACTGCTTACATCTGGATCAGATGTGCAAAACAAAACAGACTTTCAAACAGATTTAAGGGGGAGTAACATGGTTTCCTGACTCTGTACAACCATTTTTCTTGGGTAGAAAGTGGAATTACAGGCTGTGGATGAACCAGTTGGGAGATGCGTCAGTACTTGAGAAAATTAAGCCAGCAAGAAATGACTAAGGTCTTTTAGGACATATGGTATTTGGGAATTTTTTGCTCATTCACTATTAAGATATTTAACTTAAAGGAAGAACGTAAAACTGAACCTATGTGATTGCCACTGTTTCTGTCACCTCGTTTCTCATCTAGCTTCTACTTCTACAGCATTATTCCATTAAAGCTGTTTCCCTACTTCTTCTCTTTCTGTTTTTTATCTACATTTCTACCTGCCTAATTCCTCTCTCCCCCCAGTGCAATAACAGGGTACTGCTGACCACAGAAGCAAAGGTCTCCACCAGGTACCACTTCCACTGGCATTCCAATGCAACAGTGTCACCTGCCCTTCATGGGAGAAAAATAACCCAGCAAAAGCTTCTATTCAGGTAAGCAATCAATTTGTATTTAAATATAGAAAGCTTCAGTGCAGATGTTTGCATGAACGTACAAATACAAGTTGCAAGACTGGTCTGGAAAATGTATCATGTGGGGAAAACAGGGAGTTAAAATGTTTGTTCTAACTAAACTGACAGCTTGGTCTTGTATGCCTCTGAAAAAGATATGATAAACAATTCATTGTGCTCTCTGTCAGTGCAACTGCTTTGAAGACATGTGAGGATCTGAGAGACCTTGACTAAGATGGGTAGAAACACCTGTGACAGACATTCTGTGAACAGTTACTAAGTTCAGAAAGCTTTGGAAAAAGAGTCATATGTTTTACAGTTATATTCATTTACAATATAGTATTCATTTTTTTTTAAATCCCAACTGGCAGATTTAAGTCTCTTTATTTTACAAATTATATATAAATATGTATATGTGACTCCATTTTGCATATGATGGAGAGTCCAATTAAATTTGCCTGTTTTCTTTATGTTCTGTATGGAAACTTTTGATCAGAATGTAAGTGAATCATCTTTAGGAAGTGCAAAAGAAGTCTGACACCTGTAAAAAATATTCTGTTACTGGCTAGTAGTCAAGGCCTTACTCTAAGTAATCACAGGCTTCTGTTTTATGCAAAGCTTTTTATGAAATATTATTTGCATGCACTACTTAAAACACATGCATTCTTGTATACCATATATTTTCCATCTCCTGTTCCTCAGCCCTCCAGAGCCTAATATTTCTAAATTAACTACAAGGAAATTGAGATGACGTAGATTACAACCTGGCTTTCTTCTGTGGGAGCCCTATTAGACTGCATCAGAATAGTTATATTTGGTCCCCGTTATTTCTTCTTGCAGATGGACTCAAATCACATAAATACCATTTGACAAGTGCACCTTCTGCTTGGCTTGAATGGCTAGATCATTTAGTCTGTATTCTGCATGGCGGACTCTCACGTCTTTCAGATCTCTGTAACTGTGCTAGCACAGTGCAAAGACTTCAAAACATAGTAATGTTCATATGAGTATGGGGATGATTTAGATTTCACTTCTTCCCATTTGTTGGGGATTCTGTTTTAAAGTAAAGTAGAGACAGGTGGAAGGAGATTCCAGAGAAGGACTACTTTTACAGTATGATATACAAAACAGGGGACTGAAAGTACTTGGCTTCTTCAGCAAACACTGGGGAAGGCTTACTCTTTGTTAATAAATCAGGCAGATAAACATCAGGCAGTGGAAAGAACTAGTTAAACTAAATGGCAGTAGTAGCACGAGGGTAGGTGAAAACAAAATGTTAATGAGTAAACAGAGATTGAATGTCATAAGGAGAACAATAAACAGATCATAAACCAGTTTTGTAAATAGGAAAGAGAACATCTTTATCTACTTCAAAGGCAGCACTCATTTGGTGGTTGAAAAAAGTTACATAAGGTGGAAACCACCAGTAGACCTGAAGACCAAGAGACTGGGTCTTTGCAAAAGCTCCGGAGAACTGGGGAGTCCTGCAAATCCAAGCAACTTTTTTATTTGTCTTGTTTATAAACAGAAGGTTTTAAGAGCTTCCATTAAATAAGACAGCGATCAGTTTTCACTGTTTCTTGCACAAGTCCCACTGTATTTGTGTTGCTTCATACTCTTCTAGCAATTTTTCCTCGGTAATATTTTTTTCAGCATAGGAAATAAGCACCTGACCACAAAATAAAATGAGTCTCACTTCATTCTGAAAAAAGTCCATAGGCAATTTTCAACATAATAGGATTTAACTTGGTACAAGATTTTCCTTTGAAAAAATTATACCTCTTCAAAGCTGTGTAAGTTTGTAGAAATACTCTTCAAATGAGTAGTTGTTATTGAAGCCAGTTAAGACTGTTTCTAGGATGCTCAACATTTATGAACGTCATACCTCAACATTCATAGCAGTTATTTAAATTCATTTTGTCCTATTTACAAGATCAGACTGAATAATTTTAATCACTGTCTTTAGGAAAAAAACCACTTCTTCCTAATCACGTGTGTAGTTTTCAACACATCATAAACAGTTACTACTTCTTTAAAAATATTGTGTAACCTTAGCTGAAAAATGGAAATGCAAGTGCTTATTTGAAAGACATCTTTATTTATAGAGTTCCTATTTTTCACATGTGGGAATGTATGTTGAAGAACACCCTGAAAATGTGACTCTGAAGCTGAACTGCACCAAATGATGACCTTGTTTTTTTCTGTTGAGAATATAACGGTTACTTGTAATGACACAAATATTAATCTGAAAAACGTCTGATTTCAAAAGAGTTGTTTTCTGAACAGTATCCAACTAGTGATCAGATACACGCAATGAAATACCATCTAATCAATACAAATCAAGTGTATATAGGCTAACGGGAAATATGACAGAAAAGTTGTTCAAAAAGCACCCTAACTTGATGGAAAGGCTCTATTGGTTTCCACATAAATATAATGCAGAGCCACTAGGCCATCTTATTATAGACATAAAAAGTAATGTATCTAAAGTAATATGTGTTGAGCTAGTTTGGTTTTCAACTTCATGGGTTTTCTGTACAACTACAGCAAAATCTGATAAAAAAATACTTCTGTACTGAGATTAACTGGGAAATCTAAACCTCATTTTAAATTCTATTATTCAGTGCAAGAAAGTGCCGAGTGTGATGTGTCTAATATTGTTAGCTCTACTGTATTTTGAAATACATAAATGCAAATGAACAGACTAGTCATGAATTGCAAAACAGCTAGTAATATATTGCTAAGGGGATGTTTTCCTTGTTATGCTTCCTATGAGAATCTCATTCCTTGGAATGCCACTCAGACTATACGGTATTTACATATCAATCTTACTTTGAAAAGGAGCTCTTTAAATTCTTAATCTTGGAGGTATTCACATACACAGCATTGGTCCACTTTCTCTTAAAGCTTTTTATGCTCCTAACCACCAGAGCGTCAAAGCAACTGACAGTGGTGTAAGAAAAAAAGTCTGATGGTAGCATTTTTGATTGGAATATCAAGGCACTGAGAGATTAAATGGACTCCCAAAGCCACACAATAAGTCTTTTTAGGGGACTTCAGCAGGATTCTGCTTCCCTGAAAACCACTGTGCCATCCTTCCTCCTGATTTAGAAGTTGATTCTGAAGTTAAATATTAGACACAGCTACAGAGTCTTTGGCAAAAAAAAATAAATGGAAGGAGGTGGGCCACATGGCTGAAGGCATTTAGCTGGAATTTACAGTATTTGAATACAATCAAGACAATGCAAACTTCAAGAAAATCTGAAATTTTATCACAGAAACACCATGTGCCATTTTGGAGGGACCCCACAGGTCAAGTGTTCGTTGGTGACAGAGTTTCGTAGAGTGACACCCGCTCAGCCAAAACATGCGCTGGAGGCCCAGCCAGGCCCTGGGCCCGCGGTTCGGCAGTGGCCAGCAAGGCCCGAGCCCTGGGCACATGCCACCCACTCAGCCCAGCGGCCCAACTCCGTCTCTCTACTTCCATTTGATTTTCTGTCCACTCCTGCTCCCATCGCCTTGGGGTGCACAGGACAGGCCAGCCCAGCCCAGGGTGCACAGACTTTATTCAGCAGTCTTGCATCTTCTGTGGTCCCAAAAGGCCCTGGTCTCAGGGCAGGAGGGGGCAAGAGAATGGAAATACTCACCAAATGTATAAATGCAAAGTCAACACTCAAATAATTTAGTAACTGTGATAAATAACTGTAGAAGTTAGTCAAACCGGACAAAAATATTACAGGATTCAGTTTAATATTCTGGGTTACACCGGTGCTCGCTCACCCTGTTCACTGTGCCTATAAGGACAGCATAGCTTTAGATACCGACACGTTGTTTCTGCAGCAAAGCACTCACCTTGGGCAATGCTTGAAAGGAAATAAATAAAAAAAAAATAATTCTTGTTTATTCTCGCTCTGTGGCTCTCAGGAGTTTTTTACTTGTTAAAAGATTTCACTTTTCTCTTTATATCTTCTGCTGATTAGCACTCTCCACTCTTCTTCCTTGTTTTTGTCTTCTCCCCTCTTCTAACCCCCCAAAAGTTGTACTTTGTCACTGTCATAATTCAAAGCCCTTTTGCAGCTTAAAGTCATTGTCAGAGGTTTAGACTTTGGCACTGCTGTAGTAATGCTGCTGAACTTGGCTAAATGTTTAAAAGGAAATAAATATTTACAGCTTGGAAAAAAAACAAATTTCCAAAGGTGTCCCATTAAGAAAGATACAGATGTCTCTGATTAACAAAGAATGAATGTCAAATAAGCAGTTAAGAAAGAAAAAAGCAACAAACAAATTGGCACATTAGCTGATTTTAAGCTTGTTTCAGAAATGGAAGCATCATGTATGAAAGATCTCTTTGAGGTCTGATGTCAACCGAATACAGACTAACTGATCTAGTGGTTGCTCCGTAATGTTGGTTTTACAATTTCCTATTGAACTGGAAATGCATGAATGACCTTGAATGACCCTAATGAACTTCTGTGCTTCAAGGCCCAGTATAGTTTTGACCTAGACAGACAGTGATTTTTTTTTAAGTTTCATATTTAGAGTCCAGCTTCTTGAAATCAAATAGAAATAAATCTCAGACATACTGATATTCTGCATTTATTTAGCTTTGGAAAAATGTTTTTCTCTTAATATCTATTCTTAAGTTGCTGTGAGTTTATGTACATGCTCAAATTGGTGTGCTCTAACAAGTTACTGCACAACAGCTAAGGTGGACTAATTAGAGGGATACACACTCTTACCCAGTGGCAAATAAAAACTAATTTTACCTGCAGATAAAGATATTTTGTAATAGATACCTATTTACTTTTCCTCTATCGGTTATATCCTTGGATTCAAGTTTAAACCCCCTCATTTTTCAAGTCATACAACTATTTTCTTTCACCATATCTCCACCTTTAAGCCTCTTACAGTAGATCTTGATTTATCATAAGAATTAAAAACAGAGACAAGGAAAACTCAATTCTAGTTATTTCTTCTGCATCCCTCTACCTCACTGCTAACAGGAGTGATGTATGCTTCTACCATACAGAACTGAACAAAGTCAGATGGAACCTCCTATCCTATATAATATTGGCTGCTTTGAAGGCACATTGTAAATATGGATGTAGATCCTTGTTGTTTCTTGAGGGAAGTGCCTATTTTTATTCTTCACAGTTTAAAACAGGTGATGGGACATCATTGAGCCAGATGACCATAGAAGAATAAAGAAACAGAAAGAAGTTCAGGAAATTTTAGCTAGAATCTTCCAAAAAGACAAATAGAAACCCTTGTCCTAGTGTCAGTGGCTAGCACACACAACCGCTTTGGTGACTACCTCGGTGGTGGTCTAAGAGAAGTACGTGTTGTTCTCGTCGGTGAGATGTGGCTGGATGCTCTGACAGGGTGTATCTGAACCACCGAATTAGTAATAGATTCTCAACACTTTGATGAATGTGTAGTAAGTGAACTGACACTGCAATCATACATTTTCACAGTTCTCAAGTTCTGCAAGAACCGTTTTCTGGAAATGCTCTTTGTTCTAAAGTCAGAAAACTGATTGTCAAAGAGCGCGTTTTACTGTGAATTTTGTATTAATTTTTTTTTTCTTCTTTTTTGCTTACACTTATAAGTTTTTTCTGCATATTATCTTTGAAGGCTCTTTACCTGTGATAAGCATAAATTCAGAACAAAAAAAATGTTTACTGATAACAACTATTTGGTGTGCTTTGTATAAAAAAAGGGAGAAGTAAGCTTTATTAAAGAGTCTTGGATCTTTTCCCAATACTTCATGCTGCAGCCCAACACATAGGCATTAGGCCATTATGGTACGGGTAGGAAATGAGACTATTTTAGGTCTGTTGAACACTACGAATATTTCACAGTTGATTAGATTAAACTGCTAAAATGCAGGTGGTTTTGTACACTGAGAAAATACAGTGCTTAGTGGCCCTCAAGTTCTTTTAACTGTGCAAAGTGTTCATTTAGTAAATAAAATAAACCACACCAGTTAGTACATGGCCCGCTAATATGTAGTTTCATTATGTTTATGCTGCTTTGTTTGGAAAAGAATGCAGCTTTTCTTTTTCCTTTTTTTTTTTTCCTTTTTTTTTTAATAAGGAAACCATGTTTTAAATAGCTTGGGTAGGCAGCTTTTTAATTAGGAGTCTCCCATATTACACATACAAAGAAAATGTGTAACTAGTAGCAACGGTGATTCTGTGGAAGTAAGGAACACATTTAATGAATAAGCTGAGTAAACCAGCATAAATTTGTCACAGTCAGTTCACAGAACTACCAGTAAAGAAGCAACCTCTCCAAAGCTCTTTGAAGTGAACATAAATCTCTAAGAAAACAATCCACAGATAAACTTGCTCTTTCAGGTTTCAGTTTTTACAGAGACAGTCCTATGATGCTGACCTAATTGTCAGCAACGTGACGGAAGAATACTTCCTTTTTCAACTGGTTCTTTGAGATGTTAGGAAAGATTTTCATAGTGTGATGCACAGAAATAATTGACGTAGTTCTAAGTGTAGTAGTTTTGATCTCCACCATAATATCATCTTCTTCTGGAAGAAGATTCTGTCCTCATAAATCTAAGACCAAAGAAGCCAGAAGGAAAGCTGGTGAAACTGATTCTGGGAAGAAAAAAACCTAACTTTCCACATCCTACTCTAGGGAATATGTAAATATTTTGGATGATCATTGGATGATGAAAACATGGCAATCACAAAAAATACATTCCTTGGAAAAGAACTTTGTTTCCACTGCTCATAATTACTTGCTTTACCCACCACCAGAATCGGACTTTTTTTGCTTGCTTGCTGAGTACGCCGACTCTTGCGTTTTCAGCCGCACAGAGAGCAAGCGCTACTGAACCTGGGTCTGTAGTTAAGCACTTAGCTGGATCTTCAGGAGAAAGCTGAGCAGTACAGAAGACTCAGTGGGAAGAAGTGCTGTCAATGTCAGTGCTGGGTTTAGGTGACAGTGGATTTAGGCAGCCCCAGGGCTGCTTGTTTTCTCTTACTAGCTAACTCCCAGGGACTTCTGCTTCGCAAACGGGATTTTTCCGAGTTCATTTTTTCACTTCTTTTTTTTACTTTTTTTTTTTTCCCTGCAATTGACCTTCTGGGGTGGGTAACAAAAGGTTTTGGATTAAAAAAAGTTTTTGGACTTAAAAATATTTGGATTCTTCCCATTGTGCCTTTACTCCTTCTGTTCTCATACCTGAAAAATATATCTCTAAACCTTACATATTTAAGCGTATTAACTGTCTGATACACGTTTATAAAACATGGTTATTTGTTAGTATAAAGATGGCAAGACAAGAATGTAGATTGTGTAAGTAATACTAAAAGAAACAAAGACCACCTCACCCATTTTCCAGTCAGGGAGAGTGAAGACAATGCTATCACAAAGTTTTGATTTTGTGACTTTGTTTATTTCTATTTAGACTTAAGTTTTTTTCATCATTAAAATAAATATACATTAATGCTTGTCTGAAAAAGCAGGTGAACATCACTGGTGTGAAAGATAGGTAAGATGATGTATAAGACCATATATTTAAAAAATGGTGACATATTCTATAAGGGTAAACCCCATTGTGAATAGGCTCGGGTGCCCTTTTCAGTACTATTACTTCACGTGTTATAAAAGCTCATGAAAATTCATAATGGATCAGTATCTTTATTCTGAGTCATTCTAGGTGTGTTCCTTAATAAGTTTTTATAGATATGAAAACAGATTTATTTATACATCTGGAAGTTGTTGCTTCATATAAGTATTCCACAAGGAAAATTCTATTAGTGTTTGTTTCACCCACAAATTCCTAAACAATAGTCATTACAGTGTTGAGTTATCATATCCAGTAATACTGCCCCAAAATTATTTTAGGGTGAAAGAAGGTAATACATTAGTTAAAGAATTCTTTTAGACAGTTTTAGGCAATTTTGCTAAATGGCATGGAAGTCCAAATCACTCTGCCGTAACATATGTCAGTGCCCAAATGGCAGGACTGTAAATAAAGTTCATGCTTCATTTCTGATAATGTTGAGACACCTGCAGTAGGTTGACTACTCTTTCATCAGTTCGGTCACCAATCTTGAACTACAGGCCACAGTTCAAACTGGTTTATTTTTGGATGAGTCAACAAAGAAGATATTAAATCATATACTTTAATTTCTCGCAGCACTTAGACCCCGTAGGGTTTACAAATGACTTTCAACCTTTGCATTAACTCCAAATATTGCATTCAACATTCATTACTGTAGTGACTTTACTTTGTACATGATTTGTATCACTACACTCCTGCCACTTAGAGATTTATTTTTATTTTTCATTTTTAAGAAAAACTTGAAGTAGCTGTTAATATTCCCAGAGGACTGAGATTTAAACTCAGGAGTTTGCTGTTAGCAAGTTGTGCCTTGAGGAAAAATGAATACCCGAGCTGGGCTGTTCAATCATTTCACTCCTGAAAGCACAGTGATTCACTTGAGCTTTTGGGAGTAGATTTTGGGGGAGGAGATGCTAGCACCATGCCTGAATATGCATTTTGCTTTGCTCCTAGGAAAAAAACATAAGGTGTGAAGAACAAATTGAAGCAATTGATCTCATGGAGAGCTTTACAAATAAAATATTCTTAAAATAATATTTCTTTTGCATAAATATACCAACTAAATGAATACTTAACCGTGGGCTTCTGCAGTTGTGCGAGATAGAAAATGATGTTTATCCAGGTAATTAATTTCCATTTTTCACCAAAATCTACTGATCAGAAAAAAAATCCATGTACTGCTTAGCATTGGAATGTTTTATTAGAACCCATGCTGTGAACAACCAAGGATTAAAAAGATGAGAACCAGACAAGGGAAAGGAGAGAAGAAAATTGGAAGTTTCGGTGTGAATGTTTAAAAGATCTTCACCTAATCTACTTGTTGCAAGAGTTTTAGCCACTCAGACAAACAATTGAAAACAGTTTCTTCTGTCAGAAGAAAATGCCACCAGAGAAGAATATGAATACACTGACTGTCAAGGAGCAAGACGGACATCTGTTTGGCATACCTAGAAAAGGTCCCCATGGTATAAGACCTCTACGCTGGAGTCTGCTGGTGGGCCTTGATGTTAATTATGTTGTTGACTCAAAACTTTTCAAACATCGCTTGTGTTTTTATAGAGTATGGTTCCGTGCTTGGTATGCTGTTACTTATCTTTGTGTGTGATTTCACATATATACTGCGTGCCAGCTAGTTTATGAATCATGGGTTTTACTTGGTCTGATGCACAGACCTATCAAGTCAAATAATTAATGCTACATTTTACCTAAGCCTGCAATGTCTTTGAGTTACAATAAGTTTAACTTGTGCTTCAGAGATGGAATTTTCTGGGTTTAGTGTTAGCCAGACATAGAACAATGTAAGAAGTACCACTGACATTGTAGGATTCAGGATATTCCACAGCAGGCTGGGAAAAAGACATGTTCTTAACTCAGGATTGTTCAATTGATTCAGATAACCAAGTGTAAAATAAGTCATGTAGAAAGAATTGGTTTGGTTTCGGGTCCAATTAGAAGTTCACATTCAATTTAGGATTGGCCTGAATTTTTAACTCAGGTTAAAGTTGTATTATGTTATGTTTTTAAATGAATTAATTTAACTAGATTAACCAATTTGAAGCTTTTTTGCATAATGGATATAAGTGTACTCCAGATCTTGTCCATAATAGGAACAGGGAAAGTGGTCTGGAGAAAATAAAAACAAAATTTAAAAAAAATCTGCTTCATTTGAATAAATCTAGAGTAAAACCTACTTTGAGATACTCAAGTGTACATTAACCATTGGTGAAGAGGTTGGAGGGGAAACACTTCCAAAATCAAAATCTTTGTGTAAAATTCTGATCTGGGGGGAAATACAAGTGTTAATAGCTCTACTTGTAATGAGACAATAGGTATAGATACAATGGGGGCATGAATTTGTAACTTTATGCACTAGATATTAAGATATTACACTGTACTAGGAATTGATAAGCTTGGTAGGGTCCACTGAGCCTCTTATTTCACAACCATCAAAAACATAACGCTGACATCACCAACACATTTTCTTTGTGAATTTTTTTTAAACACTTTCCAGATAGAGATGTGAATGAACTGAAATTCAGAAAATTGAAAGAATTATTCTGAAGTAAAAAAAAAGTCAACATTGTAAGGATATTCTGACATGGAACGAATTTTTTCTTCAAAATTTAATGTATTTTAGCACCAGACCAAAAGCTAGAAATATCTTATCTTCTCATGACTTGAAAAGCATTTTTCTGAACAGCTTTTCTAACAGGGCATAGAGATACTCTTGGATATATGTGGACATATGTGTACTTTATAAACTTTCTTTTGCTCCCACAACCTTTGTTATATACTGTTCAGAATCACCAGCTGAAATGAAATATGTGAGCTATGGTAAACCACCAAAGAGGACAAGGTGTTAAAAATGGTTTGCGAGTATTTGTGTTATGAATGATAGGGCTATTTGTGGCAGATATTTTCTAGTTTGCTTAAGATAAGAATTTCCCTCCAGCTGGCACTTGTCAGAGGACCACAGAAGAAACTTGTGAATTTGTTGCTTACAAATGACAATTGTAAAGATGTATATATAATTTTAGCTATTCCTTGGACATGTAAATCATGCTAACTTTCTGAGGATGAGATAAGAGTAGATTAAATACAACCATGGCAGTTTAAGTCAATCTAATTCAGCTTTTCGGCTACTCTGCCTTGTATACAGTACCCTGATAGTCATCATGAAATTCTACTCCCTGAATTGTTTCACTGCAAAGCTGGATGAGCACCAAGATAGTTCTTGCAAATGCCATCATTAAGTGAGGGACAGGATAACCCAGCTGAAGGAGAAGTGAAAGCAGCAGTGACAGTCTATAGCAGATTTTAGACTTTACCCACTGAAAATTTAGAATCATAGAATAGTTTGGGTTGCAAGGGATCTCTAAAGGTCATCTATTCCAACACCCCCTGCAATGAGCGGGGACATCTTCCACTAGATCAGGTTGCTCAGAGTCCCATCCAACCTGGCCCTGAATGTTTCCAGGGATTGGGCATCTACCACCTCTCCGGGAATTCAGTTCAGTGTTCCAGTGTTTATTCTAAATGATCATTTTAAGGGCAATCAAAAGGTTTAATTTTTAGAAAATCAATGTACCATGCTTTGGCTTGAATCCTTCTGGAGGAAAAAAATTGAAACATCTAATTTTAATTTGAAAAGACATGTCAGGCTAAAGCATCCGAATACTCCTTTCCCAAAAGGGAAAGGCTAGGGAAACTGAAACATGGAGAAGTGATTTGCTCAAGGGCATACCAGGAGATAACAGAAAAATGAAGAATAGAACAATTTCCCCCAGCTCCTTAATATAAAATCAGTTGCCTGTCCACTTTAGATGGTACCTCCTTACAGTGCTAACTTCAACAACTCCAACTTTCAGTATTTTCAAGCTCCAGTTACAGCTTATTTATGCATTAGGAGATTTTTAAATGCCCGGTTTCTGACAGAAATATTTTGATGACTGATATATATGTTCTTCAGCTGCTTTCATTCATCATAACAAAGATGAATCCCAAAATTGTGTTCCATCATCCTTCCAAGTGACAATTCACTGTAGTCAGGTTTCCCTTGCAAGATTTCCTCTGTCTTTTCAACTCTGTGGGTGAGATTTCCATTGAAGCCACAGGAAAAATACTTAGTATGATAGCTGTTTGCTTTTGAAAATACAACCAAATTATCGAGCAGAGTTATTTTCATAAATTTTATTATCCATGTACTCTCTCACTTCTTCAACATGAACAGCTATAACACAATACAAAGTAACACTGGTATCTCATTTTTTTTTAAATGGAAAGCAGTCACATTCATTTTTTAAGTGACTTTGAAAAAGTATGACCAAATATTTGCTAATATTTACGGTTTTCCTAAAGAGAAGAAATATCTTGGCACTTTTATTAAACGACTAAATCATCATAAATTGACCAGAGATGTAGTTTCTGTCTGAGGCGGTTATTGGTCTTCTTTCCAGAGTCTAACGAATATATCATTTTAGAAGCCAGTCCTCTTTTTGTCATCATATATAAATATATATTTGTAGAGAGAGGAATTGAAAAGAACAATAGTAATTCATTTTGAAGCACAATGGTACATTCTTTTTTTGAGACTGGCTCAGGTTTTATGAATAGCCTAACCATAACAGAATTGAAATTTAATTAAAATAAACGTGATTGACAGTGCATGTTCAGCATGTTCAGTTAGACCCCAACCATAATGTCTAAATAATCAAGGAACACAAAGCTGTAGCATCGTCCAGAATGATCACGAAACTGGTTTTGCAGTATTTGGGACAAAGAGGGAGAGCACATGTGATGGGAAAAGTCTAACTAAAGCATATTTCTACTGACAGGCCATGCACTGGGCAGGCCTTTTATGCTTGGGGTGTAATTTCTGGTGAAAAGTGAATTCTTTGCAAACAGTAGCCACATCCAAAAATGAGAAGGTTAGGTGGGAACAGGGATTCAAGTGCTGATCTGTTCAAACTCAGAGCAGAGATCTGAATCTCACCCGTCCCAATGACTCAGCTAGACAATTAGCTGTTTGCCATTCTCTCCTGCACTACCAGAAGCAAAATCTGTATTTGTAATAATTTTTAAATGAAATGCAAAGCTTTTTTTCCCCACCAGCCTATTGATCCACTTCTTAAATAAATTATCCTTTAACATTTGTTACTAATCGGAGAGGACAAGACAAGCATTTGCAAAGCTGCTCCATTGGTAAACTAATATTACCAAGAGAAAAGAATAACAATATTGTCTTGAACGAGATTCTGGACCAAATTCAGCAAAGCCAGATTCTGTGGACAGAGCTGGCTGAATGACGGCTACAGAGGCTAAAGGGAGTCAGCTGTGCTGTTCAGACGTTGAGTATCCTCAAGTCTTTACTTTTAAATAGATGAGGATAAAAAAAATATTCTGAAGATTGGGTTCTCACATAAGGAAGATTTATAGCTAACCAGAAACTGCTGCATTAGGGAGAGGAGGCTATCCTATATTTTTCTGGGGCTTATATTGTTAAACTGATGTCAAATTCTTCTGTAAGTAGCCCAGAATGAATTGACACTGAGCATTTATTTTATTTTGTATTAATCTTTACTTATTGAATGGAAGATGTTTAAGTGTAATTAACTCGTACTATAATAAAGAAGAAAGTTAATGAAGCCACCTTGAAAGCATAGTATTCAATATTTAAAGGGAAATTGAAAGCAGCCACCAATAGTCTTGAGGTCTAGGAAACTTTTTTCCTTTAAGTAGTACACTTGTGAACACCTACCTTATTTTACTCTTCAGTGCAGAAATGTTGTACCAAATTACACTGTGGAGAGTGTTCAGGATTTGTTGCATTAATTTCTTTTCTTGGTGCAGTAGCATTTCCATGTGGCATGTATCATAAAAAGAGAGACAAAAGAAATATGATCATTCTACTACTTCATGTATTTTAACTCTGAATGTCACAAGCCAATTTAATGTATTTCTGAAACTTTTAACTTGCAGTTTCCAAGAGTTGTTACTGTATTAAAATACTTGACATAAATGCTTGTGTTATCCAGCTACCTGATTTTTTAAATACTATCTAATCACTGAATTTGATAGGATGTACAGGTTCCTAAATTCAAGACCTAACCCAATGCCCTGTAAAGTACTTAAGAGTTGATATCTTGACAAATGTAGGTAGTGTTGCCCTATTAAAGCCGTTATAAGCATTTCTTTTAGCCATTATTGCTGGGCTAAGTCTGCAAATAATGCTGTAACTGCATAAATAGTCAGAAGTTATTTTTATTTTTTACTTCAGCTTGGCTGAAAGTCTCATTATTCTTACGTGTATAAGAACATGCTGCTTATCAGATACACACAAAATGTTCTCTTTTCAGTATTTTTCATAAAAGCTTCTTTTGTACCAATATATATACAAACACTTTTTCCAGTTCCATTTTATAGCTGATGCTTCTGTTATAAAACACTATTTTAATGTTTGCTTTAAAGAGTGATTCAGCAGTTCAGTGTTTTCGACAGTGATTTGAAAAGCTTGCCAGCTGCAGAGAGTCTCCAGACAAGGTAAGGTAAAAGAGGTTGTTGGAAAGGGACCTCAGCAGCTGCTGTGTAGGAACCGAACGAAGATGAGCCCTTGGACTGTTAAACTGAATCTTTTCAAACCCAACTTAGATAGTTAATTTTAGAATTTGAAGCATACTCTTTAAAACAGATTCTTAAGGGATTTGCTAGTTATAGTAAGGTTATACCTATAAAAGCAATTTACCAAACCAAGCCTCTCCAGCTATTCTCACTGACTGTATGAGAACTACAATTCTTTTGAAGTAAGGGTTTGCAGTGGATGAGTCTGAAAAAACAAAGACCACTGCTGGACCAGCTGTGATACAAAGAATTGGGCCTTGATGATTTGGAATCAAAACTGCAAGCGGAGTCCTGGCCCACTGATGCCATCCTAGCTGTTTCGACATGACAATCAAAGAACATCTAGTTGCAAATGTCTACTTGATTTCACACTACCCAGTGAATTTCTGTCACATAGTGACTGATGTATTGAAATAAGATACATAGTAAGGATATAATCTTATAATGATACAGGAATCATAATAAATCATTGGTATCATACAGAGTGGAGTCTGTTGTTAAACATGCAACTTCCATGTCTGCACAGGAAATCAGATGTAAAGACAAATCTTTGAGAGCAGGTGATAAAAAAAAGAAAATATTGAGATTTTGAATTTTGTAAATTCATAAAGCTGGGAGGGTGAGGGAATGGCATGATGTGAGTAATGTATAACAACCTACTGAGATCTAAATCTGTAAGAGAGAATACCACGTATTAAAAATGATGAATGTAAATCCAATATTATGCAACTAAAAATCTTTATTATTTCTTACGAGCTCTGTAAGTCTGGAAGAGCTGTTGAACAACTGTTTGGGAAATCAAACTAAGTAAGCCTAAGGTACCAATGTGACGTTATACCTTGGATTGAACTGTGTGGATTTTAAGCTAGAGTAATAAAGAGTAAAAGACAGTTGATATAATTTCCCTCCCCTCCAGCCTCAGTTTGGTCTGTAAAATCTTCAGAAATTTTTAAATTCTGCAACGAACAGAGTCAGTTGTCAGTTGAACTTTATTCAACTCAACATACAGTAGCATCCATAATGGTTTTGGAAGAAACCCCCTCCTCAAAAAAAAAGCCGACAAAACAACAACAAAACTAGCCAAAACCTTAAGAAATCAGGAAAATCATATTGCCATTGTTATGTAAGCAATCACTAAGTCTACAAGTCTTAGAGAAAACCAAAAAACGTGTACAAAAAAAACATCCTTTTACATTAGAAAAAGGTCTGTTTTCTCATCTGGTGTTAAGAGGGTATGTAAACTGGAAAACTTCAAGCTATATAATAGGCTTTTTCTTTTTTTTTTTTTTTTTAGCTTAAAAGAAATGTAACAGTTAACTTTGAAATTACCCCCCAGTAAGATTTCTTGAACATGCCTTTGCAATGATTTTAGAATACTGAACTAAATTTAAAAGCACCTATCTTTCACAAATGCTCCTATGTTAAGTAAAACCTAAGTATTGTAATATGTATTTGAGATGTTTCATTGTAAGAATTTAGTACATACACTTTAAATAGCAGGGGGTTTTATGCATATGTATGCATATGTACACGTGTGGGCATTATACACGTTTGGTTTGAAGTGACAGAAACTTAGCATTAGACACACCCCAGGACAATCTATGTGGACACTATAAATTGACTATTTCATTCTACATTATAATGCTATACAAATCAGTTCTTGCATTATGGCAGCCCTGATGGCTATCAGTAGGTCATGATTTACCTGTTCTAAAACCTGCTTTTGTTATTAGTATTAAAATCTATGATTTAAAAGAATATAAAATTAAAAATTAAACTTCTCAGATATTTCCTAAGGCTTAAAGACAGAAAAAAATGTCTTACCTTTATGGATCATGATTTTTAAGAAAATAAGAACCATCCTATCTACACAACCGTATCATAGGCAAGTGATGACAGGATTTCTTCTTTCTTGGCTGAAACCCAGTCTGAACAACATACACTGAATCTTGTTTACCTGTAGACAACCCTGCTGGACTCTGAATTTATGAACTCATATCCAGATTCACCAAACCCTTCTGCTTTATTGTGATCTTTAGTTTTGGTTGCATATTTTTGATTATTTGTGTGCCTAAATTTTAAATTTACTTGCATATTTTCCAGCTCTTGCAAATAAGTCTGTTTTGAAACCAGAATAGAAATCAGGGATGAATAGCCCAGAATAAGCGAACATTCAAGAAAGGCGGTGAAGCAAATTCTAACATGAGATCTACCTACTATATATTCTGATATCCTAGCTATCTAAAAGAAAACAAGTTTTTGTTCTCCAGCATGTTTTAAAAATAAGGATCTAGTCAGGGAAGTGGCTGTGTTTAATTGTCCATTTGGCCTCACTCGGGTACTCTGATTTATGCTCTTTTCTTCAGTTATCTCCATAATTGGTTTCTGTCTCATATAATGAGACTACTGGAATATACTAAAAGTATATATATGTCTGACTATATTTAATAAACTCAAAGTACAAATGTAGGGCTCAGTGAAAAACAAGCATTCCATTTTCCCAGAAAATAATGCATCAGGCTTAGCTTTCATCTGCACTGGGAAAAAAAACTGAGATCTTCTGAATTGTTTTTAATGCACAGATGCAAAGAAAAGTTCCAAGATGCAGACAGTCATTTCAAAATTATTCATTAAAAAGGATAGTCACTCAAGATATGGGAGACCTTGATTCACCCCTCTCTCCTCTGCCATGAGGGGATTTGAACCATTATCTATACCTGACGTTGCAATTATCACCCTATGAGACATTCCCAAATGGGAGTCTCACACTCATTTTCTGGACTCCGCACTCGTCGGAGCAGTGGGGTTAAAGCTCTGTGAGTAGCCATCAGTATTACCCTCCTGACTCTTCTCATGGTTTTTCAACAACAGTTTATGTTGGAGCTGAATTTTCACAAGACTCGCTACTTCATCCAAATTGCAAAACTGAGCCAAATTTTCAATAATAGTCTCAGTAATTGGTCAGGGACTGCACGTCGTTATATTTGTTATTAATGACAAGTTATGTGGGAAAGATTTTTGTTAGCTTTTCCAAAAAACGTCTACTTTACAATTCTCCTTTCTTCGACATTATTATTCTGCAAAAAGTCAAGTATTTCCCATATGCTAGGCTCTTCTCATTTCAGAGACATATGAATCAGGACCCTCTTTCTTTACCAGACAAGCTTTGTCTTTCTAGAAGTCTATCTATAGTCCAAAATGCCTCCAGGGAACAGGGGAAAGGATAAGATCACTGATAAATTGTACTTGTGGTTATTTTATGGGAAGACATCGGACATTATGTCAGGAATAACTGTAAGAATACAAATAAGCGAGTTTGACCCTACTTCCCCTTTGGATTTTGCTAACCATTTTCCCCCATGTTTTGCTTTCTTTCCTTTTCATCCAGTAGTTGTTATTTTCAATTTTATAATTATATTTTTAAATATATAATATAAAATTTTAATTTATAATTATATTTGACAATTTTAATTTTTAGTTACAGTAGCAACTGCTATCAACTGCTTGCACTTAGCGAAAGATAGGAAAAAAACAGGTTGACACTGATCTGCAATATACTCAATTCATTACATTAATGTGTTTTACAACTGTAAAATGGCATTAGAATATCACTAACCAACTACTATCCAGATATTCTCCTTGGCGTTATTCTCTGACAAACAGTACAAGTTGTCAAATACATGTGTTTATTTTCCCCTGTCAAAGGTAGAGATAAAGACAGAAACCCAAAACATTTTTTCATTATTTTTATCCTCAGAAAAAAATCACATTTTTATAAAAATATGAAAACTAAAAAACTTCTGTAAAAAAAATATCTAATTTCCACTACAGAAGGTGAAGTCTGATATTCTGATACAAGCCAAAGCCACCTGAAATATTTTGTTTACTGAGCCCCATTAATTTGTTTGTTTTGAAACAAATTGACTTTAGGACAAGTCAGTCTACTCTTTGTCAGCACCCTGCAGAGCACAGCACAACTTCTTCATGTTCACATTCCCAATTGCATATCAAGCTTGCTGTCTGGGCTGCATGTGCACTGATAGATTTTGCTGTCTCCCATCTAGCCAACCTTGGTGTGATACTTAACCCAGAAGTGACATGACAGTGATAAACCACAAGAGTGTCAGGACACAGTCATGAGAAGAGAGTGGTGCTCAGTGCATGACAAACACAGCTTTTCATGAGGGACTGTGGATGTTAGAGGACAAAACTGAACAACGATCTGGAAAAAAAATTCCCTAGTATCACAATTTTATTTTATGAGTTTGGCATTTAAAATGTAAATAAAATATCTGCTTCTATATTTCTCATGTACACAAATTCCTAAAAATGGCAGGGGAATTTCAGAGGAGAAAAGACTGTGGAAATATTTTACCTTATATAATAACTGCATGTTTTGTTACATGAAAAATAAATGTAAATACAAGACCATCTATGGTTGAAACTGTTTTAAAATTGTGAATGTTTCTATGCAGGAAAGAGCAGCTTTGGTCACACAAAAGCTATGAAATCTTATTTCTTTTTCTGTCTAACATCTTCTCAACACCTTATGTAAGTCACAACATGTTATGGAATTAAAATCCATTTTGTATGAGTATGCAACAAGATGCAGAAACCGTATCAGATGCCAGTTGTTTTAACTGTATCCAACCATAGATTTGAGACCACTGGAAAACTTTTTTTCTCCTAGCACACAAACATCTCTGAGATTTCCAGAATGTTTCTGTTCCACATCAGATAAACTCAGGGCTTTTATGTCAGTATTAAAATGTGATTTTACCTTGTCGTTCCTTTCAGAATAGAGTAAAACAAACAAAACTCAAGAGAAAAAACTTCAGAGTAAGCAGAGCTTTGTGAAGATGATTCTTACGTTGCATGTTCCTCTTCAGTGTCCTACTCTGTCCATCTCCCATGTCCTGCAGAATATCTGAGCTACTGAGCTGGTGTCTCTTTTGGCATTTCTCTTTGGTCATGGAATTCTATCTGGGGCCTGGAAAATGAAATTTAAACGGAGCTTTTAAAACAAAGGTTGGTTGTTGCAGTGAAAAGTTCCAGGTTTAGCAAATTCAGATTTTTAAGAAAAAATCCTATCCTATTTCTCCTTAGGACAATATATTTTGTCGTACCTCTCCAGAAATGAAGGCATGAAATGGCAGGTAAAATATCAAGAAGTGAATGCTTAGCATTTTGAGAGTGTTAATTAGATGCCTTCATGCTTTCTGTGTGATGAATATTTTGCCAATGGTTGCTAATTATTATAGCAATTACGTTTAATAAGTTGGGAATTTCACAAGCTTAGGTCTTCTGGGTTACACTTTAGCCAATAGGGAATGGGTGTTAATTAAGGACAAAGAAGAGAAGAATTAAGAAGATTTGATGGGTTTAAGGAAACAGCAATTAAACAAAGTGCTAGAGTGATTTGCATATTTTAATAAGTCAAGAACTCTTGGATGTTAAGAAAAAAAAGTTGTGTTTTCATTACTCAGTGCAATTTTTCTAAAAGGTCTTTTCAGATTTTAACACTTTGTTTCCAGAAACATAAGCTTTTGGGTACTGAATGTCAGTTTTAAAGTCTTTATTATTAGTTTTTGGAACCAGCTTGGAAGGTGGTTCTAGGTGTCAAATAGATAGTATTGGTATAAATATGAGCATTAATAGAACTTGCTCTTATTTACAGAGAACCAATATATTCTTCTGAGTATGTCATCTTATATGAAGGGACTGCACAGGCTACCTCACCTGCATTTGTGACATGCTACCAACCACCCAGAGGCTATGTCCTATAACAAGCAGATACATAAATGTCAGGAAAAAAAAGAAAAAAAAACACAACAGAAAGGATTTGTAGGGATGCAGATTTATCTCCTTCAACAGAAAAAGAGTTCGATCACTATATTCATCAACATTCAGTGAGAAGACACTGTCAAACGTATTGATACTGTCTTTATTTTCTATACAAGGAATAAACAACTCAACTGTTTGTGTTAGGAAAACCCACTTCAAATTAGTTCTAATGCATTGCAAATAGCTCTGAACAGACTAAAAAGCACAGTGATGTGGACAGAGTGCAGCTTCACTTAGAACTCAACCTAATTGTTCCATGAAACACTTCATTACACCTGGGTATTTTAATTGTTTAAGACTTTGCAGCTTAGGAAAAGGTCTTACAAAGTTCATTGTAAGGGAAACTCAAATAGCACGCTCTTCTCATAGTCTATGTTCAGAACCAGCTGATCAGTACTGAAATGTTAACGAGTAGAAGCTGATCTGGATGCAATTCATGCCAGAAGCACCAGCATCTTACTGATTATGCTATTGTATGGCAACTTAAGATTCGTGGTATTAGATTTCCATGAGCCAAGAAGGGTGTAAACTGTTCATTTATTCATCAGCTAGTAGAGGAGTTGATGTGAGGAGCTGATCATTAGCGTCTCAAGAACTACAGGTCTATTGAAACCCACTGAAAGTTCAAACATCGAATTGCTCAGAACGTTGCACATATGCCTGGCTAGGGAGTAGGACAATGCTTCCATGGAGCTCAGTATGAGCCAGGATTTTTGGGTAGGTGGTCAGGCTAATTCATGAAGAGGTGAGAAGGAAATGAGGAGGAGTAAGAGATAAAGAGAGAAGGTAGGTGTGAAGAGGTTTCCATGTCTATGGATCATGAAAATAGACTCCTAGTACAGTAATTAGACAGTAATATACAGTGTTCAGTGAGCAAGGGGCGAGAGGAAGGACATCTGTCTATGCTCCCCACAAATCCAATGACAGTTCCACCACCAAAATGAAACAAAAACGTAATGCTGTGTGTGATTATATTTGTAGTCATAATAACAGAAGAATCCTCATTTTCAGTAATAATCCAGGCAGCAAACACCTTACCTTCTACTGCTATAGCCTTTAAATTGCCACTTACCATGGAACAGACTGTCATAGGAAGTTCTAATGTAGCAGCACAATAAGAATAGGCATGACCAAAATAGCACTGCTCAGAGTTAAAAGTTACCATTGATTGATAGAAATAATAACACAAAACCACTGCTAGTCACACAGGCTTAGCCATCTGCTGCTACAGTTACTACATCTTTCCTTTGTGGGGCTTGGGCACTAGCAAATATAATAAAACATTTGTTCCATTTAGAAAGAAGCAGTTACAGTAATGTTGCCATAGGAAGAATAATAATAAAACCACCTTCCATCTCTCCGGTTGCTCTTTAGCTACCCACAAAGTAATTTCTATGCATGTGTTATCATTTCAAAAGCCATAGCCAAAAATTCAGACTCCAGCTGAAGTCATCTTCATTTCTGAATCCCATTTATCATAAATACTATCTTATGAATAATCATTTATACATAAATGATTACATTTCTGAGGTGGCAAGTGAAAATGTCTTCTGCTGACCTATCTGATCAATTGGGAGATGCTTAATCAAAGAAAGCCAAAAAAGAAATATCACAGATCCTTACACACTGAAGTTGGTGTGAAATAGAAATGTACTGCATAATCAGGTAAAATTTAAAGATCTATAAATAGAATCTATGGAAAACAAACCTGATTTTCACTTTCAGTGAAACCTTTTCATTACGGAAAGTAAAAATATGTCTCCTTTAAGACCACTTTATAACACCTGATTTCGATCTTCTTTGAATATCCCTGTTATTTTGCATTTCCCTTTCACAGACCTTCTGTGAATAGTTCAGTGCTCCCTCCTGGAACTGAGAATTGGGACATCAGTTGCCCGACGTGACAGAAGTCTTCCCTGTCATCTCATCTCACTATTCGTTTTCTCCGGAAGTTCTCCCATCTCCTCACAGATGATGTCACTGATACAAGTGCTGGTTTCTGGGGGGGAAGAGAGGCTTGTCAGAACAGCTCTGTGCTCAGCATAGCAGTGGAGCATGCCTTTATCCGTGCGACATTTTGACTAAAAGAAGGAAAAGACAGCCTTTTCTTTTATAGCTGTCCAAACTGTAAATCCCCCAGGACATCATTCCACCAGGCTGCAAGTCTGTTTAGGCAAAATGAATGCTGAAATGGAAATAAATGCAAGAGCAAGATTACAGCATCAGAGTTGTGGGGTTCTTTGTAAAGGTGGCTTTGAAAAGGTATTAGGTCTTACTGCTAAATAACATCATGTACTTTGCATTGTTACTAATATTGCACCTATGCTTACGTGAACCAAATTAGTGCTCTACCATCTCATAAGAAATCAGTGAAATTGGGGAAATTTTGGATAGATGGCAGGGTCACTGCCAAACTATACAAATAATGTTTTCATGGCCAGGGGATATGCTTTCAGTAAAGAACTAGATATCCACTTGCAAGTCTTAAACATCAGCATTCACTCTGATGCACCCAAACATCACTCTGTAACATACCTAGAGCACAGATCACCTAACCAGCATATCTACATTGTGTTTGATAACACAACAGCAAATTTTATCTGTGTGATTAATAAATGCCTGCCATACATTGTTTGACAGATTATTTTGCAATCGTCTATGATATGGGGTACACAGAATGTGATTATCACTGACACAGCTGCTCAGTCCGTTAGAATTATTTGGTGATAATAAATGAGCTCATGACTTAAGGCTGAGGACTTCATGCTTATGACTGCTTCCTGCTTGATATTAGACATTGCTGGAGAACTGACCTTTAGTGACCTACGATAAAAATGTCAAATGTCATGTTTCTCTTGTTCTGCAGTCAACAGTTCATGCTTAATGAATGTTCTCAATTTCAAGACAACAGCTCAAAAGGGCACTTGAATGGGGGAAATATAACAAGGGAGACTGAAGACCTCTTGATAACTTCTAATAGAAAGGTCAAAAGCAGGAACTGTTCATTTCTGTGTAGTGGTTCATAACGGCATGGATTTTTGCCATGCAAGGGTTATTTCTGTAAGAAAACTACATTTGTTCATTTAGTGATTTACAGTTCTTCCAAATGAGAACATGTAATTCCTGTCAAGAAAGGCAATCTACATCCTCCCTCATTATAGTTTTAACTTTTTAAAATCTGCAATTTCCTTTGGTCATCTGTCTTTCTGACAAATGCCTTGTGGTCATACTCTGATATTAAAGGCAGACTTGAAGTAAGAGATGGATCTTGTGTTTTAAAGATGACAAGATTTGGGCTCACTATGATCACCAAGGAAAGGAACTTACACAGTCATAAACCTTCAGATAATGTATCACTCTAATCTAACTCATTTGAGAAATGTCTCTGATGGAGGAGATGGAGCTGCTAAGATGATCTGAATACTCTAGTACAAATTCCAAAGCACAGGAAAAGTTTCACTGTTGCTATCTTTATAACTGGACACTAAACCAACTCACATTCAACTGGACCATTCATCTTATTTGTTAAATGACACTTGTCAGATAAAATTGTTGGGACTCTCTTTTCTGAGAACGACAGCACAAAGGTCATTGGAGAACCTGAAATAATAGTAGGAAGAAGGCACAAAAGCCATCTTTGTTTTGTCCATTAAGTGACCAAATCATCACAGTGTCCATAGCAAGGTTCAGCTGTTAAATCCTTACCCTGAGCTCCCCATCCTTGACATCCAGAGCATGTGCTCCTGATGGGATAGAGCTGCCAACTCCATCTGTATACCAAGTCTCTAAATCACAGGCATGCCACCTGGAAAGACCTTGAGTGCTCCAAAGTCCCCCAGACTATTTATTTCTCTAACAGTCCATCAAAATCTTATTATCTACAGCATTTATGTATACTTCAGTTCTTTGCCAATCTTGCTGAAATCTGAAGTGCTGATGCAGCAGTCAGACTTTGTGTTGTATTTTGCTTTCAAAAAGATGTCATGTATGTGATTTGTCATTTTATTGACCAAGACTATCATCAGTGACAAAGCTGGACTAAGAATTGAGATCAATTAAGCGTCTGATGAGTACAACTACAGAGGTAGAGAAGAAGGTAAATTAAATAAATTAACTTTATAAAAGGAGAATAAATACATATTACATCAATGACAACAATGAAATATTGCTGTGACAAAAAATAATAATTATGCAACCAGATCAAAAGATAAATCTTACAAAAGAGCAGAAGTGTGTAGGGGGAAGTACTGGATTTCAAATGATCTCTTAAAAGAGCATAATTCCTTTTTGTTTCTAAGCAACTTAACAGCATCACAAACCAGTATGTGCTATGGAGGTAAAAGATCGATCTACCCACTACTAAAGTAGAGCAACTCTGGTGAGAAACTTCTCAGCTGTGTGTACAAAGCAATGCTACAGAAAAGGTTTATTCAGGAAAAAAAAGTTACAGTAATTTGAGATAGCAAAAAGATTTTTTTTGCTACATGATTATTCATTGTCCAGATTCATATTCTGTCATTGTTTAACATGCTACTTGGATCCAGACGATGTCTGAGGATATTTTATGTTTCCAGTAATAAATGGCAGACTAGGAGAGTATTTTTGCATTAATTTTCAACTTTTAAAGGACTATCACTGTCCCGGGACATTGATCCACTGCTATTACAGATGAAAAACTATCTCAAAGCTAGCTTTGTAGATTGTTTTTTTTTCCCTTGGAGATATTTCAACCAATTATTGACAGACGAACTGTCAGTAGCTTGTAAGATCTGATACCTAAGACCACAGCAGTATGGTTGTTCTATCATTGTGTCTCGACTACGTCTCACTTCCTTTTATAAGCATCCGCTGTCCATCACACTTTAGATTAGAACTCCAGAGTACATTTAGGGTCAAGTTCAGTGAAATACAGAAGCCTTTTCTTGCCTAGAAACCTTCAGTATGAAAATCCACGACTGATGCTTTCTTTTCCTGGAAGTAGAAAACCTGAAGAGTTGCAAGGAAGGAAACCAGTCAAACAAACATTTTTTCCAAGGGAGTAGTACTTAGGGAAAATGTAGGAAACTGCATTAAATAGAAAGAAACCACAAGAGATGCAGACAAGTGCAACAATTTAAAAAAATAAATTGATGTCCTATTTTAATAGATAGACCCTTTCACCTCACAACACATCCTGCCACAACAGACACTGCTTAACTGCCATTATTCTACAGGGACTTGGAGCAAAATTCAAAGGGAAGGAGGAAGTTGGGTCAGAGCCTTCCTCTCTAGGACGACAGGCTTTCAAATGCTTTCTTCACCATTTGTGGCCAAAATTGTGTTTGTATATATGGGTAGGGAGAAACTAAAGCAGGGACAGCGAGTAGTGACAACTTATGGGGAAAAATCTATACACTAATAAAGATAATTCTTCTTTGACATTTCTGTGTGTATACACTTAAATTTTCAAAGCTACTGCATGTTTCAAAATGCTACATCCATATCTACAGTTTTGATGCAGCTGGTTCCTTGGACTGCCTGGCAACTTCAGTGTCTCACTTCATTTGCAGATGGAGCAAAAGCACCTTCGCTTGTGGAAAAAAAACAGGACACAGAAAGAAGTGGGCTTGGTTCTGCAGCCATTGCTGTACACATGAGCAGCTCTCCATTTGCTTATACGAGCACAAGACGCTTCTGCTTGATTGGCATTTACTGTTGCTGTAGCACACCTACCTGCAGCATCCCAAGTGGATTGAAATGTCTAGTATATAAAGTAGAATGATTCCAAAAGTACAGAGGTGTTCTATTAAACATACTAGAACATAAAAAGCTGGTTTATGAAAGGTTGTAAGTTTTCAGTTCTCTGATAACTTATTACTATAAGTGAGACAGGTAGAATTGCCTGCCACTATCCATGCTTGGAGGGGGCTCACTTAAAAAGGTCTTCCTGGGTGCATCTATATTGTTATGTCAGTTCGTAGTCCCAAATTTCCTCATCAGAGAAACTAGCTCTTACTTTGGCTCTGGGTTAAAGCCAGCCAACTATGTATTTGCCAGCCAGGAAACCTAGGCCTCAGAATGGACTGTGCCACATTTAATTCCCTCTAGCCCCAGACCTACTGATGGGCTCAGAGGCTCAAGTTCGGCTTCAGTTTAAGATTCTCCACTTGAGATAAGCAAAGTGGAAAGCTGAGGATCCCTAGATCTGTATGAGACATCTCTATATGAGATGTTAAACCCAGCTCCAACAATCCTCCATAAGAAAACTCTGGAGTAAGAATGGCATGTTTAATTTCATATTTATGTGTCTTGTGAATGCTGCGGGAAGAAGAGCCACCAAAACTGGTGTAAACACAGTGCTAATGATCAAACAACGGCTTGAATAAAATATATGAAAAGATCAAGAGACCAATATTTTTTCATTTTTAAGTTGTTGATTTACACAACTCAAGCCTGCTTCACTGTTTTTTAACAGGACTCATAACAGCTAATTGCACTTACTTTTATTTTATTTGTTTTAGACATCAACAATCTGAATGGGCTGTGTTGAATGGACACATTAAAACCCACAAAGATTCTGACTGTATAATTGTTCAATTTTCTGTGTCCTCACTAGATAATTTCTACAGGCACCCACCCTAATCATCATTCATTTTTCTTATTTTAAAGAATTGCAAAATCAGATTCTGACTTTACATGCATTTTTTACACCCGCATATTTTTTTTTTTCAATTGCAGTCAGAATCTGATTTTGGTCTGCCTGGGTAATAATCCAGAGAAACCTCAAAGTCTTCCACCCCTAGCAAATTTTCAAATTGTGATGGAAACTATTACTTTATGTGTGTAAAAAAATTTCTGCTAACAGCACAGCATGCCTGCCAGCAACAACATCTATCCAGAAAGGTACCAAAGGGTATGTGTGACTTAACTTACACAGGTCAGAACTGTGTTGAAGGGTAGGCACATACCCTTGCTGAATGTGAACTGACATGTCTTGATTAACATTACTTTTTTCTAGTTTCCTTTTCCCTTTTTTTTTGTGCTGGGCTGTCAGCTGTCTCTCAATGGAATCGATTATTTTATCCGCCTTTCCCTCAATAATCCTCTTTGACATGGAGTCATCAACCTAATCCATAAGAATCTTTCTGGTTTTTGTGTATCGGCCTTACTTCATGGGAGGAAAGCAGGCTGGATACATGTGAGCTAAGGTTTTAAAACTAAAGCAAAGACGTCTGACTCATCTCTTAATATGCATTATGCAAAGATCTTTCAATGTGGCTAATGTGCTGTCTGTCAAATGCATTGCAACATCTTTATTAATCACTCAGGTGAAATTATCAGGCTAAGGTAAGCACTGTAGTTAATGATACAGGTGTGATCTCATCTGAAGATTTTAGGGAATGACATATCTTCAGTGATGTCACGGCTTCTGGAACTTGCATGCATAGCTCTTGAATTCTGCTTGATAGTGGGAACGTGCCAGTCGGTATCTGAGATCTTCTTGGTAAATTGTGGGCTTGGGTTTTCATTTTTATATTTCTTTGAGCTGAAAATTCCAGAGGTACTAATATTGGAATATTAGCTGGGGGTGACAATAAGGCTTTTTAAACCTCAGTGAGGTTGTCTTCACAGGGAAGCACCTTTCATGTGGAGCAAACCAGTTTTTTCACATCTACTAAATTGAATTCTGATATAGAAGGTAAGTGAGAAACCAACAAATAATGAAGAAAAAAATACCATCAGATTAGAAAGAACAACATTTATTTTAAAAGTTTATTTGTGATATCTCCGCTCTCAGAAAGGGCTGCCAGACAGAAGATCTACATTCCTACAGTCTATCTAAAAGCTAGCAGCTGTAATTACTGTTTGGAAGTCTCAGGGAGATTAAAAAGCCATTTGTGGCCCAGTCACAACTTCCACAAGTTTCTGCAAGGGAACAAGATATCTAGATTTCAACATTACTCAGCCAAGCATTCTGTCTTTCTGTGTAAAGAGTCTATAAATACCATGTATTTGAGAGAATATTTAGGGGAACAAAAATATTTCCAAAAATTTTAGCAAATCCCCTCCAAGTATAATACAACTAATTACTGCTATTTCATATGAGTATGAATGAAACTTGCTTACAACCTCATAGAAAATATTAAAGCATTTAATAACTCATCTGCTTAGTATATCAAGTAAGAATTAAAGCATTGCATGAATTATCAGATATGCATAAACCTGCCTAAGACCTGTTAAACCAAAGAAAGCACATAAGATAGTTTGTGTAGAAAAGTTACTTCAGAAGTATCCTGAGGCAGATGGGTTCATGAATCTAAATAATCTTAAAATCAAAATTAAATCCTACTATTTCTCTATGCTAACCAAGATTAGGTCATATCTCCTCTCTGGTAATGCATGGTCTAACATAGGATGTTTCGTGTTCTGAATTCACTTAACATCTTAGTCTTGTAGGGAAATAACAGAAGGAGATATGCAATATAATTGTTTGGTAATGCTTCTTAACATTTCCTTGACACCAATGAGGTGGTTCTGTAAGATGTTTTCAGTAAGATGTTACACAACAAATTTGTTCCTTCAGTCTCATTTTTTTTAAAGAGAGGGGGAAACAACATGCAAAACTGCACTGAAAGAACACCATTTTTGTGGTTTGAAAAGGCAGCACTTAAAATTTTAAGTATGGCTGCATAAAGATGGCTTGTGCAAATTAATTAGTGAAGTGATATTGCATACAGAGGGTGAACATGATCATAGACTTCTTTCCCTATAGATCTCCAGACTTATTCAGCACTCAAGGACATGAAGTAATGTTGGGTCTTTTCTATGGTAGTTTGTCACAGAAGTTAAAGAACAAGATGAGGACTGCAAGGAGCTAGTGTTACTGCTCTAACACAGAAATTCAAAGGACAATCCAGTCCACCTGTTTTACGTCGTCTCATCCAGCCTACACAAATACTCAGCCCACCTGATCCATAAAATACAGGCATTTATAGTGCGTACAGCTCCACTGCCATCTCAACTATGCGGTCAGTCATCTAGATGTCATCAAGGACATCACAACGCTCTCCCAGAGAGAGCAGAGGATCTGGTTTCGAACCATTCAGCCCTTGACCGACTCGTACTGACAACCCAGGAGTGTGTCTGATCTCCAGGTTATGCCACTATTTGACATGAGTGCACAGTCCCCAAGCCCTGAATAAGGAGTTGAACTGTTGTGCTGTTGTAGGACGACAAACAGAGAAGACAAGAGGCAGCATGATCCTGCACGTGTTGTTAATGCACCCCGTTGGGAGGGACACGTCCTGCGGTGCTCTCCTGAGATATGGGAAATTTGAATTCCAATTTTCTCAAGCTGAAGGTTTTCTATCCTCATATTCACTTTTCAGATCAAAGCACTAATGAGTAAGCCGTGTGGAAAATGTGGAAAAAATCCCAAGAGGTTATGGACATTAAAGAATTCCTATTGCTTCCCTTCCCAGCAAGAGGCAGACAGACTAGACTGGACTTTAAAAGGGGATATTTGAGATGTGAAGCACTTTGTATCCCACACTCAGCTTCTTTTTTTTCCCCCCATCCCTTTTAAATTCATTCAAACACTCTTCCCTCTGGAAATTGTTATGTAGAAACTTTTCCACAGAAATTATTTCATAGCCTAGCTAGCTAATCTGATTCTGTGCTTTCCTGAAGGGGAAAAACTTACGTGATTTTAAAAAGCCAATTCACATGTTTTAGTCCTAGAGGTGGGTACTACTGTACTGGACTGCATCAAAAATAACTTTCACAAAAAGCTATTCAATTGTCTGGTATCTACTCCTAGAGTGAACACTTTTTCATGTTGGCTTTCAGTAAGAAAAACGAACATTTATATGTATAAAAACAGGGAACAATGCAACAAAGTTCTGGGTAACCACAACATTTTTACCAGAGTCAGAGGTTTGAATCCCTTCTGGCAGGGATTAGGACTTTTATCAAGGTTTCCTCCCATTAAAGATTGCTCCAACTACTTAACCCTGGGCCTCCTGGGACTGGATTCTCTCTAGATGAAGCAGTTCAAATTTGTATTTAAAATAGTAATTAGTGAAAGTAAAAGGAGTAAGCTTGGCTCTACAATATGATCAACAGAGCACTCTCTTAGAATAGTTGGATTCTGATATCTAATGTAGTGAACACACTTTAAGAAAAATATGGAAGTGTTTTAAGAGGGTGCAATGAGGAAATCTTAGATCAAAATAACTTTTATATTGATGGTCTAGTAATGAATTAAATCTGATCCACTTAATTAGCTTCTAACCTATTTTTCTTCCATTTTTTTACTCAAACTCACACATACTATGAGTTGATCAAAACTGAACATTTTTTGAAAACTTCCAAACTCTGGTAATATTTGGGCAACGGGAGTTGAACTCTATCTGGAGAGTCCAGTATATAAAATGTAAAAAACTGTTGTAATAGAAACATAAGAAAATTAAATTGAAATGGAATTCATGGCAAATGTGCAGTAGTGCTATATGATCTGACACAGAATTACTTTCCACTATGCAATTACTTGCACAGATTTGCAGACTTTTGGTCCAATTATTTCTCACGATCTGTGCTGTGAGTATGGAAAGCATCGTGTTTCTACTTTTACTTTGCTATTCTGGGTCTTCATCTTGTGCAACAACAGGATATACATGTAATTCTTACTGTTGAAACAGCAAAATCTCAATTTCCTCTATTAAAATGCAGTAGAAGGAGGATAAAAAGCAAAGAGAAAAAGGCTGACAATGTGTTGAAGAGGAAAAAGATTTTTCAAAATGTTAAAAAGCCTACTGAATGTTCTTCTCTAGCTTTTGTCCTGGTTTTTAGCTAAGACTTTTTTCCAAACTTAATTTCAATGTTTCACATACATAGAACGAAGTCAAGGCTTATTCATTCCCCCTACCTGTCCAGGTCAAAATAATATATATTCAATTTAGCAAAAGAAAAAAAGCCTTGCTGAGATGTGGGTGAGTAAGAAAAAAGGGGTGGGGGTGGGGGTGTCGTTGTTTCAGCGCAACTGGTAACAAGCACCACGCAGCTGCTCACTCACGCTCTCTGCCCCAGTGGGATGAGAAGAAAATATAAAGAAAAGCTCGTGGGTCGAGGAAAGGACAGGGAGGGATCACTCCCCATTTACGGTCACAGGCAAAGGACAGGCACAACTTGGGGAAGAAAACAAAACCACTTTGACTTACTACAAATCAATACAAGGATATTAGGAAGTAAAACCCAACTTTAGAACACTTTAGCCCACCCCTCCCTCCTGCCCGCCTCAGCCCCCATTCTTTCTACCTCCTCCCCCCAGCATCACAGGGAAACAGGGAATAGGGGTTGGGGTCGGTTCCTCACATCTTGTCTCTGCCACTCCTTCCTGGGGGGGAGGACTTCTCACTCCTCCCCTGCTCCGCCGGGGGGTCCCTACGAGAAATTCTCCAATGTGTGTCCTTTCCACGGGCTGCAGTCCTTCAGGCACAGACTGCTCCAGCGCTGGCTTTCCCATGGAGTCCCGGCCATCCTGGAGGGCCTCCGCTCCCCCCATGGACTGCCATCTCCCCATGGGCTGCAGGGGCATCCACCCCTCCTCCTCCTCCTCCTCCTCCTCCTTCCTCCCTGCCCTCGGTACCTGCAGAGGGGTTCCTCTCACATCCCAAT
>JANZLQ010000005.1:35509893-35521416 GCA_026212715.1 Elanus axillaris
CCCCCAGGTGTTACCACCGTCCCCGAGGGGCTCGGCCTGGGCCAGAGGCGGGTCCGACTCGGAGCCGGGGAAGCTTCTAGAAGCTTCTCACAGGAGCCGGCCCTGTGGGCCCTCCCCGGCTACCAAAAAATCCCACCACACAAACTCATAACAAGGGGACAAAAGCTATGAGAAAAAGAGAAAACTAAAAGATAGTTTGAAAAGGCCATTTTTTTTCTGAAATAGATGAAGATCCTTTACTGACTAGGATTTTTACTTTTCTCCCATCATGCAAAGGACACATATTCCCAATCTGTTAAAAATTCTCTGGTCTTTATGGTATCAGGTTGTACGTGGTGGATTCCTGCAGGTTTTAGTTCAGATCCAATGAGATCGGATCCAATTATAAACTTATTCATGGTTAGCTGATAAGCTACATCAAAAAGATGACTTCAGGGAAGTTGCTTTAAAAGTTATGGAAGACAATGTTAGAATTAGAAAATGAAATGGCAACTTCTTTACCTTCTTTGCTTGAAATTAAGAATAATGGGGAAAAAAGGTGATAGATTTCTATTTCAAGGAGTTTTGGAAGAGAAGGAGTCATCAACTTAAATACAGATTGAAGGAGTACCAGCTCTGCTACAGCATTCAAGAGAAGTATCTTAGCATTAATGTGAGTGCTGCAAGAGAGGGCATGTTGAGTTACAATGCTGAGCTTAGTGCATTGAAATACATAGTTATGATTCAGCATCCTTTGTTGATGGTGGTCACCACTTTCAAAATTGTTCTAATTAGTAGAAAGAAAAAGCATGAAAAGGCAAGCAAAAGTTGGTAAGATTTTGCAAATAAAATTAACATAGAGTAAGGGAGAGTGATAAATTCTTAATAGAAAAAAATAAGTTTTATGAAAATCCAAAAAAGGCACATTTACATCAGGAAAATGGAGTTTATGCAGTACTGGGACCTGGGAAATCTCTGCAGTAATATTAAGGAAATTGAAAGGGATGGCAGGAGTTTACAAAATTATACCAGAAAAAAAGTGTTATTCTTATCTTTTTTCTGAAAGACATGATAACAGTCAGTTTAAGGTTCTGCAGTTCAATCAATGCATTTTCTCTTCCTGTGATGGCACATTCACATCCACTCCACTTTGATTCTAAGTATTTATCTTTTTTAAAATGGGGGCAAATAAGATGATATAGAGGTAGAGAAATTAGTTGATCAAGTAAAATGTAAGATTATTTAATATACTGAGATGTCATCTTAAATTCTAGTCTTTCACTGTACTTTGCTAAAAATCTGATGATGATTCTAGCAAAATGAAAACTATATTGTTCATCACAGCCTCTTAATACAAATAGAAGTTAGGAATAATCTCTGGTTCCAAAACTTTAGTTCTGTTTAGATTCTGGTTATTTTTTCTGGCTAAGAAAGACATAATGTGAGGTCATTTTTTCATGAGCAAAACACCTCTTGTAATGAACAAACCCACCTTTATTAATATCTCATTTACATTTTAATCTGTTCTGTCTTGTGGCTAAGATTTGTCTATATACATTTATCAAATTTTCTGTATATGAAAGGTGTAAGACTGACAATTGGAAAGAGGAAGTTTCTCTATCTGCAAATCAAGTACCACACAACAGCAGGAAAAGGTTTTCACCTTGCCCCTAAATGAATGCCTGTTTCTACTGACACATCTATGCGTTTGGATTTTTTTTTATTGTTATAATTATTGCTTGGTCACTCTAGACCTGCCTGGAAAGAAGTGACAATTGCTCTTTGTTGGAAGTCAGTTCTAAAGTTTATAAAACCACAATGCTGAAAAATAAAAAAGTAAAAAAAAGTGTCTTACAGGAGTTGTCTTACACTGAAGACTGTAAAGTCTGGGTTTGCTTTTTGTTGTTGTTGTTGTTTTATTTAGTTTTATTTCATTTTTGGAGGAATATGTAGTACTGCTTTGTGGATAACCAATAATCTTGTCTGTTCATGCAGATTTTGGTATTTCAGGTTTAAAAAATGGATTGTTAAAAATCTCTTCTGTCCAAAACCACTGATCAGTTCATTCATTATAATTTTTAGAGAACTATGTCATACAGTACCCTGAGTTGCTGAACCACTTCTTGTCTTGATTGTTTTTTTCCTTTATGAAACAAAATATTGTGAGATTTCAAGTGTGATGCTTTTCCTGCTTTGTCAATACAGGGATAAGATGATGCCTTCTCTCTCTCAGGGATTGTTATTAGTTATGACTCTATCCTGCAAATAAACTTGACGCTGCTGTTTTAACAAGTAGAGATATGACTATATTGGAGGGGACAGGAAGAGGTAAGAAAGCCACAGCTCCATCATTACAACCTAAATATGTCACACGTACTTATCACATTGCAACTGCTGCCAATATTTAAACAATATACCTGAAGATCACGTCTTCTTCTTGACCTATACTTTAATTGAGATTATTTTTATAACAGCAATGTTGGCAGTGTTCAAATTTTATAACAATAATATCGGAAGTGTTCAAGGCCGGGCTGGATGGGGCTTTGAGCAACCTGGTCTGGTGGAAGGTGTCCCTGCCCACGACAGGGGGGTCGGAACTAGATAATCTTTAATGTCCTTTCCAACCCAAACCATTCTATGATTCTATGGTGATTTTTTTTTAACAATAGAGGATGCTTTGGAAAATCTAGATGCTTGAGACTCCAAGAAACAGACAACATTTAGTTTCCAATTGCTTATTACTCTTGGTTGCTTTTCTATTTGCTTTCTCTATTGGATTTTGTTTTGCAAAATTCTATGTATGTTCTTGGGTTTTACCAAGGTACAAAATAGAAGAAAATACTGAAATCTCAAAACATGCTGAAGTTTGCAAAGCTTTCCTGTTTTGCAACCACCTGTACTCCCTCAGCGTCATCTGCTTAATTTTGTCATTTGCACATCGCCTGATGTACTGTTCTGAAACTTTTATGCATCAACAATCTTTCCTGCAATCAATAAGGTGATGCAGACCTGCAATTGCTAAAAATGTCTTCTAGTCTCCTGCAGAAGTAAGAACACTATGCTCGTGTTTCTGAAAGCAACTTATAGCTGCAGTACCCTTGAAAATGGACCTATCTGGTATAGGAAAATACTTAATGCAAATTCAAGCAAAATCTGGAGATTTTTGAGATCCTGTTGAAATACAATCTGAGTATTATAAGAGATAATAAATCTGCAAAAGGAGGCAATACTCAAATCCTCACAATAATCTTAATGAAATCGTGGTTTATAAAACCTAAAGATACTCCACTTGGTGACCAGCACAGTAGTTTCTAAATAATGGAATGAAAGATAAATCCTGTGGCTGAAATAGAGAATAACTGGTAACTTGAAATAGAAAATAACTGATTACTGACAGCCTGTGAATATTGACTTATTATTGTCATTATTGCATCATGGTGCTATTTCTATCAGCACTATTTTTAAAAGATGACATTTCACTAATGGCATTAAAGAAGGAACTAATCTGTGTTTCTGTTCCTGAAAGTATTGTTCAAACATTTTTCATAAAGCTTGGAATTTTTTCTTCTCATTCTGATATGTCTTACTCTATTCCATATTTCTTTTACATTTATATTTTATATTTTATAGTTTTATTATAATTCAGCACTTTGAAAAACAAACAAAGAAACAAAATTTACAATATTTGCTCTGAATATGACTATCATATAAACCATTAGGAAGGGAAGCTCTTGCACTTGAACAGCTTTGACACTATTCCAGAAAGCTAATATGAGAATTGCTCTGTTTTTCCATAACCTTTTAATTGACAGGTTTCCCAAAGTTGCTTTCATCCTAACTTGTTATAATATATCTCAGGATTTTTTTAAAAAATATTTTGTTTTAAACAGTCTTTATTTCTGCTAAAAATATAGCTGCCTCCTTAGTGAAGTTCTCTCAACTCAGGTTACATTTAGCCACTTTATGGATGGGATTAGCCTAATTTAAGTTTAGACATCCATAATTTGGGCCAGTCATACCAGCTTACATACACTCTTCCAGAATAAACTACACTTCATAAATCCTCAAAAGAATATGGAAACTGAACATTTAGTGGACTGCAGTTTGAAAACCACTAGCCAACCTGAACAAAAAAATACACTTTACAAACATGGTGTATCCCTGCTTAGCAACAAGACTGCTATCTTAAAATTATTCCAATATTATTCCAACTTGAATGCATTAAAACCATGACATATTTCAGTCCAGAAACATATACCTATTCATATACTCTAATAAAAATTTAGCCAAACAATTTATAAAATTAATTCCTTTTTTGAAACTGAAGTGTTGCCAATACGTGACATTCCTTGCCTACCTGACTGAATCTGTAGTCCATGGTTGACATGAATTCTACAGCCAAGTCTTCTTACAGGTAATTTCTCCATAGATTAAAACATGCCAAAATTTCCATTTCCTTCCATATGTATTAATGGAACTCATGAATTAAAAGAGAAAAAAAATCAGCTGTTGCACTGAGATGTCACTTGGTGCTTCAAGACATGCTAAAGGAAAAATCACTTTAAACAGAACTGTAACCATCTGTTACAGTCTAATTTTAAAAGATCATCATTTACAGTTGCTTAGTTGCTTGAAATGTAAGCTACAAATGATTGAATGATTTTTTTTTATTTTTTTTTTTACCAACACAACATCTGTCTGTATTATCCAACAATCTCAAAGGGAACTTTCCCTTGTGGGCATATCTTCCATGGGAAATATTTTCTAACAAAAAATTCACTGTACATTCAAGAGTGCCGCCATTTCTAAAAAAAAATTTAATACATTTTGGGGTGTTGAATAAAAAGCTTCCAATATTTTGAAATTTAGGAATAGAGATAATATTTGGGGGCATCTAAATTATGAACAACGAGGTGGTCAGCTTTAATGAATTAACTGCTTGCAATCCATGCCAGTAAGCAACCTTTTATAGCATTTCTGCTTAGCAGTACACTCTTGGCACGTCTGATGTGCACTTACTTAGGATAAAGCCTACCGTATAATCGACATCTCGACTAAGGATCAGAGAAGAATGGAGGGTAGTGAACAAACAGTGTGGCAGGCTTACAGTTAGATGTTTCTTTAAGTTAGTTTGAATGCCAGTAAAACTGAGAAGTAAATTGCAATCTGCAAAAGGCTTTTTTGCACCTTTGTTTGTCTTCCCTCTAGGAGAAGGAAGAGAACTCGGAAGCAATAATAATTCTCTGGCTAAGTATAATTTGGGACTGTCCTTTGCCAAAGACTGGACCGTACAGATCATTTTATCTCGCGAGGAAAAAAGATGAAATTCTATCTGTTAAGCAGTCAGAGACCATCAACCCCCACTTTCTATAAAAGCTTGTGTTTAATGCTATGTCCCAATAAACTCTGAGGTCTAAAATTGATTTCTTTGGCAATCTGAGGAGTAAATTCAGGGGGAAGAAAACCCAGCTGACTGGTAAGATGAGCTTGGTATTTTATGCATGATATCCTACGATATGTGTGTCTGGAATAGGTTTTATTTGAATGACAGAGGAAGTCATTTTGCCCTGTGTCCTTTTATTCTGACATGGCGTGCTCAGTCAGCAGAGAGCATTGCACTGTAAAATGCCTTCTTCATACAGATTTCAGTTACTAGGCAGGCAGCTGCACGCTAAAGCGGACTGAGGGCCTGAATTACCCAGCGTTGGGTACCCCACGCACCGCACCTTATAGAGATCCAATTCAAGCATGGCATCAATGAAGAACCTTGTCCAAAAGAAATCTCTGTAGCCTCTCTTAAAAGAGCATCTGTATGAAGTGGGGAAGTGAATCGAATGCAATGTAGCTACACCGTATTAACTCCCCCATATTCCAAACTGTGATTATCTTTATGAGGTTTAAATGAAGATGCTACGGAGCTGGATTAACTAAACTGCAAAGAGCATTTATGTTTCAAAATGAGTGCGCTCGGCACAGGGTATACATTAGAAATGCTGCTGTGCAGCTGTGTCTTTTCAAAGTGTATGGGCTGAGAATTGCTGTCAATTTGCATACTTTTCAGCAGGTGATTTATGTCTGCTGACAGATGAGCTGGTGAGGATTAAATTTACTGTAACATGGGTCCTAGACTGGGATCCATTGCCCATGGCTTTCTAGACCACTCTGTCTACCATTTACCGTTTGTCACAAGTCTGGGTTGTTGTTTTGGTTTCTTTTTCTGGCTAAATTCTTCTAAACTGTCTATCATCCTGTTCTCTGTATCCATATGCCAGATTATTGTGTGGAAGCATCTTTTTTAAAACATCTTTTCTTCTTCCTGAAGCAAATAGTAGAAAGTACTAAGTCAGACAAGCTGATGGCCTCTCTACCCTAGTTCTGTGAATTTTTATCCTGTTCACTTCTTACTTTTAACATCTTCCTCAGAACAGATTCTTATTATAACTGGTTCAACTGTCACTGGCTTCAAAACTATAGATTGAAAGGGTTTATTGTTATTTTAATATTTGATTCAAAATGCAACCTAAGTTTCATTAACTTTCAGACGAGGCAAAATCTGGCTCAAGGCAAGAGCTGATTAACAGACATTAACTTTTCTATTGAAATAATTATTACAACATATCCTGTAATCCACAAATGAAGATGGCTTCTTTGAAATAGTTTCTCCATTAATTTGACTTTCTGTTGGGTCAGGTCAGCATAGTATGTTGTTAGAAACACGGTTTCTGTTATAGTAAGGTCTGGCAGTAAAAAAAGTCAAGGAGCTAAGCACTACAGAGCGGTGAGACACTCACCACAAAGCTCAGGAATAATTAGAATGTTACACTGAGAGAAAGTTTGGTTAAAAAAAAGGAAATTCATAGAATAGTAAAGAAAATCTGTCTTCAGCAGAGTAAGAAGGAACTCAAACAGAAATATGGCAGGCAAGTTTTCCCCCCATGTGAAGGGCATATATGGTGAGGTAAAGCTGTAATCTCACAAACTGATGTACCTTTTTCCATATTCTACTATTCAAGACCAGTCCAGTGCCATCAAATGAGGTTGGAAGAATTAATCATTGAACTTGGAAAGGGTATATGATTGTGGTGATTGAAATCTGATTGCTATTACAAGAGGTAAATAAGGTAAAAGTTTCGGGTTTTAATGTTTTGGTTTTGAAATACGTACTTGTATATGCATATTGATACTCTATGTATCTATCAATTCTGGGAGAAAAGGTTTTGTAGATGATCCTGTTTACTGAAGAGAAAAAATACATTGGTCAAGATCCTTGAGACTATTTTGTCTATGCCCTGTGTAGACTTAAAAGGCAAATCACACCTACATTAAGGATCCCAAGGATTGCTTTGCTCTTGTGGAGCAGTTTTGAGCACCTATAGCCCTTTCTAAAGTCATACTCACTGCAAAGATTGTTCTGGCTTCTGGGGAATATTGAAACACTATTTTCTTCCAGGTGGAGATGGATCTCTAGAGCTGAAAATGGAGTGCAGTAGGGCAAGAGGATGCTGGCACCATACAATTGAGACAAATGAGCTCTCCTTCACTACGATGCAGAAAATCACCTCTGCCTAGCCATGCCAGCATTCCACCTGCATCTATGGCTTTAAAATGGGGATGAAAGAAAAGCCTGTTTGACCTACTGCTTTCATTTTAGAGGGAATGAAAGTAACCTGACAGGGTACGTTGGCTGCCTAATGTCTCTAGACTCATGCTATAGTTCCTCCACAGTGTTCTTCATTTTATTCCTCATACAGATGACACTAACAATATTTCAGAATTGCTAGTGGTTAGAAATCAGGAATTAGCTACATCAAAGTCTAAATTTTTAAAGTCCAAGTTTACAGAGAAATATAGCAAGTGAAAAATTGTAATGAAGCTATAATCAGAAAATAAATAATGTTTGTATGATCTGTTAGATAAATACCTTGGCTATACTTTGCAAGCAAAAAGCAAACTTCTTAGCGGTCCAAAGACCATAATTTCTCTCCCTTCCCCTTCTCCTGGGCAAAAGGAAGGAAAGAATCACAACTCAGAAGTCCGCAGAAATAAAAAAAATTAAGCACACAGTCTGACATGAACTATCTGTTAGAGTAAATTGTTTCTGTACCAGTGTAAGCACCGAGTGCTGGAATTGTCCCTGTTGCCATCGGTATGATCTCTCTGAATGCTCTACAACCCTTGCTTTAACTTTTCTAATATCTAGTTCTTTTTGAACATGAGATGTCTGCTGCTTGAACTTCTTTAGCACTTTAAAGTCAGTCAGGTATGCTTACATGCTTCCTCTGTTTCAGTTTATCCAGCACTTGTATTGAATAAGACATTTATAGGGTTTGCAGACTGCTAAGCTGGAGTACTTTTGACAATCATCTAAGTAAGTTGCATCTTCCTTTTTTGTCTGCTGTAACTGTTTGAAGGTATTCCCCTGCCTAAACTGGTAGCATCTTCCTCTTCCCAGAAACAACCCAAACAATAAACCCCCATTTTCTTCTTTCCCATATCCTTAATACCTGAGGAAAAATAATTAGGAATGTCTAGAAGCATATGCCAGTACCCCTGTTTGGCTGCAGGGTACTGCTGAGAAATGCAAAACTAAACTGTAACTAAACAATAGCAACCACGCTGATCATGGAAGGCTAGTTAATTGTAAGTTTCCTTTAAGTATTTGCTGGTAGAAAATATGTCATCTCCATGGTGTCACCTGCCAGGAGGAGAATGTGTCATCTCTGTGGCAAATCCTGAAGAGAAACTGTGTCCCAGTATTTATACTCTAAACTATTTCACAAAAAGATACTGGCTGTTATGGAGAGTAGAGCAGGAAGAGAATTTAATCTTGTCCAAATAAACTGATTTTTTTTTTTTTTTTCAGAAACTGCACTAGAGAATTTACCAAACTGTAGAACCCACCATTGTGCATTTGCTTGACTGAACTGTAATTATTTTTCCAAAGCAACAGCTGGAAAGGCATAGCAGTGAACCAAGACATAAAAAGAAAAGACATAATGGAAAATAAACATCTACTGAACTTTGTACATTAAAAACAGAAACGAGAAAAAAAAGGCAGTAAATTCCTTGTATATAGGATGTAACAAGAAGCCACATTTCTGAGTAACCTCATGGAGTTAACTGACATCACAAAAGCTTTTTTTTTTTTTCTTCCATCTCTCCCCTGTCTATTTTTAATTGATAAAATGTCAACACATTGCAAATTCTAACTCCTGTTTAATTATACTGTTAGAAGAGAAGTGACAGTGTATGTGGTATTTAACTAGACTGGCTCTACACAGCTTTTCCATGGCTTTGCTTCCTAAATCTATGGCACTGCAAAGTACAAAAGCAAGCTAAAAGGATAGAAAAGGTAACAGAAAATTTAGATTCCCATGGGTACATTATTGTGCCAATGTGCAGGAGTGCATCTGTGAATTTCCCACTGAAAGGCAGGCAGCTGAACACTTCCCACTTAGTTGAATGTGTATCTGCTTACCAGAAAGATGAACTAATGATCCAAAGTCAGTCTTAGGTGCCTGAAATTCCCGAAGAGCCCTGAATGAAATGCCCCTGATTTTCAACCAACTCATGGTTGAAAGTGAGGTGTGCTTTGCACCCTAAGCAAAAAGTCATTTGAGCACTTGGAGCTACACTATAGGATGAGTGCTGAAGACATGGAAGAGTAGTGACCCACTCTTCCCACACCTTGAAGGGTGCCCTGTAAGCTCTCCTCCGTTCAAATGCATTTCTGCTTAAAGAAGAGCTAAGGGAGGAATGCTGTTTTATAAAATTACCTATTAGCAGCAATTTGCATTTGGAAAATCTTTGTCAAATAAAGGAATGGGCTTTGTTACCAGAAAGGATTCAAATACACATTTCCTATAACCTGTGTCTTTTCTCATTTTTGTCTCATGCTGCAATTTGTAGCTGCTCCCTAGGTCACGCCCTGGTCAGGGGGCAAAAAACACACTGGGCAAAAACCAAGGGAGGTGTTAAAGAGCAGGAACAAAAGTCTGCAGGACTAGATCCCCTTTCAGATGAGCATCGTAACATTTTCACAGTAAATCAGAGTCCTGGACTGTGCGGCCAGCACATGCAGCCACAAAATGACACACAAAAGGCCAGTACCAACAACATCTTGCTTTATGTGCTTGAATATGAAAGATGTGGGTTTAAAAATCCTCAGACACATGCAGAACTAGATTATCCTATGGGCAGAAGGGAACACTGTCTCTTCTCCCCAAGATTACAGAGAAAGCAGCAGCTGCTACTGCAGTATCTAAAATAACATTATGTGCCCTCTGAAAAGACGCATCAGACTACACCACTCGAGATACATAGGCGCCAGGCAGAATCAATTGCTCAGTCATGTTAGAACTGGCATGCTCCAGGCATATGTGTAGAGATACCTGTCCTCAGTAAAGGCACCTTCATGCGACTGCTCTTAGATGGATCCGAATTTCTATATGCCACCTGTAAGTTCTTGTTTCTTGTCCACAGAAATGCCTGTAATTTATCCAAGACCAAATCCTCAGAGAAATAGGTGAATATTATTCATGTTGCCACCATTTGGGAACTCAAATTGACAATATGTAGTGATGTGCTGAGGTTTCAGTACTTCAAATGGAAAAAGTAATATAATTGCACCATGCTGAGACAAACATTTTATTCTGTAATATCGTCAGTAAAGTTGAAAATCATTAGTAACTTAGGAAATAAAACATTTCTGTCTATTAGATTCAGCAGTTTATTTTAAGAAATGGAAAGGAGAAGACTAGTAGTCAGTTCTGCTAAGTCATGACAACAGATGAACAATATCTGCCCTTAAAATTTAGAGGACCTTTAAAGAAAATGGTTAAAGCACATTCCTTTTGCATGTCTTTTACCAATACTGTACCATGATTCATTAATCTTGGGTCATTAATCTACGAGATCAATGTGTGCTCTCATTATTTCTGTTGCCCTTTTGCAACAACAATACACTCTGTTGTGCAGAGAATCAGAATTTTCTGGTGAGGCAGGCAGAGGACTGAGAGTCAGTTCTGGCACATGGGCATGATAAATTGGTATAAAAGACCACAAAGCCTTGTAAGAAGAGTCTTTTAAACAGAGCGACAAGCAATTTTGGATGCATCAGAATTTAAGTCTTTAACTTGAGTACTTGAGATCAGATTATGTTTTAGTAGTAAAGAATTGTGGATCAGCTAGAAGTGGATCAAATAATTTAAAGTGTTCAAAAAAGAGAGTATAACAAAGATTTTAAGTCAGCATGCAGCAATGGTGTCGCATACAAAGGCAGGGTCAGCAACTGAAGAACAGAATTAAAAAACCCAACTAATTCCATTTATATTAGCTAATTACTCGTCTTTCCCTGATATCTCTACATTCAAATATAAGCACTGGAACAGATCATTGATAAAGAGCATACACAGAATTATTTGTCGAGTCATTCCTGACATCACACTGAAATAAGAAATCTAAACTCTGTTACATGTAAAGTGCAAAAAAAAAAAAAAAAAAAAAAGAAAAGAATTGTGAAAAAAAGCACCGAGAAACTACTGA
>JANZLQ010000005.1:35546131-35564978 GCA_026212715.1 Elanus axillaris
GGCCTGGGCCAGAGGCGGGTCTGACTCGGAGCCGGGGAAGCTTCTAGAAGCTTCTCACAGGAGCCGGCCCTGCGGGCTCTCCCCGGCTACCAAAACCCCGCCACACAAACCTCAAACATGTGTGGATAAGGCTAAGGAATGAATTGAAGAGGAAGAAAATCCATCCAAGCCGAGTCCAAGCCAGTACAAAATCACACCTCTACGATAACTCCTTGACTGTCAAGACACATACTGAGACCCTGCTTGACTCATATCAGTTTGGCAAGTGGTACAGATATTGGAGCACAGGGACAATGAGATCTGACCATCAGAAAAACACAATTGTGGATAAAGTGTATTTCTCTTTAGCCTGGTATGTTTAGATTAGTCCCACGTGCAATGCTGAAGACAAACAGACCCCCTGCACATCAGCCCCTGATTCTTGGGTCCTCCTCCCAAATTGGTTCCTAAGGCCTATAAGCCCATGTCTTGAAAGACCACTGCAGAGATTAACATCCCTAGGTTAATAATAACCTGCCTGATTCCTTCCATGGCTTGCATTGTGAATACCCTACCAGGATTACTCAATAATTCTATTTAGATCATCAGATCATTCCAAGAGGTAAAATTGATACCACACTGCTCTTTTGAACAGGAATTGACACACTCCACACTATTGCTATTATGTAGATAGAGCAGTAACATCCATTATTAAATAGATGGATTGTTCCAGGAAAATTTTTTAAAAAAAATGCTTTTAAATCAAATTCTCTTAGGAAAACACAAAAATATACTATTAAAAATTATTTTGAGGTTATGTATTGACTTGATGGCATCTTTTACATCCTTAGGGAGATGCTAAAAATCTCAGATTGCAAACCAGAACAGCCAGTGTGCTGGGGAAGTCAGATAGTGATATAAAATCAATAGGAAACCCTAAGGAGCGGCAGGGGACTTGGTCATGTAAGGAGTCACTTCTGCTCATTTCATATCCAGAGGCTGGAACCCTCTCCTGAGATAGATCCTTCCAAAAGCCAAAGCCTTTTCTTTTAAAATAAAGCTAAGATACGATGTAATCTACCACCAAACTCATGTCACTTTTCCCCTGAAGAATGCTCTAACAAATTATAGGCCACTTTTGTTCAGAAACCTTATTTATCTGCCAGATGAAGATTCACAACCATACAAAGGAGAAATCAACACCCATTAGAAACACCCAGCACATGACTCTGTAACCTTGTGGGGTGGGCACTCATCAGGGAAATAGTCAATTATGGGTTTCTTGTCAAGTCTGCTCATCTTTTTTCCCCAGAGGGCTGGTTACTAAAAAGTATAAAAGAGCCTCTTGAAGCAAAGACAGAATTTATGAACACTGTAAATGCTGAATTATAGCATAATGTACTTCCTAGTGCTTCTCTTCTCACTCCCCACCCATTTCTTCTTTCACCTCTTTCTGTACATTCCTATGAATCAGGTAATATTTCCTGTAGAGGAGCCAAAGAAGAAGTAGGGAGTGCTTCCCCTTGCTAACCTCAGCCCACAGTATACTCTAGAAATAAAACCACCTTCAGGAACGTGTGAATTTTAACCCTTTAACCTGAGGAGGGCACTGAACCTGCACGTATGAACGCTGTAAATCCTGAACATGTTTTTAGTTCATTGAGAGGTCGACTGTCAACGTCAGTCAGTTGTTCTTCGGAAATACATATTAAATGTCCTTTGGAGACCTTCGGTACTTGGCTGCTCTTAGGCATGTGATAGCTGCTGAGCTGTGTAGACTACAGCAGTTTTGGTGCACTTGAGTGGGAAAGTCACGCTAGGCGCTGGGGAAGTTTCAGTCAAAAGGGGAGATACCGGTGAGGCTTAAACACCTGCAAGATTAGACTTTTTACTGTCATTTATAACTTCAGTCTGTAAAATCTGTCTACATCCTTCATTTGATATATGCCTTCCTGTCCTTGGGATACACAGATCTAACAATTTACAATTCACTGCAGCAGGGTAAAGAAAAAAGAAAATAAAACAACAGAAAAAAGCCTTTGAGGTAGAAGAGAAAACAAATAAAAATATGATCTGTTTTTTCAAGGCAAAGCAATACATTATTTTTATTCCCCAGCTTAGTAGCAAGTTATTTTGTTTGCCTAAATTGTTCAATCATTTTTTAGAACAAGCCAGAATTTAGCCTGTTTCTTCTGCCTAAGACAGGCAGTCAATTTTAATTAACTCAATGTGCAGGAGTCTTTGGCATTTGTGGAAACTGGGCACAAAGCCAATCCCCAAAGCACCTCTGATCAGTTTGCCTGGAAAGAAGTAAAGAAAAGGAAGATGTTTGCTTAGAGAGCTTGGAATTATAGTCTGAAATCTCAACAGCTGGAAATAAAATTAATTACACAGTCCTGCCTTCTTTACCTATCAGTGTAGCACCATTAACATCCCTGAAACTACTCACATAAGAAAGTACAAGGGAGCCTCTGCTTTAGAGGTACTGTTTACTACATGGTAATGTTGGTATACCAGTTCAGCATTCATGTTTCTGTTGCAGATCAGTCTACCTAGAGTACTTAATGTAATAATAACGACAACAGCAATAATACCTATGTTATTTAAATCCATGCCTGTCTGTGTGTGTGCTCATGTATACAGCATTTTAAAAGCTTTAGCAGAATAAATTTTGAGGACAAGGGAAAAACTTGTCAAAGATTTTCTTTTATGCATTTTGGACTAACTCCATGAGACATCATTAAGGTGGTAGGAGTGTACATTAAATTTTCAAAGAGCCAGCATCTTTTATTCTTTTCTTGAATCTGAAATAGAGAATCCTCACTACGTGCAACCTTTCCTCTACTCCTCTTATAAAGCAGCATGTGTATGAATGATAAACCACCATGTGTGTGAATATAGGTAATTTATTTTACAACTGACTAAACCTAGAAATAACAAGGTAACCTTTTAAGATTTGCAGTGAGAGTTTCTCAAGGAAAAAAAACATGTATTTTCTCTAACTAATGAAATAGTCACATTTAGCCTATTGCAGCATATTCTAGCCAAAGAAAAATAAAGTTTGTTTTTCTCCGCAAAAAATAGAAATCAGCTGAAAACATGCAGCGTATAGAACATTTCTTGAATTATTCAAATCCTTTTTAGACAACAAAATGTTTACAGTGTTGAAATGTAAAGCAAAGATAAAAATTGTCCCTTGGTATTATTCAATGCAAACTTTTACTGGAGTTTTGTAGAGTATTAAAGGACATTTTAGAAAGAAAAAATAGCCGCCACTATTAAATCAGATCTGAATGAAGTAAAATTTAGCCATTATTTTTGATTGTCAGTGTCAAACCTTGTTCCATAGATGTTTAAGCATTTATCTTGATTTTGCAAAATTGCTTTTGATAAAGAAGATTTTCATCAAGATACAAATGGAAAAGTTGCGAAATGGAAAAATATTAACCTTATATGTGAACACAGCAAATGCAGACCCTCAAAGCCAGTAACATGGGCGGTCTGCTCCTGGATAGAGCGGTCACTGTTAAAGAGCTCACTGCAGAGCTGGGACCCCAGTTTTTAGCAGCAAATTTACACAGAAGCTTCAAGATCCAATGTTTGGCACTTCTGCCAATGTATGTAAGCAGCGAGAAAATTTTCCACAGACTGCTTTAACATCTTCACTTTAAAATTAAGCTGCACTGAGACTTAGGAAATGGTATAAACTTCCTTGGTCTGAGCAGAAAATGCAAGTCTAGACTGTCTTTTCTGGTCCTTGTATCCTTTAACAGTTATAAACCCTAACTGGAAGTTTTTTTGCTCCATTTTTCTCCGACCTTTTTACCAGACCTCTTTCACTGATATATCTGAAATGTACCTTACCAAAGTACATTTTTGCTACTTCAATTAAAAAAACTTAGGACGAATTTTATAGTGGTGAAACATGCATGGTAATTTGAAGTCATGGACCTTTGTCCTTCTGTGTAACTCTGTGAGAACATAGCACATTGTTGAGTAATAGAAAACATTAAAAGATTCCTTTTTTTGAGTTTTTGTAAAGAATCCTAGACTTCCTGTGAACTGGTTGTGCTACAGTTTCCAACGCCTGTAGATGACCAGTGTAAAATACGCAACAGCTCCCTGACAGAGCTCTGTGTTCTAAAAGAATCAGGTTCTAGTGACTTTTATTTCATGATCCATTACGCTATGGACTTCCCTGACATTCCAGTTGAAGGCAGTGGTTTAAGTTTTACTACTGAAAGCTACTTGTGGAGACTGCTATTCAGTCAGCCTTCTTCTGACCTTGTGCCACCCAAACCCCTCTCTCACCATAAATTCTAAATGAACACTATTTCTAGTCTGTATATGACGAGGGAAATCAAATGTATGTTCTGTTTCAAAATCTTTCGCCACATCATATTTAATAAAGTATATTAGAAAAGCTGTACAGTTGTATCTCCTGTTGCTTTGTCCTGGCTGACTTAAAACTGGAAGGCTACGTTCAGTTTTGAAGTAGAAAAGAGTACTGGTAGCAGTCTTTTGAGAGATGGAGTATATCAGTAAGGTCACACAGCATTACTACCATTGCTAGCCGAGTCAGCATGGTGCAGTCTGGCACATATCTCACATCCATCTTACTCAGAGCACAGGCAGAGTGAATACGTGAATGCCTGCATACGTCCATGTAGATTTTTTTTCTCTGTCTACCAGGATATCTTGTCCTGTTTCAGCAACATGAGACACTGCAGTTTCTCCAGAGTAGAGACTGTCTTGCAGCATGCCTGTTTGATCGTTTACCACCAGCTGATGAGTTAGACGTAAAGCAGGCTCATACGTCCATGCAGAGATTTAAATCAGGAGATCCAATATGATTCAAACATATAGAAGCAGAGGCCAAAAGAATCCCAGCATCAATTAACACCCCCAAACCAGCTGCCAGAGTCTGCACAATATAATTTAAGTTACGCTTTATGCTGAGCCTTATTTGCTGTTTCCTATTGCTTCTCACATGTTCTTAAGCTGTATTTCCCACTTTACAGAAAAAGATGCAAGATACAAGGTTCAGGGTACAATAGGTCTGTATTGTGTTTCCCTTCACATTCAAAAATCAAGAGGGACTTCAAGACATGAAATACAAGACAAAGCAAGAGAAATGCACCAGAAATGGCATTCTGCACCGTGCTTACTGGTCTTTTAGGTGCCTGTCTCTATAAAACCAGTGATTCTGTCTTTTTTTTACCCGATTACTAGAACTAAACATATGAAGCACTCAACGCCAATTATGCACCATAAAAATGATTACTATGACTGTTAATAAGATTCCAGACATAGGAATGAGTTGTTTGTCCGTTGGGCTCCTGAAAGTTAAAAATAGTAAATAAGTTCAAACTACTTTGAGACATTACTAGACGTTACTAGATTAGCAATGGGTTTTGCAGAATCCAGTCAACTACATCTCCACTACAGGTTTTGTTGTCCTTTCCACGTCCCTCACAATTATTCTCCTCATCTGCTCTTGCTAAATCCTTTACTGCCCCGATTATTTGCTGCCCCAGATAACCATCAGTTTAATACGGAAGGTATGGCCGCTTTTGATACCTGCTTCTCCAGCAACTTTTATGGCACCAAAGGACAACAATGGAACAGGAAAACAAATAAATCTCCCAAACACAAATGATAAGTTACTCTGCACAACCTGGGACATGATTATTTGAGTCCATTTTTCTTGAGTTTGTGAACCAGTTTTGTAACATTCAATAGCTCAGTGTAACATCCGAATAGAATCTATGATACGGTTAAAAGTGAGGCGATGAGAATACAACACTCTCTATTAAGCTCTGCAAGGGTTTGGAGTGGTTTCCACAGAATTCTTATTAAATTTTTATAGATCTCTTTTTGTTGTTTTTAACTCCATTCAATTCTATGTAAGTGCTCAAAACCACTGTTCTTTCTCTTCTTATCCTCAGCCCTTTCTTCTGACAGCTTTGTTGAATTTAAACTTCAGAGAACTCTCCTCAGACGGAAAGGAGTCTCCTTGAAAGAGAAAAAAAATATCCAGGGGTGTATTTTCCATGAAATGTGACAGTCTGGCCACAGAAGCGGCACATCTAGGAAGGAGGAGATTGTGGTGATAAGGATGGGACATTCATTTTAATAATTCATTTGAGAAATGTTGTACTTCATGTCTACAAGAGCTGGTAAGCAAAGCAGAAATCCATAACTTGTAAATTATTGAATTTCACACTTCCATGGCTCAGTGGGCAATCATACACGTGTTCCTGTACAACTCCTAAAGGTCATAACGTACAATGACTCTTTATACCTGTTATAATGTTGACAAACAAAGTTCTTGGAGAGACAGAAGCAGGAAAAGCAGCTCTGCAGTTTTCACCTTAAGTGTCAGAGAGAAAATGGGTCCTGAATCTTACTTGTGAGTAGCCACGGAAACAGCACTTTTTGTTCTATTGTCTGAGCTAAACTCAGCCATCTGATGCAGACTTCAGTAAGTTACTGAAACCTGAAGCCCTTTTCACAAGCTGAGATGCTGAAACAGCAGTTCTATTTCTTTGCACCAGTAAAGTTTTACCTTCATTATAAAACAAACAAATTGAAAAAAAAAAAAAGTATATTTTTTCACCTATCTCTTACCACAAGGGGAAACAAATGGGCTTTTTTCGTTACAGTGTACTGTACTTATTTTATTAAGCAAGATAATCTTCCTTGATTTCAAATACAAGGATGGAGGAAATGACATTCTAGAGCAGAATTATTTCACATGCTCCAAATTATTTTGAGATGTAACTTACTGTCCCATATTAATTGTACACAGATCCTCAGGAGACCATCAACCAACCCAAAGTAACCGAAGTGCACGATGTGCTGCTGCCTGCACACCAACCATATGCAAAGACCAAACATACAAATCTAATTGTGCCTGACAGAGTAAATCTCTATCTACCTCTGCTTTTGGACAACAGCAACATATGGTTTTAATGCAAAAGCAAGCAAGTTATTACAGTATACCATACAGCAACATTAATTGTCATCTGATGATGATAAAGATGATAAGGATCATTTGCTCTCAATAGACTCTGATCAATCAGGAGTAATTGTTCTGAAGTATCTCAGCTTTCCTTCTGCTGTGTTTTATAGCCAGTGTGAAAAACATGCATGCAGGTGAATTTAAGTCTCATATTACTTCCTTTAGATATTTGAGCTACTATTTAAAACTAGCATTTTCTGTACCCTCTTTCAATGCTAAAACCATAGATTCTAATAATTTTAATTATTTTGCTCACAACTCTCTAGGTTTCCCAGACCTGTTTTATAAATACATTTATTAGAAAAACTTTCAGAATTTATGCACTTATTATAACATACGTTTTTTCCCAGTTGCTCCCATCTCCAGACCCCAGGGTTTCAAAGACATATAAAACCAGTAGTAAGTGTGCTACTTCACTTCCCACCCTACTTTAAGCCTTAATATTTTGGATATAGTGTTTTCATTTGTATATCAAAAATCAAGCTAGCAAGCTTCCTGATCCTTTTCACAGCATTACCTTTCCATAAATGTTAAAAATTTGTGCATTTTTCCAGCTGTTCAATAAGAAACCATTTTATCAATATTCCATCACTTAAATAAGCATGTTCAACAGTAAGTACTATTTAAAGATGTGAGAAAAAGAAAAATTAAAGGAATTGCTTAAGCACTAATATCAGCACCTGAAATAAATCATATAACAAGTAATTCAGGGATAATATAAAAAATCATATAATGGGCATTCTCAGCTTACTTATAAAGAAAAGGTAGCAGAAAGGAGGAACATCATTCCAGAACAGTTCCCCTTGCTAGCCATCCTCTGCCTAACAGTTTATTCACTCGATAGCTTTGTACTCTATGGCCTGAGAAATGTTTCCAAGCGCAGGGTTAGTGCTCAGTTCTTTCATTCCTTGTGTATACAGAGTTCACTAAAAATTTGAACCTCCCTACCCCTTCAGCACTAAGGGGCTCTGATGTCCCTTCCCATTGTTATTTTCTTTCACTCAACTGGCCCCCTCCCTGACCCCGGATTAGTGTGTTTTACCAGCAGCTAAGACTAGTCTCAAAGGAGACCCGAAAGAAACTGGGCTGGGTAGCAATCCTTCTTGCTGGTCATATCAGAAACTACCATGCAAGTGATGTGTTTTCTCTACATAATGTTGGAAGATACAAGCACAGTGTTTGTAGCGTTAACGCTACATTTTTCCATCTCAGTGAAGACTTCAGAGACCCAAATTCAGCCTGTTCAAATATTTAAAGTCTTGAAGATATAGATAATGTCAGCTGAGTGATCTCCAATTTGTATTTTTATTGGTTTTATCAAAATTATGTGCAGACATCCATAACTCAGTCCCCCACTCCCTAAACCTCCCATTTCATAAATATCTGTTATTGACAGGCACTACTCCCTCTGCCAATGAATATGCCTTATAAATGGAAAAACACATACGCTGGCTCATCTTAATTAAAGGACGACTAAGAAATATTCCCAAAACTCCACACTCAAAACATTCAATTAACTTTTTACGTGTTTTAAATGATTATTTTCTCCTGATAAATTCTTGACTTCTGTTAAAATGTTCCTCTACAGACATTAGTCATGTAGCTCCTATGCCAGTTACCATTAAAATTGGCTGGTGAATTTTCAACACCCACTAGCTTTTTTCTTTCTTTTTTTTTTTTTAATGTTTTTTTTAAGCATCTAACACATTACTTCCACTAAGCTATTTTTTTTATTCTAACTTTCTGAAGCCTCTTAAAATTGCTTTACAAAAATTTCCCTGTAATTCTACTTACCTTAAAATTTATAGGTCTTCCTTGAAGAATCCATCTTTCTCAGGATTAAATGAGATAGTGGCATTAATTAAAATAATTGATGAAGGATTCATTACATTTTCTTACTGTGATCACAAATAATCACAAATGCTTTAATAAGACACTTCTCTAAAGTCTTACAGAAAATTTCATGTTCAAAAATGAGATGAGAAGATGATAGAGCTCTTAGGGTCAAAATCTGCAAATTTATGAACTTAAACTATTCAACATGAAATACTTTTAGTAAGCAACAAAGGCAAATGGTAACCTTTTTCTCCTATTCATAACCTTCTTTATCACTCTCTACGTATTCTCTTAACTAAGCCTTTTCCATTCTTCCTTCTCATTTTTACATATCAAATAAAATTCTCTCTTGTTGTCTTATGGTACCGAAATCAATTACAAGCTTCTTATAAATAATGACTACTTGAACTAGCACATAGCAATCTAAAAAATAGAAGTAAATTTGTTGAGCGTGACCTGGGGTTTTTTGTACATGCTAAGTATCTCTTTTATTAGGTAGTAAATCTCTAAACTATTTATAATTCTGGTTCTTATCAATGTTTTCAGTTTCAGTTTCTATCAGGTGGGATAGATTCCCTAAGAAAGTATGTTCTATGTTTGTCATGGTGTCTTCAAAGCTCAAAAAGGAAGTTTCTTTCAGTATAACTTCATCAACTTAATTATTCATAACATTCTATCATATTTTCATTCTGAAGAAGGAAATGAGATTTTTCAAGAGGTAACCAACTTACTTTGCTATGAGAAGTTACAAAAAAAATCTTTGTTATGAAAAGTTACAAAGTAATCTGGTAGCTGAGTCATCCTGTTCTTTGCATTTATCATCAAAATGAATGAAAGGTTAGGTCTGGAGAGGAACACTAGACTAAGATGGAGTGAAAGAACCAACAAAGCAAAACACAAGCCGCCTAATTAATTGTCTCAAATTGCACTCTAAGTCCCATGGCACCTGCACTAAGACTTCTCCATGTCCTTCTTTTCCATTTGGAAATCCCACCTAGAAACTGTGAGAGCTTTTAACACTTCTCTGGGCTTTCTGGATGTTGGCTTATTGGAACAAGAACAAAAACAGCAGCTGATCACTAGTAGGGCACATGCATAACTCCTGTGATACGTCCAGGAAATCCTGAATCTCTACAGCATTCCTTCCACAGAGACCCATGCGGATGTCGGAAAGGCAGGGCACTTTGTACACTGTGACTGGACAGGTCCCTTTGCACAGACATCATACAGGTGTGTTGCCATAAGCAAAGTACAGCTGCAGAAATATGTGTGAATATGTATATATGTTGTATAAGACAAAAAATGAAGGTAGCTAAAAACCGTTTTAATTCAACAGGATTCGACCTATACTGTTTAGAGAGTATGATCATATTGATAACTCTGGCATACTGCAGAATTATGTGATGTAAAACACAGGCAAACATATTTCTGTCCACGAAAAGTGAAAAATGATTACATTCTGAGAAGCTGCCTTTACATACAACTTTAGCGAAAGCAACAGAACACAATCATCAGTCTAACCTTTCACACAAGTATGGAGCTTCCTGCAGGTTCCTTCCTTCTGATTCACTGGACTTTGTCATAAAGAGTTTTGCAGGCAAAGATGAATCTCCTGCTATCAATTTAGTGAGAAAAAAAAAAAACTCATCTGATTCTTTAGAGATACATGCATCTAAAATGGAACAGATGAGTATGACTCAGTAGAAATTACCATCTAAAATCAGAAACAAAATCTAAAAAAAAAATCTTGATTTTCCTTCTAGAAATTAGTAGTAAATCAGTGCAGCAAATAAGGCTTCTATGTAAAAATCTCTATTTTATTGCAGAAGCAAAAGAAACCTGATTTTCAAAAGCTTTGAGTAATACAAATGAAGGCATAAAGACACCATGTACAGCTTCTATAGAAAATAAGATTCCTAAGTGATGAATTTGAAATGAATAGCTTTAGAAGCCAACATTTGGTCATTTTAGTCAATGTTCTATTTTCACCTCCCAATTTCTTTCTGTCTACCTGATTTGGTATTCTCATAATTGCTTTGTATTCAAGAGTGGACTGTTCAGTCTTCTTTCTTACAGCTGGCATGTTCTGTACATTGCTGCATATCTTGGAAAATCAGCAATTGTGTATGCTCGGATGCTCAAGAGCAGGTTTCAAATCACACAGCAGCTGATAATGCAGCTCAGAGAGAAGAGCTAAGTTCATCACTATACACAAGTTCATACCAGACATGCACATGTTGTATTTATGCATTTGATGTTCACAGATACAGCTGTGGTCCCATTTTTGTTGTGAAGTAAATAATGTAATTTAATAACCTATCTGTAATCACAGAAGGTCCTCTTTCAATTTAATAGTAAGCAGATATTTGTGGCAGGTTACTTAATAATGAGTATATTTTTGTGGCAGGTTACTCATTAAAAATACAGGTAGTTTCCATGTTCCTGTTGAGCTACAAATTTCAGTGCAATCACTCATTATGGACCCATAAGCATAGAAAAAATACTGTACTTGACCTTTCCACCAACTTCTCCTCAACTGCTTTTGTCCAACTGCATCGATTCAAATGGTCTTGCATCTGTTTTAAAAAGTCTGAGAACTTTAATTTGCAGAAACAAAGGTGAGATGAATTTTAACTGAGTGTATTTGGTAAATTTTAGCCAAGAAGAGATACATCTCACCCATGTAATAAATATTGTTAGGTCATGAGATGCACACATTAGGCTTCTAAGCCAAATTTATACATGGGAAAGGAGTTTCTCTGGCATCCTTATCAACTCTTTGCTGCGCAATTCAGGAAAGTAGGAAAGCAAGAGCCCATCAAAATGGGAGGGTAATATAGGTCATGGTATATGACAGTTCCCACCCCAGCTGGAAACTGAGCACCTGTAAAGAATCTGATTGACTCGCGAAGTTTGAGGCCAAGTAAAAGACACCCTTGTTGGAAACATCATAAGAATTGAATAAATGGCTTCACTAAGGGCAAATTGTGCCTGTCAAATTTGGTGGCCTTTTATAATTGAGTTACAGCGTTGATGAATAAAACAAGAACTGATGTCATCTACCTGGATTTGTGCAAAGCATTTGTCATTGTCCTGCACGACACCCTTGTCTCTAAATTGGAAAGACATGGATTTGATGGATGGATCACTCAGTGGATAAGGAATTGGCTTGATGGTCACACTCAAAGAGTTGTGGTCAATGGCTGATGTCCAAGTGGAGAGCAGTGACAAGTTGCATTCCTCAGGTTGGTATTGGGACAGTCGCTGTTTAACATCTTTGTCAGCAACATGGACAATGGGATTGAGTGCACCCTCAGCAAGTTTGCCGGTGACACTAAACTGTGTGGTATGGTCAACACGCTGGAGGGAAAGGATGCTGTCCAGAGGGACCTTGACAGACTTGAGAGGTCGGCCCGTGTGAACATCATGAAGTTCAACAAGGCCAAGGGCAAGGTTCTGCACACGGGTCAGGGAAATCCCAAGCACAAATACAGGCTGGACAATGAGTGGATTGAGAGCAGGCCTTCGGAGAACACTTGGGGCTGTTGGTTTACAAGAAGCTCAACACGACCCGGCAACATGCATTTCCAGCCCAGAAAGACAACCGTATTGTGGGCTGCATCAAGAGAAATGTAACCAGCAGGTCGAGGGAGGTGATTCTCTCCCTCTACTCCACTCTCATGAGACCCCACCTGCAGGACTGTGTCCAGCTCTGGGGTCTCCAACATAAGAAAGACATGGACCTGTTGGAGCAAGTCCAGAGGAGGGCCACAAAGATGATTGAGGGGCTGGCGCACCTCTGTTATGAAGACAGGCTGAGAGAGTTGGGGTTGTTCAGGCTTGAGAAAAGAAGTCTCCGGGGAGACCTTATAGCAGCCTTCCAGTACCTAAAGGGGGCCTACTGGAAAGCCAGAGAAAGACTTTTTACAAGGGCATGTAGTGATAGGACAAGAGGTAATGGCTTGAAACTGAAAGAAGGTAGATTTAGATTAGATGTAAGGAAGAAGTTCCTCACTCTGAGGGCGGTGAGGCACTGGAAGAGGTTGCCCAGAGAGGCTGTGGCTGCCCCATGCCTGGCCGTGTTCAACGCCAGGTTGGATGGGGCTTGGAGCAACCTGGTCTGGTGGAAGGTGTCCCTGCCCATGACAGGGGGGTTGGAACTAGATGGTCTTTCAGGTCCCTTCCAACCCAAACCATTCTATGATTCTATGATTCTATGAAATGAGCAGGAACTTTTTAGTATTAATTTTTCACCTAACATGGCCACTCTGACACACTGCAGAAAAGAAGTAGGGATCATCTTTAAATGCAATCTGTTCTCGATGTTAGCGTATTACAATACCTGATGACAACAACTTAGGCTAACATATGCTGCAACCAATTTTGTAATTTTTGTCACCATGTGGGGCCTCTTTAAGATTCAAAAAAGATCTTAGAGTACAGAGGGAAGCACAAACCCAAGGCATTTGCATTTCATGTAAGAGAAAAAATGGTTGAAATATCTAATAGGAGGAATGATAGAAAAATAACTAGAGATACGACCAAACTCAGGAAAGTGAACCACAAACTGGAGGAGGAACTAGGGGAAGGAGCTAAGCTGGACAATGGTAGGAACAGTAAACTGTATAGATCCTTGTGATATAGCAACTGTCACTGTGGTTGCTGGCAGAGTTTCAAAAAAGCTGTCCGGAGAGAAGAAGAAAAAAATAAAAAAATAAAAACAGTCAAGAAATAAAGTTACACAGTGGAGATTAGAATGTACTAAAACCAGAACACACATTTCAACATACATAGACAAAAATGAAAGGAGATGTTGTTACGGAGCCTCACACAGTCAAATCCAACACGTGTTAAAATTCAGATTTATTCTTCAGTAAAAAGTTGGTTAGAACTCCTATAACATTTGTGAACCACAGGTTCCATGATGTAAGGGGAATTAGTACTACACAGGTGACTTATGAATTGTTAGGATTTAAAATGGTGACTCAAAATGCTCACATCACTCACCTAAAAGACGAGGGCTCTCAACCTCGAGGAGTCCCGACCCAAGGGGAGAGTCCCCGACTGCAGACCCACTGCTCCGAGGAGGACTGGCTCGAAACGTCCTCCGGCGGGACCCCCTTTGTACCCTTGTTGAATCTGATCTGTGCTCATTTTAAACCCTGTTGGCCAAAAGGTCACGTCAGTGTACCTGGTGCATCTGGACCGGTCAGTTCAATTTTCAACCTGCGGCCTTCAGGATTTGGGGTTTTTTCCTCTCCTCCCTGCCCAGAGAAGTTTCTTTTCCTGTTGGGAGGGGTATGTACTGCCACAGAGGTTTTGTCCCTGCCATTATTATACTATACTGTAAGCATTTTACTGCTTTTAGTTTAAATGATGAGACTTACATTTAAATTTATCAGGTTGCCTTCTTTTTTCAATATAGAGCTAATATCTGACTAATGATTAAGTCTTGGCAAAAGCACCCAACTTTCCACATAAACACTAAAGGTGATTCAAAATAATGAGAAAGAAATGTATCCTATTGGCAGAACATCAAGACTGGAAATTAGAGCGCTGTAGATTTTCCATCGCTTTTTAATGTTCTGACAAACATTAGGAAACCTCAGCAACATGAAATCTTGTCATTTGACCGCAGTGACACTGTAAAGGAGATGGCTACATCTGATCAGAGTTTACTTACAAAAGTTAGGTTTTCCCTAGTTTTAAGTCAATTAAAATCGTCTCAAACTTCCATTTCATTGCAATGTGTTGTAATCTGTTATCTAGTGCCCCCCATGTGCTACACTATCAGTGACTCTCTACAGTGATTAACTTCAGAATTTTAATTAAAATGTAATTAATTTTATGCTTTGCTTATTTAGCAGATATTTGGTGAAAATAAGTTAATAGCTGAAGCTTGGATTTAACCATTTTTTTAATATCAAAAGCTACTGAATGTTTTATAAACAGTGAACTATGCTCAGACAGTAATGAGCAGGAGCCCCATGAATGATCACCATGTCTATGGGATAGAAGAGATAAAACAGGCTGATTGAGTCAGTCATGGAGTTTCCAACAGTGATGGAAAGTCTCACAGTAGAAAATTATTTGCCATAGTATTTGTGCATACCCTGATCTGCAGTTCCTTGTGATTGTAACTGTAATCTCATTCATTTATCTGTTTATTTCTATGCACAAGAGGACTAGCATCACATGAAGGCCTGGCTGCCAGTTGTCTTTTTTTCCACACGAAGTGAAGTTAGTCTCCGTGTTCTGGCAAGACACCAACAGGGATAATCACCTTCTGCTGACTTTGATATGGCAAATGAGCAAGGAGCAAGGCTAACATTGAAGACTTTGAGACATTCCAAAAAACTGTGTGAATGGAGGCTAAACACTTTTCGAAACAAACTCAGCCATAAAGATAAGGGCACCTGTAGATATTTTCATTCATATTCATCCCATGTACCTTGAAGCGCCTGAGACTCTTTTGTTAATAGCTTTGTTATTTGCAGCTCCCTTTTAGCTGGGGAGGGAAATGGGCACTTCCAAAAGACGGTTCTTCCTATGCAAGATCTAAGTCACTTTCATCATCTCGGATGTCTTCCTTGCTAACAATTAGGCAAGACGAGTGCAGACCAATGAATTAAGGCAGGGGCAAGCCAAAATGTCATTTCTATTAGGACGTTTGCTCAAGGTATTCCCTGATTGCAACATTTAGACAGACTTGTGATCAAACTAACAAATTTACTGTCCTGCTCTGAGCTGCAGTGATCAAGCACAGGGATGCCAACAAGCATCTCTGAACAGGCTCAGTTGCATCTGCTCTTTCCATTTTCTTTTCTTGATCTTCTCCAACACTACTCTCTTACCCTCCCAGATAAACAGCCTTCCTCCCTTTCTCCTTTCCCCATTGACTTTGGTTTATGGCCTTAATTGGTATTCCTGGTATGATTGCCCTGACTGTTTCCAACTTAATTATCTTCCTTTTTCTAGCAGCCCCCTCTCACTAGATCTGTTGCTCTCTGAAGACTTTTCATTCCCTCTGTCGATAACTTATTTGTGTAGCCACATTGGTTGCATAGCCTTACAACTTCCAGATAAGTCAAAAGTGTACACCAGCGAAGGGCATCTGCAGGAACAGCCACAAGCAGTCTCCTTCATTATCCTTAATGCAGAGCAGCCTTCCTCCCTTTTGGCAAAAGGAGGTACTAATAATATAATCAAAAGGAAAAGCATAACAGTATTTATCCACATTTCTTTCAGGCAATATAAAATTGATCCCTTTGTGAGAACCTTTTGTGGATCATCAGATAAATGAGATTATAATTTTATTATTATTGACAGCTAGCACCTGGATACACCTTGCACTTCCACTGCAGGAAGACACTCTCCCTGGAGAGTTGCCACACCATTGCTTACTGACTATACACTTACATCAGAGTTTTTTTTCCCATGGCAACACATTTGAGTTTCCCTGAAGGAATGCCAGCAAAGTATACTGACTATGAGGAAAGTGCAACTCTCAAATAGCCAAATAGCCTATCCCGGTTTTTACTGGGATATCCTTGGAGATTCTTTATCTGGAGAGGCTGTAACAAATTGTAGGATTTCGGGGGGGGGGTGGGGATTGCCAGTGTTGTGAGTAAGTCTCAGCTGCTTTGGTAAACCTGAGAGCAGTACAAACTGTGCACAGCTCCCTCAAGTAGAGTTTAGAAGGCAAGGTCTGTCCAGCAGCTGCCAATATTTTTAATAAATAGCATTTAACTTCACTCAAAGCAGTTCCACATGGCACTCTGTTAAAAAGGGGCCTCAGGAGCAAGACCCTGGAAATCCAACAGCAAGGCAAGCCACTTCAGCCAGAGTGGGACTGCCACTGCTGCACAGGGGCAAGCAGGTCTGCCAGCCTCCTCCTATACTTCATCTCTCAGCTACCCTGCCACCTACTCCTGTCATGTGTCCCACAATCTCATTCTCTTACCCAACCGCTTTATCCTTCCCAATCCCTTTTCCCATCTGTTACCAACTGTAAGAACCTCTGCAACAAATATATGCTTGTTCAACAGATAATTTTAGCAAATAGTCTGACTATTGTATGAATTTTCTGTTTCACTCAATTGTATTTCCCCCAGATAAAGCCCCTTAACAAAAGCAGATTGCAGGAACCTTTTTTTTCTCTCCATTTTCTGCCAACTTCTGGATTCAAGCTAACAGTGGATGAATGCAAGCTGAATGAATTGCTATTGCATGGCCAGACTGCCATCAATGGCAAATTGAGACTTTTTGTATCTTCATCAGTAGCATTGTTTAATTCCCCAGAATGCATAATAAAAAATCTTTTCTGTCTTTTTTTTTTTTACAGAAATTACACTGAAAAAATCTTTAACTACAAAATCCACATTTCACTCACCAGTTGTCATGGATGGAGTCATGTGCTTCACTCATAAGGGAAACACAACAATACACTTTATTAATACAGAGTAGGGAGTTAACAAAGTTCAATGGTAAATGCGACATTGGTTTAACAAGGTTCGATGGCAAGGTACACTTCAGTATTTACTGCACAGAGGACAGGGTCAGACAAAACTGTCACAAAGACCCTCCTGAGGAGTCACAAAGTTCAGAAAGGACCTCCTTGCGTTCTGAACTCCTTCTCAGAGAGGGGTCTAGGAGCGGTGGACCCAGTCCTAGTCCCAGACTTGGTCAACAGTTTATGCCTAAAGGTTTATATATGCGCAATCAATCTGTTACATCACTTAGCTAAGATTTCAAAGTCTAGCATGCTATTAATCACTTACTGAGAATCTGTTGCATCAAGGACTCTCTCAACCTCAAGGAGTAACCTTGAGAAAGTTACTCAAGGAGCGATCCTGGCGTGCAGCCCGCTGCCATGCGGAAGAGCCCAATGAGCCATGAGCTGTCCACTATGGACAGAGTAAGATGAGTGACTTATAGTCATATCTGCATACCGGCAAGACATCTGGCTCACAGTTCCCCAAAGTCCCATCTGTCGCCCAAAGTCCAGAGTAAGCTGGATGCAGCCATCAAAAGCCCCACTGGTGGTTATGGCTTAAGTGGGACAGAGGGATGACACCACCACACCATTTCAACTCAGACCTCCAAATTTTAAAGGAATGGCCACTTAGACTGCTTGACTTTTTATTAGCTTACCTCTTCCAAGAAAAAAAACCCTGGTAGAGCTGGGGATTTTCAGAAGACATTAAAACTATAGACATCTACAACAAATACGCAGAAATGTGGTATTCAAGATAGTAAAAACAGAAATCGTGAACTTTTTCGTTGTGAATGTATAAGTCATAAAGACTTTTCACTAATTGGGAGTATTAGAAATGCAATAAAATATTCCTTTAATCCTTGATCTACTTATTCCTGCTTTCATTATGCACCCTAAATATTCCTTTTTATCATTTCAACCAGTTGGCATGTTTTTTTACTAGACTGATACAGATTCCCAAGTATACTAGCACATACTTAAAATCTGATTACACATTTCAGGTTTAGTAAATGACTACTGAAAGAATTCAGTGACTGTATGTTAACTCTTTAAAAATCAAGTTAGTTATACAATGACCTCATTTGGAATACTTAGAACCTTAGCCTTAGTTTAACTATAATAATCAGCAACAATTTTTTATTTAAGGTTGACACTATTTTTTTTACTGTGTCTGCACATCAGGAAATATTTAGAAACTGTTAGTCATTGTGCAAGATAATTTCAGGAAAGACCATTGTCAATTTTAATACATAGTCAAATGACGTAGGTCAGGATCTATTTTTCCTTTGGCTGATCTGACAAAGTTTCTCATCATGGTAGCAGCCTGAGTTGACAAGACATTTAAACACGGGCATAATGTTCAGTCTAGCAGTCTTGACTGCTATCAATGACACTTTTTGAATGCTTAAAATTAGGCACATGGTGAGCTGCCTTACTGTGATGGGTTGACCATGGCTGGACGCCAGGTGCCCACCAAGTCGTTCTATCACTCCCCCCCTCTTCGCTAGACA
>JANZLQ010000005.1:35569380-35581069 GCA_026212715.1 Elanus axillaris
GAGGAGAGGAGAGGAGAGGAGAGGAGAGGAGAGGAGAGGAGAGGAGAGGAGAGGAGAGGAGAGGAGAGGAGAGGAGACAGGAGAAGGCTTTAAGAAAGTCAGGTCTTCCTCTGTTTTCTTGAAGCTGACTGAAAGCACAAACTCTTCAGATTGAGAAAGAGAAATTATAGACCGAAAAGCGTCAATATGTCTTCTCTTGTTAAGCAGTAAATAAAATATTCGGCAGTGGATTTTTGTTTTTTCTTTTGTTTACCTGAAGCAAGAAAAGGTCTCTAAACCATTGAAATTCATGTTTTCTTGCTGTATTTTCTTTTACATCAGAAATTATTTTGCTCTAGCAAATTCCATAACTGCTCTGTACTTCAGTAATTTTATTTTATTGAGGAAGAAATTAATGCTCAGACTTAGAGTACAATTGGTTTTTAAATGCTCTGACATTAAACAATACACTGAACAAAAATAGTCAAGGTCCAGCAAAATATATGAAATTAAATCGTTCGCATTTGTTGCATATGCATTAACGAATAATCTCAAAACCTGGTACTGAATGCCAAGAAAGTTGGTTTACCCTCACTTTCTTATAAAGGTTCTTGGTGACAGTCAAGAAAATATTTTCAGTCAGTTACGTTTATGGAGCTTTTTAATGTGACTGTGGCAAAGGGTTGTTTATTCTGCACTGTAACTAAGACCATCTATTCATTCTGAATAATAATTAAAGGCACATATTCAAACCTCTAAAGAGCTGTTCTCTTCATTTTTATTTCTACTTCAATTAAGGATGATAACATGTTTAATGAAAAATAATAAAGTAACTTGACTCTTTAAGGTTTGAAATTTTTCAACAGATCTTAAGCTATCTGAAGTTGCACACACATTTATTTTTGGAACCAAACAAAATTTCTGACTTAAGGTAACCGCTTTTTTGAGTACAAAAACGTGGATAGGTGATACCACATTCTACTGGTACATTTTAAAGAAAAGCTGGGTAAACAGAGTTTCTCAGCTGATAACTTTGTCTTGCTCACTTTTCATTGCTTGGTCTATGAGACCAAAGATTAGTTTACTCATTTCTACACTGTTTTATCCCCCTGGTTCATAGACTGTTTAGAGCTTCAGATGACACCACTCTAGTTCACACACGCTGTAAATCAGGCCTGGTCTTCAAGTATAAACTTATTTTAGATAGTGATTGTATTGACATTTTATATACAAGATAATAATAAACTTCTCACATGACATTGTATTAGACAAGAAGCATTCAGTTCTAATAATAATCAGATCATTAATTTATATGCATGCTTCCTAAATAAATTAATTCAGTGTCACCTGCCATTACCCATAACCTTTACTGGTCTCATTTGACTTTAGTATTTGATTGTCAGTTTTTACCACCTCTGAATCATAAGCCATTTGTTTCTAAACTGTTTTCCCTAAAATTTTAAGCTGTAAGAAAAAACTGATCTTCTGTTACAAATCTCCACTGAATTTTGTTGATCTGCTACTCCCACTCTGTCAGCTATGGCTTGGCCTCAGGAGCCTACTGCATTCTGTAGCTCCATTGAAAACCCCATGTCGAATACGTTAATCGAAGCAAATATAAACAATCCCAAATAGCTCTGTCTTAGGAGGTCATGCATTAAAATTGATATTTCTGTTGACTGATTAATTGACACTTGTTTGTTTCCAGTGCTGCCCATTCCAGGGAATAGGGTTTGTATTTAGCAACAATAGCCATAGGCATAGTATATGCCATTTTCTTTTTGATTATAAAAAAAAACCATGGACCATCAAAGGAAATTATTTTCAACATTATCAATATTTCAGAAGAAGTAGGATGGCATAATCAATGGTGAATTAGAAACATAGGTCAACTTTGCGACATTGCCATTTCTTTGACTGAAAAGGTATTATCCTACATAGCTTTGCAGCTTGACTAGATATACACAATACAATTTTTGATCCACTTTTTCCTCAAGATTCTAAAACCAAATAGGCTGCAGAACTATCATTTATTGCACGCAAAAAGCAGCAAAGCTAGTGAAGTGCAATACAAACAAACAAACCAAACGGTTGTTTAAGCTGTGAATCATAAACCCTGTTAAGATTTTTATCATCCTCTTTTGTAAATATGCATCGTTCACTGATTTAGTGGCAGCCGACAGGTGGGTTAAACATGGTGTGGAAGAGCAAGAGGAGGAAGAGACGTCTGATGATTTCTGAAAGACAGTCCGGTTCTTATTCCTCTTCACAAGGAGTCCACTCTTCAAAGGTCTTTCCCACTCATTTTATCAGAGGTATATGTCAGTATAGGTGCAAACATTCAAATAATTTAATCAAAAGCAGGATCAGAAAGCACCTGGAGAAACATGGACTGAGTAAATATGCTCACTTAGCTCCATAAATCTGCTATTTTGTTATAAGAGGAAAAGCAATGGGTACCATCTATTTTCATTTCAAAACAGCATTCTGCAGAGTTTTATCATGAGGGAAATTTTGCAAAAGTAGCTTGGAAGGCGCTATTTTAATAGGAAGTGGAAAAGAGCAGGAGGGCAGACTATAAAAGTAAAAGGTCAGCGGATAAGTAGGTAATCAAAGACTGTAGAATTGTGACTGGTACTGGAGCTGATTCTATTCTGTCTTCAGAGGAACAAAGTACCAACAAAAACCAAAGATATAACTTGCTCTAAACACAGCATTTACTGTGTTTGAGTGTTAGACCTGCTCCCTCAGGAGCCAGTGCCTGGTCCAGCATTACTTAGTTTATTTGTTAGCAATTTGAAAGATACAGTATAGACCATGAACTAATGCAATTTGTTGGTAAAAGACAGGATAGCAGCAAATTGCATGAAAAAATGTACGATTTAAGAGAGGGACAAAGGCAATTACATGTCACTCAATAGAGGTGAATGTAAAGTGGGTTTTGTGAGAAGAATAACTGGGGAATATTCCTCTATCACAGCTGGGAATAATGTGCAGTACTGAAGTCAAAGATCAGAACAGGATGATGAAACTGGGTGCTGGAAGAAAATACCTTCTGATGATACCTGCTGATAGCATGTTCTGTTGGTTTTGGGGGTTTTGTGTTTGGTTTTCTTTCTCATGCAGAAATTGATAGGAGTGAGGATATGAAGCATAGAGTTGGAGCAATTTAGTGGTTGTCTACAAAACAGGGGAGCATATGAGCCTGTGCCAGCTTCCATCTGGAAGCTGAGGGAACTCCAGCAGTGACTCAGCGGTGGCCTGGGCTTTAGCACTGAAGTTATTGGTTAGGTACTGTTAACCCTGGTTAACCTAGTGCTGTGGATTTCTATGCTAACCTAAATATAATTTAACCTGACAATTATGCTGTAGTTACTCACTTGGTGCCTTCAAGAACTAAGATTATAAGAAGAGCTATAGCCAGCAAACTAATGAACTTCTACAGGTAGCAACTGTATCTAAAAAACAAACATTCAATTTTATGGACGATATTTAATGAGGATATCAGTGGCTGATTTTTCTTATTAGTTATTTATATTAGTATACAAAGACTTTTTTATACAAATATTATTTAGGCCTCAACTTTTAGATATGATAATGCATGCTATATGTGTGTACACATATATAAATAAACATACATTATGAACATATAATGCAAATGTACAATAGACAATGTGTATGTCCATAAATACAGAGAGATATATGCATGAGTCATGGTCAGCTCTGATGTTCAATATCATAACAACATTGTATGGAGGTGAGAAAGAGCCATGAAAACTCCAGCAGTTTGCTTGGTTTCACATGCTGCAGCCAGTAGCTATTAATTCCAAACGTGGCGAGGTCCGAGCTAGAGAACAGTATGAAATTGGTTGGGGCAGAGCATCTTGAGTCTTTTAGGGCTGCTTTATTGAATGTAACAGACTCTTACACACAGATTAGAAAATTTATGGCCAGAAAGAGCCACTGGATTGCTCAAGGTCCATAGAACTTAGCCTAGCCATGCCTTTAACAACTCCAGTAATTTGTGTTCGGCTACAATGTCTTCCATCCACACATGACCTGAAGCCATTATAAGTAACAAAATCCACCATCTCCTTTTCTTTCTGGAGTCTATTATCCTCACAGTTAAATAATATGAGCATTTTTCTTAAGGATTTTTTTTTTTTCCTTCCACTGGTGGTGGTTACAGTTATTATTATTGCCATCATGATCATCAAGTACCTCAAACTCCTGTCATGGCTTTTTTTTTTTTTTTTCTTTTTTCTAGTAGAGTGAAAAACCTTTAAGTACCTGGTATTTTCTTCCTACAAAGGTACTTACGCATGATAATCAAATCAAATCTTTATCTACTTCTTGATAAGCTAAGTAGGCTGTAATTTAAATGTCTCACCAAAAGGACTTTTTCCAGACTTCAAATTCTTTTCAAAATTCTATTTGCACTGTTAATTTTTCATCTATCCTATAGAAGTTTGGATAAAACAAGAACCTGCCCCGTACGAAAAGGAATCGCCATTTGACTCCTCCTGACCTCTTTATATAGTCGGGGATGAGGTTGTCTATTTTTGGACAAGGTTCTTTCTTGTAGTTCACATTGTGTTTTCTTTTACTAAGATTTTTAACAGGATAACAAGCCCTGGACCCTCAGTCTCTTGTCACAAAGCAAGTGCCCCAACTCCAGCTGTCACAGTGGCTCTCTGCTGGACCGAGTGCATCAATGTCTTTCTTGTAGCAGGAGGCCCAAAAAAAGGGATGCAGAATTCCAGCATCTCCAGGATACAGTACCCCATTCTGCAGGTACAACTGCGAAGTTCTTCCTGCCTTTATAGTCTTGCATTTGACTATAATAAAGCACATTTTGTTTGAATACAAATTATTCAGTGTGCCCTGTGCTATTCACCTATCTTTGTATCACCTAAAGAATAAATCTGATTTTACTTATCCCCAGGGTACTGCTGAAAATACTTAAGCTTATAAACATATGTCCATAAAAGGCTGCTTAGTAACAGCCCTGTTGAACAATAGTAGATCTTTAAAAATTGTTTTCAGAATCAGCTATTTATCAGTTATTTAACATTTTTTTAAAAGTGGTTTACTGTTCTTATACAAAACTATTTTGAAACCAACATATTATGTGCTACTAATGCCTTTGATAAAATGTATTCCATGCATGAGATTCCCAGTACTGGTCACATTTGATTCCTCATTTTAAAACACCACACACAGACTTTATTTATTTTTGTAAAACCACACAACCTAGTAGTAATCTTACCTATGAACCTGAATTCTTATTTGCTAGCATATTAGAAAGCATGCTGGCCTTGGAAATTTAGTTCTTTAAACTTCTAATCTTACCCAAAATAGTAATAAAATTGCTCTAGTTCTGAGCTGAAAGTATTTATCTCAAGTTTGGCTTCATAAAAATGAAGACATTTACATTAATTGTTTTGATTACTTCTATGCCCCTCCAGAAATACTTCTCTGACAATAAAAACTGACTTTGTGAGTGGCCACATGATGCTAGAGTTCCTGGAATTTAAATTTAAAGTATTTAATTTATAAAAAAAACTTTTTTTTTTACAAGAAATGTGATTAGTATAAAAATCACATCTGCGCTACAGTCATCTATATTTGTTCGTGTCCGCTGAAAACATTTGCGTGTTATTTGTGAATGCATGTGTACGTGATAATGTGGTTTGCAAAAGCATACTAAAGGCATGATCACATAACAAGAACCCTATTTCCTTTTAAAGCAGCTTTGAAAGTTATGCTCTAAAAAAGCAGCTCATTAGTGTTCTGTACCCAATGCCTATATCTCAAGAATGTTGGGATATGCCAAATTAAATTCTGTATAGTTCCCACTCCAAAGTTTGGCCCCAGCAAAGAATGGAGTCAACTCCTGACTGAAAAATGACTGTGTTACTTTGTTAATAGGGTAGAGTATCTGCGTCATTTGGTCAGATTATCCTGGATTCAGTACAAAGATACTGGGAATTGTGCTGCCATCCTGCCTTAAGTTTGTCCTTATTGATTGGCTTTCACCACTATCAACGGTAGAAAGTAAAATAGAAAATCCTGAAAACTCAGAGGTTTGTTGGGTTTTGGTTTTTCTTTTATTTTTAATAGGGAAGCATTCAGGGGGCAGCAGCCTATCAAAACAGGCAGAACTGGCAACAAGAAATATACACTGAAGTTCTAAAGCAAGACATACAGATAATTAAAAGTGTCATTCTAGATGTACTGTCATAAGTTTTGAGGATTCGATATTCAAATGCCAGTGTCATATATTCAGCCATGAGCAAATGTCAGTTTCTTTTTTCAGTAGAGTCAGGAAAAGGGACCTTTAGTAACTTAACATACTATGAAACGTCACCAGCATAATTATTCTTACCAAGCATATATATTACCTGAAACAGATGCTTGCATGTATTGATTGTCTGTCATCATTATTTGTGGCAAGTTCAGGATTAGAAAGTGCTTTACATACTTGGAAAAATGGGTCCACATCATCAAAGCCACCAAAGGTGGAAATCATTCTTTAAAGATTATGGTCCTAATCAATCCACCTTGAATGTGTTAAAAAGTTTACATTTAACATTCTGTCCACAAGTGTATTGAAGCGCAATGACCAAAACCTCCCCAGCCACGCGAGTAATACTTTGAAATTTCAAATACACTTTCACATACTTTGAAAAACCATTTTGTTTCAGCCAATATTACAAAGTAGCACAGTGTTTAGCCAATGGAACCAGATGCAGAAGAGCTCAAACCCACAAAATTTCCCCCTTCCGTTTTTTTCTCTCCCCCTTTTCTTACAAAACAATTTAGCAATGTGTGTTACTGCTTCATTATCAGTCTTTGGCATGCAGAACCTTTTTTAAATAACAATGCTAACATATGTTCAGTAATTCTTCATTTGGCAGACTGGCTTCCATTGTTAGAGAATCCATTTCAATACCAAGAAACTGTTGTCACCTGTGATAGACCATCATGCTTGGAATTTATCGAGGACAACACTAATTCAGTTGTCACCTTTTAAATATGTGGGCACAATCCACATCCAAGTGGAAAATCATCCGGAGTATCCTAATTTACTGGGAAATGCACAAATATGCATTCATACAGAAATCGAGACCTTCACTGGAGGCATAACCACAAATACAGGGAAAACAATCTGTTCGTTGGCATGGAACACCTAACTTTCTGAACTTCTCATCTCCGAGCCGAGGTTCAGCCTCGTCTCTTTTTCACTGTTGATGAGTGAATCAAGAGAATTGCTTGATCAGCGTTAAGTGCCACAGAGGACAGATGCTGTCGAGGCCTTAAGAAAATAGCCTGTAAGGTGTTACGAGTTTTGAAATATGCTGAATCCTGGGGAGCAGAAAGAGGTCTTTCTCTTTATAGGAAAAGAGAACAACCATAAACATATGCCCTCCGTTTCAGTGAGGATAAAATCTGACTTACTTTTGAAGACTAGCCTAAAAAGAATGGAAACTCCTCTCTGAATCACTTTCTTACAAAAAAAAAAAAAAGTAATTCTAACGAGATTCAGGTTTTGGGGGTTGGTGCACTAATGTGGGCCACGAGTCTTGGCTTCTCTTTCCGCCTTTTCCTGAATGCACCCTGCAGCTTCATTCACCAAACTCTTATCTATATTAGCAGCTCTGATCCACAGTTACAATTTTGAAAATTCCTCTCCTGCGATAATTGCCCCCAAAACTTTGCTTACTGAAACCATGTGTCGGTAGATCTCCTATGTGCTGCAGTGATTGCATATGACCTAGGTTCATTGTAGAGTATTCAGGGTATATGACAGCAAGCAGACTCTCCAGCATTTTAGAAATCTTTCCTAGCCCAAGAAAATGAACCAAATCAAAGCTTCTAAAATTAAACACTTCTTAGTTTGATGGCACTGCTGTATAATAACGGTTATACTTTAAATACTGTGTGGCAACCAAAACTCCTAGTAATCAAAACTCTGCCTGAATTAATCAGGGTTCAAATAATTTTAGCAGGAACTCAGCCCACCGAACACCTATAAAACCTCACTTTAACTTCCCTCAGCATTTGGGTTATTTACCCTGCTCTTTCCCTAAATACCATCTATGTCGCTTGTATCATGCCAGGAAGTCACCAGATCTGAGCTGTTTTGGAGCAGGTAGGTAGTGCAATGTTTTGAAATCTCGCTGAGCTAGAAATACTCTCCCCCAGCTACATCTGCCTTTTTAAAGGTGGAGGGGACCACCCCCAGGACTTCTTCTAACTGCAGTATGGCAGAGGAATCAGCGCAAATACCCTACCCTTCTTATTTCAGCATCATATACATTCTATCCCGATCAGTTTTCATCTAATTTTAGCACAATGACCAGCGTCCGGTTTTTACAAAGGTATCAAAAAATATTGATTTATTTGATGCAAATATAGAGAAGATAATTTCTACAATAATGGTGTGAAATCAGAGAAGTAAAGACTTTTTATAGGATTCATCTGCTGCTATTTTTAACTGCATATTTATAACTTCATCCACCTTACCACTAAGTTGCCTATGGCAAGGGTACAATCAGAAAAAGATGGGACTTCACACTATCTGAAATAAGATAATGTTTTTCATATTGACAATATTTGAGGCAAACTGCAATGCCAGTGACGGAAATTGTGAGAAACAGAGATGGCAGATACATTTGCCCTCCAAACAAGATATTGCTTTAATCACTTACATCTTGAAAATGCTAGCCCCAGAAACCCAAAGGAACAATCACAAATAGAATAGATGGTTTTATCTTCCCACAAATATGCTATTATTCATACACTAGATTAGCAATTAACTTACATGAATGATCCACTTCAAATTACTAAAGTAGCCCTCAACAATATCTTTTTATACAATTTAAAGCAAAGAAACCATAATAGAAAAGAAAGAAGTTAATTAATTTTTAAAAGATAATTGGGGATGGGGAGAATAATAGATCTTAACTGCAGCTGCTGGCAGAATAACCAGAAATGGGGATCATCCTGAAGAAGGATAAGCCTTAGTCCCCAAGCCTTGCAAGGCACTAATGAAGGTCAAGCATTTAATATTCTATTCATAACATACAATATAATGAACGAGCAAGAAAATTCCATTCTGTAAGAGTCAGATCAGTATGTATCACTCATAAAGCTCAAGAGTTTTATATGTGGATTTATAGCTCTCTATTTTTGCAGTCCTTCACTATATAAGCCTTCGGACATAGACAATCTTTTATACAGACTTAACCACAGTATCAGTGACTCACTGCTTTCTATGAATGAGTAAAAATAATTCTCTATATAAATGCTATGCACATAATACATTACTGTTACAAATAACAGTAATATTGTGTGTGGGAAGAGAATGCGTAAAGATGTACAGGATGAGAAATGCTGGCAATACCCATGGAGATACCATAGGGAAACTTCCAGATTAAAAAAAGATACCTTGATGCCTTTGTTTCCTCATACAATCCTGTTTACATAATTAGCAAGTTGAATTATTCACTAAACTGTGATATTACTTGGTTGCAGTAGCAGCAGGTAGCACATAAATTATAACTTGTACATCTCCTGAATTCCAAAGACAATAGCCAAGGAAACTGCGACAGCTACCTAATTTTGTTGTCCATTCTCAATTACATTGCTCATAACTGGAAGAAAGGGTTGCTGGTTTGAATCAATTATCTCTACTTGCTAGGTTTTCAAAGGACAAAAATAGTCTCTAGCTGATTCAGTAACCATTATTTTAAGCAGCAATTCTAACGTATTCCTTTATAATTTCCAAATTAAAAAAATGCAGTGATGTCACTGATTTCATATAACATAATGGATGGCCATCAGTTTTGAGCAGAGGAATCTTATCAACGTGCTTAACCTTTAACTCATTTTAAATATGGCCAAATTATGGAGATTTTGATGACTTCTTTTGCACTTGCATTCAGACAAGCTCTCATCAGCTTCACTGTCAATCTTATGTATTTTCCTTACTCCTTACTGTGGAACTGACAAAATGGGGAATTTGCCTGGGTTGGAAGTGAGTGCGCTTGGCCAGGAATAAATGTATTTTTATAGCCAAGAGAAAAATAAAGCTTAAACACTTCTAGTTTTGCCAATACAAAATTTATCAACTCTGATAGATACCTAATGTGTTGTGTATTAGTATTAGTTTTTCTCAGTGTTATGCCACTCTCTGGCCTATTCAAACAAATTTAGTCTTTGCTTTTGACTTCTTACTTTGCCTTAAGAGTTACAAGTAGATAAAACCAAACGAAACTGGACATTGTTAATAACCTGATTTATGAAGTTTCAGAAATTGACTTGTGTCTATTAATAAAAGCTGAAACTGCACATAAAGATCAACATAAGCATCTGTCTTACCCAGAGCAATAACATCTTAGATGGTTTGTGTCTTCCAAAGACTGAATAGTAAAAAGCATAGTAATAATATTGCTGGAGTGATATAGTATTACACAAATGAAGTGTTCTGTTTCTTTTTTTAATTGGAGTGTTAATGGAAAAAGAGCAAAAGGATTGAGCTGGTGTACCGTATTTTAGGACTTTGATGTGTACATTTGCAGCCAAATCAGCTTATCTTTTAGCAGCCCATTTGTACGGTTGGACTCAATGATGACAGTTGGACTCGAAGATCTTAAAGGTCTTTTCCAATCTAAATGATTCTATGATTCTATACCTTAAATCACAATTACAGAGACTGTAGAGAGTTGCACTTGCCATTCTGGGCTCAAAATTATGAGCATCATACAGGTAAGATTTATTCTAACCAAGGATCTAGCTTGGTTAACACTGATGTAAAGGCTGGATAGGAAAGAATGAATATGCCACTGGTGAAGGCATCAATAGGGACTGTTATTGGGCATGCTCTATGAACCAGTGTTAGATTTAATATTTAAATAAATTGGAAGGTTTTTACTCTCTGCTAACCTATTAATACAGCCTCTTACTTTATGAGGACTGTATCACAATTCAACATCCTTTCCACAGTTAGGTATCTGCAACTTATGTTACATAACAGCCAGTGCAAAACCTCTTCATAAAAATCTTCTGCTGGGCTAAACAGGTACACACAGGGAAAGTAAGAACAGAATAAGAAGTTATGCACAATTCCCACACTGTTAAATTTCCCTGAGATCTTGCTTACACACTACATATTTTGAGATTAATGGTCACTTAGTAGAATTACAATTCATACACAAAGCTACTCCTTAAGCAGCAGATACAATCTCATGGGAGACATCAGTGAAGCACTGTCCGCTTTCAAAATAATAACTACAGTTTAACTGCCTGTACCTAAGGTGCTTCTGTCTGAATGACCCAAATTTCCAATTATTTTCAGTTACAAAACTGACCATCCACTTATATGTAACAGAGTTTTTCTCTGACTCCCGGAAATACAGAGAATTCCTGTCGTTTATTCTAGAACCTTATCATGGTTAAAATGAATGGAAATTTAAATATATTCCAGTATCAATACATAAGAAGATGCCCAAACAACATTAATCCTGTCTAGTAATGATGATATGATGGAAGAAAACACTTTGTGCATTTTCAAATTATTTTGCTTTTATCTGATGTCTGGGATATTAAGAAGGAATAGGAATCAGTCCTATTATTGCTACCAGTTATTATTATTATCAGATAGAGCTTATATTCAGCACCGTGTCAGACATTTAGGAAAATGTTG
>JANZLQ010000005.1:35593329-35619883 GCA_026212715.1 Elanus axillaris
TTCTTCTCCTACTGAACTCAGAGCACAGCACCCTACCAGCTACTGGGAAGACACTTAACTCCATCCCAGCTGAAACCAGGACAGCATGATTAGTTTAAACTAAAAATTCCAATAAATAATCCAATAAAAAGGGGAAAAAAAAACCAAAAAACAAAACTAAGATAAAGAATGGGCTTGAGCATTCAGAGGAGCAAATATTTTGTGTACATACCAAGAACTTGTCTGTACATATGCAGGTACTGAGGTTTGCAAACATAGCAGATGTTCTTTTGGGTTTCATTATACTTTCGTGCCATGCTTTATGGCTATCCTTAAATGGTAAAGTGTGTACACAGTGGGTTATTCTAAAAGGTTCATAACTGTAGAAAATACTGGCTGTCTTTCATAAAGACTCAATTTTTTCACATTCTGGATGCTGTAAGCTCTGATGTATAATCAATAAAGGCAAGGGTAAAAGGTAATATTGTTGATGACACCATCTAGCACAGTTAGACGGGGCCATTGAGGTACTGCTGAAAAACAGAATAAAAGATAAAAAGCATTGCTCAAAATTTAAATGTTGTAAACTCTGTGTGTGTGAAAGTCTCCAGTAGGATAATGAAGTGTCTTGGCTGAAGCAGTAAATAAAAAATGCTGGAAGGTAAGCGCATTCAGCATTTTACAGGATTAGACATAACTGGAAGTGGAGGCAATCAGGATTTTTGGATTCAAAAAATTCTCATCGACTCTGCCTTGTTCTGAGGGCAAAACGCTCTGTGAGGTAGACTTTGGTGGTTCAACTGGAAGGGAGGCAGCCAGACCCAATGGCTCTCAACAGCAGTCAGTTGCCTGCCTTTGAAAATCACTTTTACTAATCTAAAAGCAAACCTAGTATCTACGGTCTGCTCTGGTTCCTATTCCAAGCTTCTCTGGAGGGGTAGCTAGCCCGCAACCAACCCATCAACATTTCCATCACATCTCTTAAGTAGTATTAAAAAAAAACAATTAAAAGCAAAATGTCATACTAGCTTATATAATGAATACAAATAATTAATTCACTTTGGCATTACTTTACCTTACTTCATCTGTATTTCTTCTTTTAATCTCCCTTTGGCAATTTCAGTAGGATAAGCTTAGCGTTCAGAACTTATCACCAAGCTCAAAGAGCTTCCCCAGGGACTACCTGGCAAAGGTTCCTCTGCAGAAGTTGTCCCAAATAAGTGGAGTAGACCACATCAAGCCACTATGCCGAGCTTCTTAACCAGGATCCAGTGCCCTAATGGGATTAAACTGCATAAACTGTCATCCTGCTTTATTCAAACTCTTAAAACCATAAAATGTTTTACGGCCAAAGTCCATGCTATCACTGTTAAGCTACTTCTGTATCATCTGCACATGTGGCTTCAAGCCCATCCACATCCTTCCACCACGTCATCACAGGCTGTTGATGTCTGAGCATTACTGACAGGTCACACTGCCAGTGTGGAGGTGGAGGAACTCGATAACTTAAAAACTATCAAAAGATTCATGAAAAATAGCTCATAGAAAAGGCTGTAGGGATACTGAACACTGGTTAAAATCAAGTAAGACCTTAATAACAAGGAAAGGAGGTAAGCACGTGTAATCGGTTCTGAGGAATGGAGCAGTTAAACCCTAAACTGATTTAGGAGTCAATCGGGTTTACTACATGGATATAAAGAGGCAAGATTTCTCATTGCATGATATATATAAAGCTTATTTTATAGGGGTAGATGTTTCAATCTTAAGAAAAAAAAAAAAGTTAATTTTCCTACATCATTTAACTGTAGTCTCTGGCCCCGTAGTTAGTGGGGGATCAATTTGGGTCTATTCTCTAGAGCCAGATTTGTCTAATACTTCTAACATGGGCAATAAGATTTCAAAGTTTATGCTGTATTCAAAAGGAAGTGAATGGAATAAGACTAAAATTGGAATAATATGCTCATGCTTTTTGGTTTCTTAGCCTTGCAGCTGAGTCCCGAACTATCCAAAGCCTATTGATCAATTTGTCAAGCAGACCTGCTGAGACTGTTACAATAGACCAACTGAGACATAATAAAAGAGTGCATTAGCTTTTCAGAAGCATATTTGAAATGCAAGGTAAGACCTACACAGTGTTTCTCAGAGAGCAGAAGTTAGATTTAACTGTTACTTTGAAGATCAGTTCAGAGATGAACCAAGAATAAAAACAACACACCTGGATAACATAAAACTCTTCCAGGTGTCAGACATCATTAGCAAAGTAATTTCCAAAAGCAGATACAGTTCCAAGCTAGTTTTTTAGAGCTTCATGGAAGCATTTCAGTTTTAACTGAGTTCAACCATTGGAAAGCTTTTTTTTTTTTTTTTTTGGCTGTGTCTTGATGTATATTAAACAAATCCTCCAACTTCATCTCATTCTACTAACATTATCGTTAGCATCTGATGCAGGACATTTGGTGGCTAATCAACAGTGACTGAATCAAATTTCACTTTTAAAATATGTCTTCACTATCCTCTGCGATAATCTGTCTTTAGGCTTGGGAGGTTAAAACACTCAAAAAGAATATATATTTAGTGAGTATCGGACAGCAGGCTCACATTCAGCACAAAAAAAAAACCAAACCAGAAATACAGTAAATGTTTTTGACAGGTATAAATCCAGAGAGTTTTCAGATTTTGAGGGCCAGTAACATGCTTGTTTGTATTTAATACATGGAGTGTGGCTTGGTCCATATTTTTATGGCACCTCATTTTATCACTATTAAATGACAAAGCAATATAAAACATGGGTAAGGTTCTCTTAAAATAGAGTGAAATAATTAATGTTATCTGACAGAAACATTATGCTCTGTTGTTGTGGCTTTTGTACCAATGGTGATGAGAGAATTTTGCATCAGGAATTACTGCAAATTGGAAGAGAGAAAAAGTAGTTATTTCAGATGGACCAAAGACAAAAAAAGATGCCTGACAATCTATATTCCAAACTCCCTGATGTCTGTGGATTTGCAGATGAAATATGTAGACGCACATGGTAAGGGCAGTCTCTGGTATAAAATTTAGATCCGGCTGTAGGTTTTTTACTTTACCTTTTAAACATGCCAGAGATTTGTTTCTACCTATTTCAGCTAAGCAATGGTAAACTCAAATTTCTGAACTCATATATATATTTTTAACTTTTTGTTGTCAGAAAATAAATCTGACTTTAACATTTGTACGATTAGTCTTCTGTCTGTTTCTTACCAAAATAAATTTTACTGCAAAATTCAAGGGATATATTGTTCTACCTGTGATATCAACAAAAATGTTTGCACACTAGTTATGTTATGAGAAAAGGTGGAGACAGAAATAAATACTTCTGCATGACCAATATTGGGTACTTATTAATATCACATGCCATGTATCAAAGTTCTATTGTGGACAGTGACTTTATTCAAGAGGATACTTCAATTTGAGTTAGAGAAATCAGAACTAGTAATCAGATTTTTATAAAAGCACAAAATGGAGAGAGTGTTGACAATTCCATTAAAATTGTCCTTATTTGTCTAATAGGTAAAAGAATGCAGTGACAAAATGGCTTGACTATTAGGTTTTTAATTTAAAATAATCATTTTCTAGCTGTTCTTGACAGTCTTAAAAGATAAATAAAGACAGAAAAAGTTGATGCAATCTGTTTCATCTGTTGCTCGTAGTTCAGAAAGAAACTTACTCCAGTCAGCAAGAAAAACCTATCAAGCTACTTCATCACAGTACTTTTATCTTCTACTCTTGGACATAAGCCAAACATAATTGAAACAGAACAAATAGTCAAGAATCAAAATTTAGAAATGTCTAAAGTGCTATGTAAGCTGGTAAATGTATAATTTTATATTTAAAACAGTCTTTTTCTTCTCCCTTTTTTTTTCTGCTGTCATCCTGATTTCTGTACTACATAATTGTTCTTCTATGCTTTTTCATGCTATAATGAAGGGTATATGGCATGTAAAAATATTCCCAGTTTTGACAAGTAAAGATATAGTTCTGTTTCCTCCCTCTTTTCCCTGCTACTTTTTAAAAAAAAATATCAAATTTTCATATAGCTTCCATACTCTGAAAGCGAATCTAAACTGAAAACAAATCTATTAGCCTACAGTAGGAGAAGCCATGCTAATTGTTCTCAGCGTGGGAATAAAATTTCTAAGAAGCCTAATTTTGAGGTCAGGCTTCACCCGAAATGTTTTTTTTCAAGAAATAGCAGTATCTTTGTTAGAAATAGCCAAATAATGATTGGCCAATTATTTGCACACAGAAAGGTCAGGTATGCATTTAGCATCAGAAGGGGGTAGCTAGAGGCTCCTCTGTATTTTCATTTCCGAGATGATGGAGCAGTGGCTACAAGATGATACAGCCCTTGCGTACATCAGAAGAAGGCAGCCTTAAAGGTGTTTTATGCAATGCCTCCAAGAGGTGTGGACAGCCTGCCTTCGGATTTCAGCAGAGGGTAAGGAACGCATGCAAGCCACAGCATCTCGTACATGGATACCTGGGTGTTCTCCAAGCTTTCAGATTTCTTTGGGGATTTTGGTTGCTACTGTTAGCAATGGAAGGCTACAATGTCCATGCTCCCTACAGTCCACAGTGAGTATTCGGATAAGCACCAGACTGAATTTCTCCTGGACAAGGAAGCTGATAATGCGATGGTAGGTTCACTACATCAAAAGTTGTGTCCAAGTAGGAGCAGCAGTGGTCCCCTTCCGTTCCAAACTGCTTTTTGTTTAGAAGGCTGTAAGTGGTGTTACTAACAGGTGACATTTTCTGCATGGCTCTGGAATTAAAATATGGAACAATATCACAGTTATGAAAGACATCTGAAAGGTGATTAGATTAGAAAATGGAAAAGAAAGTACAATAGATAATTTTTAATTCCTAATTATGTATTCCTGTTCTTTAGGAGCAAACATAAACATTTGTATAATGTGTATTAATTCCTTTACTTTGTCAAATATTTTAACCATTTAGAAAAACTGGCTTTCAGAACTGTGACCTTGCATGCCAAGTCTAAGCTTATAGCAATTTTTACAGCTGAGTTATCACCCCTTGAAGTCTTGCATTATAATGAAAGTGCTGACACAACCTTTACTATAGCAATGCTGCTGTAATAAAATTTATAAGGGGCAATCAAGTCTCTGGGATGTCTCAGGCACTGTCATCTCTTGATGCATTTCTTGGTACCAAAATGGATCAAAAGGGTGACAATTCAGATGATTATATTATTGTAATAGCTTATCAAAGCAATGCTGGAAAGAACACTGAAGTGATTTAATTTTGAACACCTTTTTGTTGTTCTTTTGAGAAATACAAAATTATGTAATTCTTGTTGAAAATGTAAGAACTGAACTGAGGAACGGTGATCCTTGCAGACTACAATTATCATTACCTCTTATTCTTACCAAAATGTGGCATGGCCTAACATATCACAAAAAGATCAAGCCACCAATAGGTTCTTTAAAAAATAGTAATCAAAGACATACATAATACGGAATTTTGGCTTAAAAGGAAATAGGTACTACTGTACAAAGCAGGGGAATATTAATCAAATGGTGATAGCCTATCGTCTCAAATACTTCATTCAATTCGTTCCAGAGAAAGAAGGAATACATTACTGGCAGTATGAAAGAATATGAAAGGGAAAGGCAAACACTATGTCTTCCTTTTGAAGAATGCTTGTGAGGAGTTGCAGACAGATCGTTCAGTATATACTTTGAATTAAAAAGCACCATATCAATAAATGCTAACTGAGAATCTCCCCATTTGCTCTTCAGAATAAAATAAAAATTTAAAAAATATATGAAAAGTGTGTATGAGATTAACTTCTAGACAGATGACCAAAAAGAGTTCTCACTATTTGGAAGTCAGCTCTTAATATATGTTAGATTCCTGCTGGGCACTATTTTGTAGAAATTCATATGTATACATACACATGCAGTAGGAAGCTCATATTTATGAATAAGAAGGAATAAAAACTATACTGTCACAGATTTCATATCACTGAAAACAAATATCTCTCCTACCATAACTAGTACTGAAAGCTTTTTCTGTTTTATATTACTAAGAAAAAAAAAAGTTATTTTAAGCATAAGTAAAGCACTAAACCTCAGACTAAAAATCTACTTTCAAATCTTTCAGTGCTTGAAGAAATCCAGATTTTTTCTGCATCACTTGCCCCACGTAGATGGAGAACTGGCAATTTTACCACATAAGTTAAAAATGCTAAAAGAAACAAAACTTGAAAAGTTAGCGAATGAAATGATAATCAGACAAGATCAGAATTCAGCTGATCTCAGGAACAGAGTGGTTTTACACCGTAAAATGCAAAAATTCAAAGCCCTTTGACTGCACTGAAATCAAGTGCAGATTTGCTGTTGACGTGCATCTTACCGAACACCCAACAGATTTAGAGGCTTTATGTCACCCTCCTTTCTTCCAAATATGTCTAATTTTGGTTAATGCTGACGATCTGGTAGACCACCCACAGCTAAGCACAGCGTGTCATACCACCATGTATATACATACACACCATAGAGCTGAACATCACAACACATTTTTTTAGCATCATGTATACACGTCTGCAATTTTATACTTCAATCAATATCCAACCATCAGTTGAAATAACTGCATCAGAGCTGCAGACAAAGGGTCCATCTAGACCAATATTTGGTGCAGAAGGGACTACATTTACCCAAAGTTCATGCTGTCCTGGTTGGTCAGCTCTGAAGACACATCCTTATAGGCATGTCTGTGTCACAGACTCTCAGGCTGAATAATCTGAAGACACTGTTGAGCTTCATATAATACCCTGAAATGTCCACAAAAATCAGCCTTGTGGTATGCTTTTTTTGCTGTTATAACTGATGCCTACAAACTACAAACACGAAATGCTGCTGCATTTTTCTGAAATGCTTTGTCTGTCACATATTTTGTGGTTTTATATAAGTACACAGCTTTTAATCTAGTGTGTTATGTTGCGTGTTTTGGATGTGATGTGGCAGCGTCTGCCTCATGAAGCTGCCAAGTATCAAGTAACTGTCATATAATTTATGATCTAAATCAGCATATTTCCATTTCTTGTTGCGCAAACCTTATCAAATTCCTAACCGTGAAGTAAATCCTGAGGGAAAAACAAAAACAGAACTGCACAAAAGACATTGTATGCAACTGGCATGGTTATTTTTTTTTCCCTTTGATAAATCAATTTCTACAAAAGTGGAAAGCCAACATGTTAGCAAATTATAAACATTCCCCATGCCTAGAAGGTAAGAAGAAAATAAGAATGACAATTGTAGGGAAATAATAAATGAACAGGCAAAAAAATATTCTCAAACATCAAAAGAAAAGTAAGAGCCATTGTGTGAAGCAGCCCACATGAAGGTTACTGATGGCTAAAATAATATAAGCGTTATGGGTTGTTGGTTTTTTGCCATGCACTGAGAAGGTACAGCAATAGTATGAATATTTTTTCCTGTAGAAACACTGACATGTTTCTTAAATCATGCATTTCTTATGGTATTTGAGTATTTTTTAATACTTTCATATTCTAAGGACTGAATATGGGTACAGTGCTAAGAAAGAAAAGGAAAAGTTTCAGGAGTAAAATTCTGAGACTAATCCTATCCTAAACAGAAACAATATTGATATCATAATTAGCTTTCCAGCTTGAGCTAAAACACTCCAGAATTTATGTATTTTAATTACTGGGGGTGGGGGTTAGTATAATCACTATTACAGCAATTTCTAAGACTGAATCTGAATGATGTTGTTGAACTGAGTAGAATTCCATTTATAAAAATGAAATCAGAGAACTGGCAGATGTAGAGATACAAGATCCAAGCTTTGCCCATTGGTATTCTGTCTGTTCTTCAAAGTTCAGAGATGAATTCAAGTGACTTTTTTTCAGTTAATAATGTATTTAAAAACGTAGCTGAGGTTTCGCTTCAAAGCTGAAGGCTCAACAAGCACAACAGGCTCCTGTAGCTGAAGAAACAACGTTCAGAAAAAGAGACTTATTCCTATTTGTTGTCTTGGTGAACCTCTAAGTTCACATTTGGGAGAAACACTGCAGTAGGTAAGTTTTGTACTTTGACTTTTGCAGTCCCTGGGGACATGTCAGTGTTCCCAGGCATGGAGAGATAGAAACCACCTCTGATTCTGAAATCATTTAGAAATGCTAGTTTACTAGAAACACTCCTGCACTAACAGCTTCTAGAATGACCATGTGGGGGCTCGTTACCTTTCAGCTCAGAGAATTAATAGCTCTAATATAGACATCCAGTGAGAGAGTGACTGACCTTGCGGGATTTGCATGGAAGTTCGCAGCCATTTCTATAAGACTGGAAGCACAGATTACGGTCTCCTTCCAAAGAAGAGTTGAATGTGTGACAGCGAGAACAACATCAAGAGACCACGGCCTACCCTTCCCACAGAAAGAGACGATAGGGCCTCCGTAGACCGGAACAAAGACTGTGTGTGGAAGCAGCTCAGTTGTATCACCCGTTTCAGGGAAAGGTAAGACACAAAGTGGTTTGTAGAGTTTTTTGGTTGGTTTGTTTTATTTTCTTTTTTTAGTATGTTGCCTCCTGCCCGATGTAAAGGATAAAACACCTTGAGCGCAAGTCGTGAGAACAGGATGTCATGTGGGACCCAGCAGTAAGGAGTAACTACATTATGTTACTACCCAAAAGGCTGTAGATCAGAAAGTCCTTGGCTTTTGGGACCCTAAGTTTCTGGAGTTGAATATAGTTTGTATTCCACTGTCTCATGGGAGTTTTCCCCAGTCAATGCTCTTTTAGTCTCCTCCAGTGCTTTTACTGAAAGGATCAAGATCTTTAGATAGATCAAAAACGTCCAGAGTTGTATCAATTTAACCAGCCTTTTCAGTTTATGTGGCTTTAAAGGATAGAATTAGGGAAGGTTTAGTATTATGCATTTGTGCAAGTTGTATTTTAAACACTGATTCACTTCATCCATTCTAAAGTCATCTGTAGATTTGTTTCGTATGTTACCTGGCAAGTAAGCCACCGCTGATGGTGGGTTTAGATGAGCAGTTACCCATTTGACTCTATGCTGCCGATGGCATCTGGTCAAAGCATTATCTAACAGTGTGCAACAAAAAATTTTTTGTATCTTGGATGAGGTGATTCCTGGTCTATACCCCTACACACAGAAGCACAACTGCGATCTTATTTCTAAGTCTCAGTCATTAACACACAGTTGTCTGTCCTGTTTCACACGCCTGTAAAAGCCGTGAGAACGTATGCCGTACCAGTAGCCTTCTAAGGAGCACTTTTCATTTCTGGAGTTCTGAATTGGGTTGGCACATGAAGTTGTCTGACTCCTTTTTCTTCTCATCTAGCAAATACTGTCTTACAACAAAACAGCAGTTTTGCAAAAGAAGTCCTTCCATTGGAGTTTAGTCCTTATTGCATGTGTTTTAAAAGCTCTTTCTAGACTTAGTTAATGTTTAATAACCATAAGTTCTCATGGACCCTAACATGGGCAAGCAGAGAGTAAAGTTCCTGTCAAGTAAGAGCAACTCAAAAACTTTCTGTATGTCCACAATTACTTTTACTCTCTACCTTCTTAGACAAATTGACGGGAGGCATTAGAATCAGCATTTATTCCTCTTGCAGGGGTGGACTAGAGGAAAACTGTACCAGACTGCCTGAAAGCAAGCCTTGGCTTTTCCTGGTATAGTAGAGCTGAACAATTTGGAATAGTTAAGTGTCAGTGTAGAGCTTCTAGGGCTTTTTATAAGTCTGTCATTCTCCATATCTGCCCTGACAGTGTCCTAGGACTTGGATCTTCATGGACGAGGGTGACCATCGCTCAGTGCATTAGCTGTTTCTCCATCTGAGTTACAGTTAAAATAAAAAAGGTAGGAAAAAAAGAAAAAAAAATCGTAGTTGTAGTTTTATGTGAGATAAATGGATGGATTATTCCCAGTAGAGGGTTTTGAGAGAATGAAATACATAGAGCTTCCATATAAGAAAGGAAACCTAGTAACTATTCCATGTGAATGGATGCGGTCTTACATGTAAAAAGTGAATGGAATGGTTAAGATATAAACTGGAAGACACTTTTCTGTGGTAGCTCTGTGGTTATCTGGTGCGTACACATAAAGAAGATAACTGATGTGTGTGTGTATAGATTAGTATTTTTTTCTCCCTAAACACAGCAAAACTTTCATGATAACTTCGTAATAGAAAAGCTATATATGCAATATATTAGAGTCCAAGAGAGAATTAAGCAGTGTAAACTCTGAATAAAATGCACTGCAGCATTAGTAGTAGGTCAATAACAATAGGTATGAATGAAAATATTTAAGATACAGAAAATAAATACAAGGGTAGCTTAGTAATTCTCTCTTCAATATGCTACTCCAGACCTTTTCGAAGCAGCAGTTGGCTACCTATCTTTGGCTCTCCTTCTCCAATAACTTCTGCTGATCCATTGAAAACAAACCCAAGAAAGGCATTTAGGTGCCTAAACATATTAAATTCTCATACTTTTCTTTCACAGCACAGTGAATGAAATTAAGTTACCTTTTTTTAGCCTGTCAGCTGGTACGTCCAATAGCACAATTCTTTAGTTAGTTAGTAGGGAATTGTAGATTGTGTCCTTTTAAAATAGTCAGGTGGGCAGAAAAGAGGTGTCGTCTTGTTTGCCTTAGCTGAAGGGCATGGGGTTGAAGTGGAGGAGATCCTTTCTGGAGGAGATAGCTCTTTCCCTGAGAGCAACAAATGGTGAGAACGGGCAAACCAGGAGTCTCCAGCATGACATAAGGCTGAGAGACTCTGAAAAGAGCAGAGAGCAGACATACAGTTTGATTTAATGCTAGCAGAAAAGAAGTGATTTTTCAAAAATCCAGGTGTGACTGCAAAATGGTTGCAACCATTTTCAAGAACATTTTAAGGATCTGGTAGGAGAGGGGAGGATTTTTTTCAAAGCCTTTCTACCTTATCACAGCCTTTCAGTTACCCTTATTCAAAAGAATTTCTTGTACAGATTGTGTTCAAATAAAACCTATTGTAACCTCTAACTCCTTTCAGTGTCCTCAGCGTGCTCTAAAAAACAGGGGCCGTGGCAATCTGAGTTCAGGCCCATTGCAGCTAGACAGTTAGCGTGAGTAACTCTGGATCAGCAGCACCTGACACAGAACCTCCTACCATTTGCAAACTTGGTAGCAGGTACGTGCAGGAGAGACCTGAAGGTACTAGGAGCATTGTAGGGGAGCAGGAAAAATGGAAAGGATAAGGGCCTGGGAGATCTGGTCTTCTTCATGAGTAAGTCACTCAGCTCTAGAAACTAGCCATTGACGGATCCAATTTACAAGACCTGATGATTACTTAAGATGATTTTTTTTGGCATAGGAAGGGACACAGTTTCATGTGTGTAGGCTTCTTTCAAAAAAAACCCCAAACAACCAAGCCCTTAAAAGCAAGAGATTAACTCAAATATGTAGAAGTTCCCATTCATCTTACCTCAGAATGAAGGAAACATGAGTATACTGGACCTGTATCATCTAATCCCAACAACGTTCTTGTCTCCACTTGTTGACTTCAGAATGTCAGTGAGATACTTCCTTAGGAAAGATTTTGGGCTCACAGCAAGTACAGCAGTATTTACTTCTGAAATATATAGCTTCATACTCGAGAGTGGATTAGGCCAGAGAGAATGTAGTTATCACCCAGCGCTCTTATGCTACTGAGACTCCAGATAACAAAGGGAACTCAAGAGACCTTACACTCGATCTTTGGAAATATATCAAAATTTGTAACTAACAACCTTCAACACTGAGTCCATGCATTTAAATTCTTTGCTTGGAGTATGTTTTCTGGTGTGCGGAAAGGACAGTACAATCCTTTCTTCTTCTTTGTACAGAACCCCCAGTTTCCACCCAAATAAGAAAATGGTTTAAGAAGATTAAAAAATATTTTTTTTTAATTATACATTGCTATTGTCATTATTTTTTAAATAAAACAGAGATGTCTTCAGGTCACTCTCAATCATGAAGCAATATGTATTTTTAAGTTTTTGCTGTACTTGTATCAGATCAATTGAAAACCCACATGACAAATAGCTTGAGAGCTATACAAACAGCTTGATGTATTTCACATTTCTGCACCTAATGTTGCAGAAGGGTTTGTCAACTAAGTTCTAGCAGAACAACTGGCAGAACATCTGGAAAACTGTAATATACAATATATCAGCTGGTCACACTCACATAAACCAGATAAGTGGTAAGTAATTATGATAATTATCTTTCCTTCCAGAACTGTGTTCATTTCTGCCTTAGGCCTGTGAGAACTATCAACACACAGGGAATAAAATACCTCCGTAAAGTATTAAGAGAAATCATGTAGCCTGAAGTGGAGTTAACCACTAGCTTTTGTAGGGAAGTACGGGTAGTTGCACAGACACAAGTTTGTTTGTACTTCACAAACAAATTTCATTCGCAGTAGAAGTGCTTCAGAGAAATAGCCAGCACATCTCTGTAGGCTCTTCTCAGTGCCCTTGACGAGGTGGCAAGATTGATAACAATTTACCTCTACCCTGAAGAAAGTTCCCTGCCTGTAATTCCCTTTTAGGCATCTCAGGGGAACTGCAGAGCTCCTACTTGAAGGTGTGTCCAGAGGCAGTTCTTTTGGATAAAAATATGAGGTTGTCACCAGCAGATATAATGGCAATATTTGAGTACCTTTTGAACCTTTTTTTTTTCCCCCAGATATTGTAGAAAATACAGTTATGATAAGATCTGTAGCCATTGCTTTCGAGTTCTGACTATAACCTGATGATCATCTAATAGCACGTCCTTTTCTTCTGGTATCTAATGGAAAGCTTGTCACATTTTACTTCCGCAATGTACTTAGGCCAGAATTGGACACTTTGACTTAAGTTTTGTCCCAGTCAACACAATCAATTTACAGGACTTTTACAACTCAAATTCTGCCTCTAACTCCTCTTTAATTGCCAATCAATTCTTCCCACCAAGACACGGGATTTGACACAAGCTTTATTTCCAACAGCATTGTTCATTCAGTCTCATGACCTGACATTGCCATTAGGTCGTTACCCTTTTTCTTTAGTTCCCCTCTTAACTCATGTCATTCAATCTATTGACACCAGCCTTCACCCTTGGAATTGCTCACAAATGCCAGGGCTTAAACTCCTGATCAAGTTACTGCAGCTTAACTTTGGCCGATATGTTCATTTGTATACATTTTGTCTTCAGCAATGTCAGTTAATGCATTTAAGGAGCTGTAGTATTTATGGTGTCTGGTCCACTTTCACTGCAAGCTAAATTAAGACACTTTATTCCACTTTGTCACTGATCTAAAACTGTGCACGTATTGGTTGCATTCAACTGATGTATAACCAATTGTTATGAATAATAACTGGATCAAGATTTTGTGCTTTATTAACTTATTTAAATCAAGTACCTAATGACCTTAACCATCTCATTTGAATGGAAGTCTGTATTTATCCTCCAGACTCTAGTTCTGCCCCATGGACAAACCTACTTGGGTCAGGGAGACCGAGTTGTGTAGGAGGGGAGCAAGATTTTCAGTCCCCCAGAGCTCATCGTAATTTCCGCTGTGATGAGCACAACTGAGATCTAACTTTGTTAGGTGAGGAATCTCTCTTTGAATTGTCTGAAGTAAATCTAAAGAAGTTACCATAAAAATTGACATCAGGATTTTTAGCAACATGAGAACAAAAATCCCTGTTTTATGAATAGTCCCATTTTACAAATGGTAGTTCATGGGTGGTCTGGCTTCTGACCTCCTGTTGTCCATTCCTGTCCATGCCTTACAGCTTCCCAAAAGTGCAGACCTATTCATTAATCTCCCATATATATCTGTCAAATATTTGTCAAATATTGCCTTATAGAAAAGTCAAGCAGTTCTTTTTAACTCTTCCCACTCTTCTACCTTTATTATGACTATTAGCCCTCTTGCTCTGTTACGCTAACAGGCTCCCTGCCATGTCTCTGACAAGAAAGGCAGTGCTGCATTAAATCATTAAATTTTACATTAAATCATTTAATGATGGTTTCAAAGTGCTGGTTTAGTCATATGTATCAGAGGTTAAAATACTGAAGAAAAGGACAAATAAGGGAAAAAAAGCTTTTTTTGCCAGCTTTCAACATATACCTCACTTAGATGTCACAACTGAAAGAAAAGAATTTGCTTTCCATCTGACTATGCATGCAATTAGAAATTATAGGCAACAAGCCTATACAAGGTAAATAAAGTTCATTTGAGAAAGGTAAATCTTAAGTCAAGCACCCCACAGTTTCAAATCCTAAAAGTAGAATTTCACATTTTTATTTATCAAGGGCATTAAAATAACCAATCTATACTTTCTCATCTATTTGAATGTGTGATATCACTGAAAAAAAATTGTGCCATTAGGACAATAGGGAACTATTAAAATCATGCTCAGATCTCTCATGACTCCTATTGCGAGATTACTAAAAAAATCCAAAGTAAAACATGCACATACACATACACATGGCCTATAGCAGGCCATAGTTTTTCTTCTCCATTTTAGTTGAAGGAAAGTCTCCAATTCTACTTACACATAAGAGGTTCCACCCTATGATATAGCATAAAATGCAAGGTAAGGCATTTTCTGTCTTGCTTCTGAATTTCTGGAAAGCATATTCTACTCTGCTTTCTGGCAAAAGTTGCCACTGAACTCACTCACCAAAGTTATATCTCAAAACATTGCTGGTTAAAACTACCTTCAATGTAGTATGTCTCCTAATTCCATTTGAATTTGAAAATTATTTAATAGGCCACTGTTTAGCAAAGTGTGCAATAATTCACTGCTTTGCTCCTGGTTTATAGATACATTTCATACATTCATTTCTCTAACTGCAGAACTCGAGTCACACAACTGTATTTACAGGGGAAAAAAACCATCCTTAGTGTTAATTAAATTTGCCACTTCTACATACTGTTAATTAACTTGTGACCCACTTTGTAACTATCCAATGGCATTAGCTGGTTTCCAAAAATAACAAATACATTAAGCAGTATGAGACTGGAAAGATGCATAAACCATATGTCTTTACACAAAGTGTCCACTGTCATGTTATAATCTGAAGCATTTACATTAAATATATTGTCTGGAAAATCAATACAGCCTTGTTATTGTCCTAAATGCTCATTAGGGGTGGGGTGAGGAGCAGAACAGCCCTTGGCTCTGGGGGACGGAAACATCCCGGGGTTACCAACACTGTTCCCAGCACAAATCCAAAGCACAGCCCCATACCAGCTACTGGGAAGAAAATTAACTCTATCCCAGCCAAACCCAGCACACCTGGTAATACAGTCAGAATTAGTCTTACATATCTTGCAGTAACTCCTGTTTAAGACAGAAATTCTCTTTTGAAATGCTATGGGTAGGATACTGTTCTAGGCAAAAATGATGAATTTTGCACATTTTCCAAGTTCCGTATGAGCAGATATTCCTGGGACTGGATTCAAAAAGGCTCAAAATGGTTAACTCTGTACAGGAATAAAGCAATGGCACAAAATGGAAAAGAAGAAATAACCCAAGGAAATTTTCATGTCATAGCTACAATTATTACCTCGATTTGTATAGACTATGAATATATGAATATAAAAAGGTACTAAAAAAATTAAATCTCCCAGTGCTGAATATGAAAGAATTCAATTTATTTCAGTGTCTTCAAGCAGCTCTGTAGTTTGTAGTTGCGTTTCCAAAGAAACAGTTTGTCTTAAGATCTTAACTTGGACCAAATCTGCCACTAGCAGATTATCCACTGAATCCATTGAAACAAAGACTGGCCAACATTACCTTTGGGAGGTGTTAGGAGGATGACCTAAGAAGCAGAATAGTTATTGCTGGTGACTGCAGACGCTGTTCACTAAATTTCATTCCTACAAAAAAGACCACTTATTTCATGCAAAGAATTTTATTTCTTACTGCTTTTTCCTAATTATTCAGTATTTAGAGAAAAGTTTAGTGGAGCATGATCCAAAAGATCGAATATTAGAAAGGTAGCAAAAAAAGCAAATTTTACAGCACAAAGGAATATTCACAACAGGTGATAGTGCTAGGTGTACATTATTTACTACAAGAGAGCCTTGTGAATCCGGAGAGGAAAGAACATACAGAGTAAAAAAAAAAAAAAAAAAAAAAAATCAGTGTAGTGTCTGAATCACTGGCGTTTCTTTTCTATTTCACAGAACGCACATTCCAGAGAGAAATGAGAAATTTACACAAATCACCAGAGGGAATCATTTTAGGAATTTGTGTTCTCACCTTATGTTCTTCATCCCATCTGCCTCTTTTTAGAGGGCTTGTATCCCTTGGAGGTAGTATCAGAAAATACAATAAAATGATAAGCAGCATATTTCAAGACATGGTGGTTGCACTGTGGCAGAAAGGGTGAATCATTTTCAAGCACAGGAGTACTAGCTGACCATGTGTGCTAAATCTCAACAGAAGTTGTATTGTGAAGGATCTTATTCTTCTTATTCACCCTTCAAAATGACACCATCTCAGCTCAGAAAGGTTATCCAAGCTGCAAAAGAATGTGATGCTCTTCAGATTTTAGATCAGCCGTACAGAAACTCCATGTCACGCTACCCTTTATAATCCCAAAAAAGCTTCTCCGGTCTTTGCCAACAGATTAACTAGTATTCTCTAGTGTATATCATTAAAATAATTGCCTTGCAACCACTACAGAAATTGGTCTAAGAAGCTTGAATAGACAGTCATTGTACTGTATCCTAAGTTTCAATGAATGCTGCGCAGCTGAAAAATGAAAAGGGTTCTAGTGGTGATATTTCACCCAACTCCAAGCCTATCATTGCATATGACAGTAGAGATTTTCAAGCCTATTTACCGGAATCATAAAATTCCTTCATTTTCTTAGTAAGCATCTAGTCAATGGCAAGCTATTATTTCAATAACTGGGCAAACTTTTGAGACAAAAATAGGAATTATTCTAGATTTTGTTCATACGGATCTGGTCACATGAATTGATGTGCATCTATGCCTTTTTATTCACTACTGCATTATGACAGTTCACGCTATTGCAACTTTTTGTAAATCAGTGTGTGATCCATGTCCAGCCAATGTCAAACCAGTGTCAAATCTGGTCTTATCAGGACAATTCTTCTATGGGGACATATGCAATTACAATGGCAATGCTCTTATGTTTAGTGACTAAGACATCTTTGCATGCACTGTGTATATCCTGAAGCAGCAGGGAATGTATGAGATAAACTAGATCCTAGATAATGCCTTTTAATACAAAACTTGTGGATATTTGTATATATATATTTTTTTTTTATTTTTTTTTACATGCTGTAGAGTCACCTGAAAAAAAGAAAAACGGGAAATCAGCCAACAGGTGAAGTATGCATTGCTAATCCTCTTTCAGAACTGCATCGTATTACTTGTATGTGTTATCCTACGCTGTCAGCTGGAAAGTAAATTCATGATACATAGAGACCAGATTCAGATAAAAAGCTGCAATTGCCTTTGATGAAACATAAAGCTTTACAATACGTAGAGGATAGGTAGACACCAGGGCCAGTGTCCCCAAGCCACGCTCTGCCCCAGTTTAGTGGTTTCTGGAAACTGGTTTTATTTGCCCCCCCAAACCAATAAACCCATTTGCCCACTGCTAAGACCTCAAATCATGATCTCAGTTCTTCTTATAACAAGGCAACCTAATAAATTTCATTTTACCTGGTGAAATTAAAAGAAAGAAACAAAAAACCAACTTAATGACAAGGTTTGGAATAGGATATTTCTCTGTAGATTAACTTTGAGGTTTGGGATAGGAAATTTCTCTGTAAATTAACCTTGGAGGGTTGTTTCAGATAACGATCCGGGGACGTTATAACCTCTCTAAGGAACGTGCAGGCTGACTGGCCTCCCAAGCCAGCAGCCAGCTGCCTCCATGCAAGCTTATGTGCTTTGCTGTAGCTTTATTGTCCCTCTCTCAATCTCGATGTAAAAATTAAAGCAGCTAAGCTCAGCTAAGCCTCCCCAAAGTCACAGTAGAGAAAGAACGATTGAATAACGTCACAACTGGAAGACCATTTCTTGTAGATGTATTGACAGAAGAATGGTTGCTTTATATTTTACATGAACTTGTTGCACAACTTCATATAGCAGAGGAGTGACATTCACACTGTAATAATTTTAAGTCCTTGTGAATACAATAAATGGTTTATGTCTCCAATTATGTCCAAAAAGAGAATGAAACATTTGCAGTATTACTACTTCTTTTTAAAATATAACAGCATTTTAAAGCTGTCCTTAAAAAAATTAAACAAAACATCAAGTGAGTTTTCATGTAAAGCAAAACCAGTAAGAGAACAATTTCAGGCTTTGGTAGTTTTCCCTGCATAAAGCCTTTCCTCTATGGCTCTGTCTAGCCACTCATGCCGAAAGAGAAGGGATGCAAAAATCCAGTTTTCCTAGATTGTAGCGTGCTTAAATCCACACAGACAGAAAAACACAGAAAGCCTTTTTTCTTGGCAAAGTAGAAGGCAAAGAAGTATGATTACAGCCAGTTTCTGTGATGATATGGCTAGCAAACTGAGAAAAAATTGAATAGGCACAGAGATTATTCTCACTGCTGGATGGTCTGATCAAAGCAAGGCTGAGGCGGAGGGGAAGAATGACAAGGGGCCCTGTGGATTTGCCGCAGATTCCCTGCAAGGTCCTTTGGGGACTTTGGGACACTTGGCTCTAAACAAAGAACTCCACAAACCCAAACACATCTGCCTGCCTTAGTTCTAAGTTGAGCAACAATAATGAATTGTTTCACCATATGGATCCAGAACTCTTTTCCACAACAAGGGGAGTATTTTCAGATGTGCTATTTTATGGTCCTTCAAATGTACCTAATGCCTGGTGTGCACTAACTCTGCAATTTTTACAGCAGCACGAGTCAACAAATGGAAAAAGTAGGTATTCTATTTCCCATATATTCCTGCTTCCAACAAATTGCTATTTCTCTGTCTCTTCGGGAAATAATGTTTGCCACCCTCTCAAGGTGATGCTATAAAGCCTGTTTTCGTTTCATCCAGTGGCTTTTCACAGGTTGGGTTGTTGTTGGGGTTTTTTTTTCCCTTTTTTAAGCCTATGTGGTACAATAAATCATATCTAAAGCTGGTGATTAATAATGAGACTCTTCATAGTGAAGCCTCTGCAAAGAAGGAAATTGCACAAACAGGCAGAGTTATCTGTCACCACATGACAAAGTTCAAGTTTAAGAAGCTGCTTGTCAAATATAATCGATTGAACGAGTGATAGATTAGATCTTAATAGCAGTAAAAGTAAGCTATAAACCATTGCCTTCTCTTACAATATAAAAGCCTCTCCTTTAAACACTCTATGATGAAATGCAGTAAAACAAAATAAAAAACGGTACGGGGAGAACCAGTGATGTTTCTTCCTTACCCAGAACAGAGTGAACTGTGTTAATATTTTTAATTCTCAGTTCCTGTCAAGGTCAATTTAATTTTGCTGTGGCTCTTGTTGTTGTTGTTGTTATGAAAAAGGAACCCAGACAAAAATACATCTAGCCACTTTTCGTGATTTCTGGAAGGTTACTAATGTTTCAAAATCTCTCTTTAATTCTGCAGCATGTAAGCAGCTTTGGCAATAATTACTCGATACATTTTTCAGTTAGGCTATTTAAATGTTTCTCCGTTTCTCCTGAATGGTATAAAATATATTATCTTCCAGTGGAAAAATGCAGAAGACAATTCCATAACTGAATGCTGAGTTTAGAGAAGAGTTGGGTTTCTATTGTTTAGGAAAGTCAGATATTTTCAGGTTATTTCCATTCTGAAATGTAAACAAAGTTTTTCTTCAGTTCATCAGAAAAATAAAATCCACCAAAACCTGAGATATCAAATTGGGCAAAATATTTTATATGAAACTTCAAAATGTTTCTCCTTAGTTATGTACATTACTATTTATTATAAATAACATGTAGTAAATATATATTTTTTGTCTGTTTTGACATACTTGAAACACTCAAGTGGTCATTTAGTCCATTTTTTTTCCCCAGGCACCTTCAGTATACACTTCAGAGGCCACTACTGACACTTCATGTAAACATGAGTTCACAGAAGGTGCCTCAATTCCTTCTTGTTCCATAAATATCTTTATGATTATCTCACAAGACTTATCAATAGTGTTATAATATTTACAATAGCTATACCATTATTCTTTGATTGCACTGAAACAAAAGCTGCTGCTTTTTCATACATTTACCAGTAGCTGAAAAAGGAATCAACATATTGCAATTCAGATGCTGCAATTTGAGTTTTAGAGAAGATTTTGTAGACTAGTCTGCCCTTTTGCACTTCAGTGTAGCTGCGCAATAACTTCTTGGTTTAGTAGTTAAGGCTGGGAAAACATCTCTAGGCTCTAGCAAAATGCTTGCCCCTTCAAAAGGATCTTTGCGAAATGCAAGACGTTGCCTAATTTCATTCTTCAGTATTGTAGAATACTGTTATTTTGCGGATGAATATAAATAATGTATGAACTCAAACTGTTAAAGAGAGTGCGGTCTGAAGACTGGAGTGCCAGACTGGCGCTCCTGGTAACTATTCACAGTTTTGCTATTGATGTGCTGTGTGATGTTGAACAAGCCTCTTCTGCGTGTTCCTACTGCCTTAACACAAAAAAATAAAATGTATGAAGTAACAGCTACCTCCTTTGAGAAGCACTCCGAAATCACTGGCTATCAGTTCCAGAATTAGCTTCAAGGGAGCAGTAGATTTGGGGATTGATTATTTACCAAGACTTTACTGAACTTTACAAAAGTTGGTTAAATGTCTGGCCAAACTTTATCACCTCTACAGTTGTCAGACCTGCCCTCCCAAGCACAGATGTTCGGAGGGATGCAGAAAGAGCTGTTCGAGCTCTGAAAGAGCATCACAGAGACAGCGTGGGATGTTGCAGGGAAACTGCTGGAATTAAAACTGGAACAGAAATAAAAGTAATTGAAGAGAACTCTCATCAGAATTTAATTTGAATGTGCCTTACATAGACTAGAGTGTTTGCTTATTAAAGTTTACCAGTATCAATGTTTGGTAAATTATATATGCTATTACATTCTAATGTTTGATATTGACATTTCTGGGAATGTTTAAGGACCTTTTAAAAGAAGAAGTGGAAAGAAAGCTTGCAGTCAGAAAACATAATTATTACCAGATTGCCTCCTTTGAAAAGTTATGGGAATTCTACACTCCCACTATACCTCAAGGAACTAACTTCTTCTAGGTCTTGATTAGGAGCACAGGACAAAAGCAACCTTACAGATCATCAGATACAGTCCCTTCCATTCATGTGATAAAATTTCAAATAACCTCTTTTATACAATAAACAAGTGTCATTTTAAAGCTGGTCAAGCTTCTTCCAAAACCCTCTGAAGATTAATACGCAGAAGTTTATTTACATGCTAAATGAATTTATTTCCAGCTTATATTTATATTTTTTCATATCAGTATTGTTCTTCATGTTGAGCTCCTCTGTATCTCCAGCCATTATTCCCAGTTAGTAGAGCAGTTACATTCCTGCTCATCTTCCTTTTGCCGCATTAGAGGAGTTTTCAGTCTCCTTTGAGAGAATGTCCTAAAATGGTCTTCCTGAAATTACTTTTGCGCACATGCTGAAGGTTCACTTTCTCCTTTTTGAACATTTACTACCTGTCACATAAACAGCAGCTCAGGTGAGCACTTATCACTCCTTCCTGCAGTAGCATTGATGTTTTCATTCACCAAGAAATATTTGCTTCGTAACTCCACACACTACATTTCCCTTTTTTGTGGCAACTTTACGGTGGCAACAGAACATTAGCCATCCTTCTCTGTCGTATCCTATTTATGTATCCACAGTCACTCCTTTTTGTTTTCCTGGGTTTTTTGCTTCTGGGGTAGTTTGCTTTTTTGTTGAGGTTGGGGTTGGTTTTTTTTTTTCTATTTGTTCACAGATACTTGATCTTGCTCATTATATTCTTAAATTTCATCTGTTTCACAGGTTTTCTTTTGGCATTAGAACTACCAAGAAATATATGGACAAGATGGCACTTAGTGTTGAAATATGCCCTTTTTGGTTCTTGATAACATCTCCAACGTTGCCTAGAAGATTTCTCAGGCTTTCAGGGAAGTAGTATGTATTTGATCTCTGAGGGACAACTTGTGATACATGTTTTCTTGCGTGCACTGTTTGAAACAGTGGCCTTTGGAGCCAGCTAGCTATCTAGCAATATGGAATGCCAGGAAAAAAACATCCAGGCTCCAAGCTCCTAAGAGTTCATAAAAATCCCAGTTTGCTCAGTCTGAAACCAGTGACAACTTGTGTTCTTAAGAACTTGTGAGCAGCCTTCACAGCATTGAAAATGGAGACAAGGCCTATGCTATGCTATTATCTTTTAGATACGTTTTCTGAGCATCCAAGAAATCACCATAAACTCCATGTAGAACGTATATCCTTTTGCATCCAATACGCAATATATTTCACCCTTATCAGGAACCACAAAGCAAGGAGCATCCTGTTATTTCCACTTCTCCTTTTCTATACTTCTAGGAACATGGCTCATTTCAGTTTTAGTGTGCTCTAGCAATATTTCATTAGACTGTCAAGGCAATAGATAACCTGATCCAGTTTCACATATTAACCTTTCTAACTTCTTCAGTATCCCATTTCAAGCCATTCTAAGGAACATAGATTGCTTCCAGTATGTTTAAGCATTCTTGCACGTAAGATTCATGTTCACAATGAAAGACAGCAGAACTACTGCAATTTCTGCACACAGGTAAAGAAATGCCTTCCTGTCAAATGTGTTCCTGAATTTCTCTACTCTTTCTTTGATGTACCTCACTTATTATGTTTTAGATCTTCACAAAGTAACTAGAAAATTCTAAGTGAACTTCACAGCATCACTTAGGTATCATGATTCAATATTCAAATTATTCTGCGAACAAACATGATAACCCAGAAAGAAAGTCTGCATCTTTGAGGGTGCTTGCATCCTTTCACATAAACTCTGAATGTCCATCAGTGCACGAATCTGAAGTATTCAAAAAAATGTCTCATAAAAATGGGATAAAACAAACATGCAGTGCCAAACAGAAAATGTTTCCTAACTTGGATAACCAACTTGAAGTACACAGGCTCTCCTTAAAACGAATAAATAAATCTTGACTTGCCATGGACAGACTTTATTAACTTCCATTGAATCACCTTCCAATCTAAGGAAAATACCTTTTCTGTTATTGCACAAAAGTAAGATTCCTAACTGATCTCAGTGCACGTATCACCCAACAAGCAACTTTTGCTCCCTTGGGATTTAAGTATTATAACGAAAAAAATGAGGGAATCAAACTTTTTTCCCCTTCCCTTGCACTCCCTTTCTAACCTGTACATCAAAACTCCATTTTAATGCCTATAAGAACATTAGGCAACAAAGCAGAAGAGATTTACTCTCACATGATGGAGATTACTGCGAAAACTGGGTCACTGAACTATTATTATTCTACATCTACACCTATTGACAAGATCTTGTCAGAAATATGTCAGGAAGAAGTTCAGGAAGAAAACAGAGGGAGGTGAAAAGCTGTGTTATTTGACTCCTAACTGAATGTACTTCTGTATTCAAAGATGCCACAAATGAGCTACTCTAGACTACCTGATGATATTCCTACCACATTCCATTGAAATTTAATAGGGCAAGTTCTTGAGCCAATGAATCTTCAGTGGCTTCCTGGAAAACCATCTTAAATGACATGTATAGAACCAGCCACAACGAGTAGCAGAAATACCTTGTGGGGGCATCAAGGCACACCACGGCTCTCATTTGGCAACAGCAACGAATAGTTGTTATGCTCTTGGATTTCTGGCACGCATTTACCTGAGTTTCAGTGATTCTGGTGCTTCAAGTTAAGCTTTTAAATGAACTCACAGTCCTGTCCTTTGTCCCCGCTGCTATGGAATCTTGTAATTTCTAGGCTTTGCACTAAAGAAGTGCCTACCTTTTATGCCAGCACAGAGCACAGAGCACAGCTAGAGCCACGTCTGACCACTTCTGCTGAAAAAGCTGAACTGGAATGCATAGAGTTCATATGGAAACCTAACAACTTTCTTAAACAGTGGTGGGGATTGCCACTTTTTGCAAAAACCTTTTTTCCTGCCAGACTGGGAGGTAAGCTCCCAAATTGTTAAAGAAATTGCCAAAGAAGGTAAGTGCCGAGGAACCCTACGCTGGATTTACAGAGGTCTTGCATAGGCGGGAGTTGCTCCCTATGAGCAGATCAATTGTACCACCAGGGACCTTGCCCTGACAACTCCCAGACCTGCCAGTGGTAGCATGTCTACATGTATATTCACCAACGTAAGCTCTAAAACACACCTCAGGAAACTGTACTTATTGGTTGCCGTTTCTTTTACCGTTTCATTTCTGGGAGCACAGTGAGACAAAAGTTGAAGGTGTAGAAAATCTCACCCTAGATTAATAAATAAATAGAGAAACAAAGAAAGAATTTTCTGTATGTATTGCAACAGGAAGAGAAGTCTGTGCATGCCTGCAGGGTAAATACGCAGAATCAAACTACTCCTTTCAGCAGCTAGGAACACTTTAACCAGGAAGGGTTCCAGCACAGATCAACAGCATGCATGAAAACAATTCGTATTTTTTTCAGCTGGGAACATTTTCACTACAGTCATTCCTTATCACATCAGCCGGTAAGAGTATTTGGGGTTTTGACCCAATAGGAATGGCATCTGGGTCACGAGCTTCCAATTTTTCACTGCCGGAAACCTGTTCATTCCAGTAAAGGGGAATTCCTGGGGGCAATCATGAATAGAAACTTGGACAGATTAGCCTCTCATACGCATAACTACACTTTGAAGAAATAGGACAAAGTGTGTGAATCTGAAGTGTGCTGAATAGGCTTAGAACTGTATCTAGAACATTTAATATGATTAGATTCTTCGTTGGTGAAAAAACAAATCAATAAACAAAACCAGAATAAAATTGTGAAAGGAAATTAAAAAATGCCAGAAGAGCAAGTAATAGGATTGAGAATAAATTGAAGTAAAAAATCAAACATGATGAAAACTTTGAAAAATTTTCTTCTCTTTTGTCAGAGGGGAATGGGAACTTGCCCTCACTGAGAATGCCATCTCTTCATGGCATCCGTTGCTGAGACTTACAAGAATGCTGCCGTAATATCCTACCACATGCCACCACATCCTACCAGTGTTCTACGAAAGGAGGCAGCTGCAGGTAGATGCATTAAATTCAATCTGCCAAAGTAATGGTTTTGTATATTAAAGTGTCAAGACCTTGCTCTACAGGCAAGCAAACGCATAGGAGATTAATGATCACTAAATTGCCAACTGCAAGTAATTGCAACATATTTTTCCGTGATTTTTTTTCTCTTACAATATTGAACATGCTTATGATTTGTAAACATTATACAATAGCTTAGTAGTTTCTATCCTGAATATTTTCCTCAAATCATGCTCTTTATAGAGCGATTTAGTGCAAGTTCAGGATTTGATTAGGTCAGAAAGGGTATTGCCACTGGGGTAGATAAAATATGCACCAAAATCCCCCTCTGTTTCACTACCTCCTTACACCAGACAGACTCTGACAGAGCCATCCGTCCTTTCAATATTTTCTAGTCAGCTTCTGAGCTCTCCAGCAGCACTAACCTTTTAAAAAAACCCAGTGGAGTAATGCAACAGCTGGTGCTTTTCTCTGTCAGAAAGGTTCTCCCGTCTGCTTCAGCACTGGCTTTTGCCTCTCTGTTAAGAGCAAGACCTGGGCAGGACAGTTGGCAGCACCTCAGAACATGATGAGATTGAGGGGGGCCTGGACTGCAGAAGTCAGGTGCGACAGAGAGAGTGACTCTGCATCTGCAAAGAGACAATTCTTAGCTAACGAGGCTGCAAAAGAGATTAAAATGATCCGAAAATAAAGCAAAATATGGCCAAATACATGTCAGAGCGCAAAAAGAGATGCCACGTGTGAATTGCAGGTTCGCTGTATGTTTGACTAATCAATGAAATGGCCTTTTGGAATCTCCATTAGACTTTCTAATTAAAAAAAACCCAACTCTTTTACGAAGAGTCTAATAAGCAGGGGCACCAGCAACGTAGCCCAGTGAAGAACATCCTGAGCAATACTTGCAGAAAAAGGGTGTAAGTCATTAGCTTTGGGATTTTCACAGCCAGCCTCCTCCAACCTGAGCATCTCCTTCTCCAGCATGTGGAAATGCTATGTCAAAGGACTAAAAAACATTTGAAACACTATCTGGGAAGGAGGAACGCTGAAATGGAATATATATCTCGTTAAAAATTCTTTCTGAAATAAAACTATTTTTTTCATTATTATGCCATCCACATCCTAGAGCTGACAGGGCCCTGCAGGTATTAAGTTCTATCCAAATCTCCACATGAAAGATAAAGAGAGAGAGGCCTGGGAATCGAGGCATGCCAAGCATTGCTAATGGTTTCTATATTTGAA
>JANZLQ010000005.1:35637570-35648399 GCA_026212715.1 Elanus axillaris
AGTGGGGAATGCATTCCTTGGGTTGCTTTGCTTGGGTGTGCGGCTTTTGCTTTCCCTATTAAACTGTCTTCATCTCAACCCATGCATTTTTTCACTTTTATTCTTCCAATTCTCTCCCCCATCCCACCAGGGCGTGAGTGGGCGAGTGGCTGGGTAGTGCTTAGAAGCCAGCTGGGGTTAAACCACGACAGCATGTCACTTGCTTTCTCAGTCAACCAAACCCGTTAGCACAGAGGAGCTAAATTTATTGTCAAGCTTTTCTTTGGATTCTAGCTCTCTTTCCTTTAAATTCAGAGAAGACTGGATTTCCTGCTGGCGTGAGAGTGGTACAGACAAAGCTTGCTCCACCTTCAGGAGCTAATGCCAGCAAAAACTCTTGAGTCACATTGGCCATTGCTGTCTTACAAGGGGCAATGTCCCGGTTAAAAGGGGGATGGGGCAACATGAGAGAGCAAGGAATTGCTATCTGGGATACAGGAAGGTGAGCTGATGAGAGTGTAAGAAAAATGTATTAAGTACAGAAGAGAGCTTTTTGTAGAGCCTTCAACTTTTTGTTGGTGGTGGTGATGGTTTTTTTTCTTCTGAACTATCACAGCAAACTCCATTTTTACAAGTATCATGACACTACAGGTATGACTACGTGAACATTGAAGCCCTTAGCCTCTAGAGACATCAGTTCCAAGACCACATGGGCCAGCTAGTACTGAGACACAGTTGATGTAAATTCTTGTTTTTCCACATCACAGAACCAGGACACAGTTCAACAGATTTGGTGATCTCTGCTCCATGGACAACCAAGAAAAGATAGCAGGCTGCAATCAAGGGCTGTGAGTTCACATAGACCTTTCACAAGCTTGGATGATGGTTGTCTCTGCTATCCATAGCCCAGGTAAGTGCTGTTTCCCTATTACTTTGGGGAGAGTATATTCATTCAAGAGTAATTTAAGAATAAACTCTGTGCCGATCTGTAGCTCAGTGCTGCATATGCAGATAGCTTGTCTGTAGGTGGCTTAAGTGCGATTGTGATGCGTCTCTTATCATTTGTATCTGATACCTGAGACTGTTATGAAACATAGCGCAGCCTGTGAATCTGACAGCCAGATTTACAGAATGGATATTATATTATTTTTAATACCAGTAATTTAAATGTGAGAAAAGGTGATTGAAAGGCTTGTTTTCCATTGTTAAAAATTTTTCCAGAATCCTTGTGATGATTAAGGAGGGCAAAAAATGTTCAGTACAGAACAAGAACTATAAGAATTTCCAGCAAAAAAGGAAATACTAAAGTTGACAGGAAATTACTATGATTTTTTTTGTTGTTGGGTTATTTTTCTCCTTTTTTTCCCCCCTCCTTTCTAAAAAATGATACTGGGGAGAAATTATCCAGATGAAATCAAACCAGGGTACCTTCACTTTCAAGATCCAGATTGCCACTTTCAAGATCCAGATTGCAACAGCATTGTCACAGGCTTCTAAGCATCTAGCTTCCCACTTTTTTCCAGTCTGAGTTCTTCAGAGGAGACTACTTACAATAGATACTGATCTCCTCATTGACCTGCACTTTTTGATTTCGGGTTAGTTTGGTTTTTTAGGGGAGGGGTGGGGAATGAAAAAAACTTTCTCTTCTTTAATCTGTATAGAATCATACTTACATAAACGTAATTCAATTTTTTTGGTATCTTCTTATGTATCATCCTTAAAGACTTTACAAGAGTCAGACAAGGAAATTGTATCCAAACTTGTTCTTCCTTGTATACATAAAACTTTTGTCTTTAAATGGGGTATATATTTCAGGTAATACTTAAGAAATTAAATCAAATTAAGAAACTAAATATTGCTTATATTAGATAATTCAATATATATTCTCCCTATAAGGCTTATCTATATCTTTGCCTCCCAAGACTTACCCACACAAACACATTTTTTTTTGACAGAAACACAGAATATTTGTAACAATTATAACTCCCTTTCTGTTGAGATGGTTTATATAACTTTTTTTTCCTCTCCTTTTCACTAGACGGAAACTATGCCATCCAGACGGACCCTGACAGGATTGAGGAGTGGGCCCATGTGAACCTCATGATGTTCAACAAGGCCAAGTACAAGGTCTTGAATCTGAGTCAGGCAACCCCAATATCAATACAAACTGGTGGATCAACTGATTGAGAATAGCCCTGCAAAGAACTTTTGGATATTAGTGGATGAAAAATTGGACATGAGCTGACAATGTGTGCTTGCAGATCAGAAAGCCATGGATATCCTGGGGTGCGTGGCCAGCAGATCAAGGGAGGTGATTCTCTCCTCTACTCATTCTCTTGAGACCCCACCTGCAGTACTGCATTCAGCTCTGGGGTCCCCAGTATAAGGAAGACATGGACCTGTTGGAGCAAGTCCAGAGAAGGGCCACAAAAATTGTCAGAGGGCTGCAATACCTCTTCTGTGAAGAAAGGCTGAGAGTTGGGGTTATTCAGCCTGGAGAAGCGAAGGTTCCAGGAAGACCTTATTGTAGCCTTTCAATATATAAAGAAGGGTTATAAAATCATAGAATTATAGCATGATTTAGGTTGGAAAAGACCTTCCAGATCATCAAGTCCAACCATCATTCATGCCCACTAGACCATGGCTTGGAGTGCCTTGTCTATGTGCTTTTTGAACACCTCCAGGGATGGTGACTCAACCACTTCCCTGGGCAGCCTATTCCAATGTCTGACAAGTCTCTCAGTAGAGAAATTTTTTCTAATGTCCAAACTAAGCCTCCCTTGCCACAACTTGAGGCCATTATCTCTCGTCCTATCACCAGCCACCAGACAGAAGAGACCAGCCCCCACCTCACTACACTCCCCTTTCAGGCAGTTGCAGAGAGTGATAACGTCTCCCCTCAGCCTCCTTTTCTCCAGGCTAAACAACCCCAGGTCCCTCGGCCGCTCCTCACAGGACTTGTGCTCCAGGCCCCTCGCCAGCTCCGTTGCCCGTCTCTGGACACGCTCCAGCACCTCAACGTCTTTCCTGTAGTGCGGGGCCCAAAACCGAACCCAGCACTCGAGGTGCGGCCTCACCAGGGCCCAGTACAGGGGAACAATCACCTCCCTGCTCCTGCTGGCCATGCAATTTCTGATCCAGGCCAGGATGCCGTTGGCCTTCTTGGGCACCTGGGCACACTGCTGGCTCATATTCAGGCAGCTGTAGACCAGCACTTCCAGGTCTTTCTCTGCCGGGCAGCTTTCCAGCCACTCTTCCCCAAGCCTGTAGCGCTGTGTGGGGTTGTTGTGACTGAAGTTCAGGACCCGGCACTTGGCCTTGTTGAACTTCATACAATTGGCCTTGGTCCATCGATCCAGCCTGTCCAGATCTCTCTGCAGAGCTTTCCTACCCTCAAGCAGATCAATCCTGCTTCCCAACTTGGTGTCATCTGCAAACGTGTTGAGGGTGCACTCACTTCCCTTGTCTAGATCATTGATTAAGATATTAAACAGAACCTAAAATGGAGATAGAAATTATTCCAAGGCCTGTAGTGACAGGACAAGAGGCAATGTTTTTAAGCTGAAAGAGAGTAGATTGAGACTGGACATGAGGAAGAAAGTCTTTGAAGGTGGTGGGACACCGGAACAGGTTGCCCAGAGAGTTTGTACATGCTGCATCTTTGGAAGTCAGATTGGATGAGGTTTTGAGCAACCTTATCTAGTGAATCATATCTCTGCCCATGTCAGGGGGCATGGACTAGATGACCTTTAAAGGTCTCTTCTAACTCTTCAAACCCAAACCATTTTATGATTCTATCAAAAAAATTAATGGATGGACAGCTAGAAAGTAAAGCACTTCCAGTTTTTTTTTCAGACTGTATGTTTTTACTTTATTGTTTAAGATGTTTTTTTAATGAAATGTTGATAAAAATAAATCTTAAAAATATTAGAAATTATTGACTAACAACAAAGCCACCAGGTTCCTAAAAAATTTTCTAGCTCTGCAGTGTACCATGATGTCTAAAAGATAGCTAAATCTATCACTCAGTGAAATAAAAGGAGGCAAGTCAATATAAATATTCACATTTTTTTTCCAGAAGACATACATTATACAGAGCTGCATCTGCATCAGCTTTTAAATGTTCACATAGCATTGCCTCATTGACATGTACTTAAAGATTTATCTGCTTTATTTGCACAGATAACTATTACATATTTTGCAGTTGAAGACCATACTGACTGATATGTATATGCAGGGTGAGGAACCATTATATTTACATTTTTATCTAATAGGCCGTGCTGGACCAGCAATTTAGAGTTTAGGGGTTTTATTTGATAAGTGAAGATGAACCAAAGTGATAAATGCAGGTGTGTACTGACCTCAAATAGGTGATACAGGAATGATGGACGAGCGGTATATTCTGTTTCTGCCTGGCTACAGCAGCCATGTCACGTCCCTCTGCACTTCTCAGTGCACTGTTGTTTCAAGGGAATTGAATGGCCTGTCTTTTAATTATTTTAGGGTATTTATTCAAACATATTTCTTGCATAAAGTGCTGCAATACATGGCAGTATGCAGCATAGGGTGTGACCCAGCCACCAGCCCTAGCAGCATTGGCAGGCGTCTGTGGCTATAATGGCTAAGAAAGGGCTTTTTCTGCTGTTCTGGGTAGTTACAGCAGTTAACAACTTCATCAAATAAATAGATAATTAGAAAGAATTTGAACTAAAGAAGTCAGACCATCAGTGATGATTTCTTTTTAACCGCAAAATGCTCATTTTTAGACTTCCACATTCAAGTTTTTAGGTTTAAGTTGGATATCTGAGACTAGCCTAGGTCTAGGTACACTTAGGTAGATACATCTAGATAGACAATGCTCTTCACAGAAGAGGAGTAAGGAGTTAGTTAAATTTAGGTGGTTCTTGGGAAAACCACCAATTAATTGAAAACCTGAAGTAAGCTTCATCAAAATTAATAAAACATAGTAAGAAGAGCAGCCAAAGCCAAAGATGCTCAAGCAATGAATAATGAGGAATTTCTGTACAATATTGTTCCTTTTATCAAAAATATGTTTGCAAACAGAAAAGATAGACTATTTTCTTCTTAAGTAAAACCTGGTAAGGAAGCGGGCATACTCAGAACAGGAGTCTTCACTGATCTTCAGTATAGCCTTTAAGTTTTACTTTTTCCTTTTGTTGATTAAATAAACAGTTGAATAATTACAAAGAAAAAAAAGAAGAAGAAAGAGAGAACACATGAGGAAAATTATCTTTTTTTATTATGTAGTATAGCTGGTCCCTTCAGCTGAGTAATAATAAAAATTAAAAATCCCTGCAAATCGCTTGATATTCTAATTTATACTTGATCATGATAGAAATTGAAACCAACACAGGCACTGTCTGCCTTAGCTTTGTATCTTTTTCTCCTGACTCCTCTATGGGTAAAACCTCTGACATTTATATATATACATATATGCTCATTATGACTTTGAAGCCAAGGAAGAAACCACACTATGATTCTATCTTTAAGAGTAGCAACAACATGAGCTAGGACCTCAAACCAATTCAAAGCATCCACTGTGGTCCTACCCAGCACTTGGGCTATTGTAAAGTATAAGGATGCAGATTTTTATTTATGAACCAAGGGGTTTCTCTTAATAGATATCATAGAGAAAAAAAAAAGAAAAATGTTAGCCCCATTGAACACAGTTTGATTGTTAGCCTTGTTCGACACAGTACTGTTTTTTATCTTTTGCACATTACCTTTCTTGAAAAAAGCATTGTTTTATAAATGATCCTATTACTTTAATAGTCTCCATTTACATTCTGAATTTTCATTGTGTCAGTTATCCAATCCCATTTAAATGGTGAAATTTGTGGGCCTCATGGCTACTTTAATGTGATGGCTTTCATGCTGTAATTGAGAGGAGTCTCTGATGAATAAAATAAATGCTTTCAGAGGAATCTCAAGCCCTCAACAGACATCAGCCAAAATGTTAAGAGTGCCTCAAAGTCCCTCTGGTACTATATTTTCTAACCATGAAAGAAATGTCATTATTGTAAATTCTCAGCCTTTGTCTGAAAATCTTGTACCAGTTCCCTTGAGCGTCAGTTCAGTTAATTAATTCAAACAATTTCCCCTCTAATCTCTAAAACATTTTCATATTTAAGACAATAAATGAGACACTTAAGGGGCTCATTCGTTGTTGGTCATTAATATGCCATGGAATTAAAAGAATTATTGCTGGCCTTTGGTGACATGAATAATTTTCACATGGTTTGGACCCATGCAAGGTTAAAATTATGACCTCTCAGTGCTCTGAGCAAATGAATATAATGAAATCCTTTGAATAGGACTTGCCACTCCTTTGCCTTTCTTGATACCTAATTTGATACTAACCACATGATTTATGCCAATTTTGGAATCATACTATTTAATGATAACTTTAAAATTAGTAATTAATTTAGCAGTGGATTGATTGCATTTGTCTTGAACCAGTACATAAGGTTAACGCAATAGGAGTCTGATGGGTCTGGTAACTTTGACAGTAATTGGTTATTATGTTACACATTAAGATAAGGAGTCAGCAGTTGAGAATCCCCATGGGATTTGCAGGAGACAGAGCCGTGTGTTTGCAAACCTCTTTTCTTCCCTTCAACACTTGGTTTAAATTCATAACAGAGTCACTTTTGACCTTCAGGGTGCTGTTTCATAAGGCTTAGTTCTAACTAACATACAGTATCAGGTTATAGCAACACAGCAAAGTAATTCTCTCATAGGAAGATCAACAAAGCAATCACAGATTTCCTTTTTGTGTTCAAATGTAGTATTTCAGTGCAACTGTCAAAATAACATGCTGCCACCACAGAAAGCTGCCTTTTCTTGATGTTCAGATTAAAAAGTTTACACTGAAGTCCAAACTATATTCATATTTTTGGTCATTATTTAGTGGAAACATTTCCTATCATTTTGAATTTTGTTATTCTTAATTATAAAAAAAAAAGAATAAATAACTTGCAACTAATCAGTTGCACTGACCATCTTCTATCAAAGACTAAACTTAAGGACACAGAATGAATGAAATATTTGTGTCCTTACTAGCTCATTTAATTAATAACTCATACCTATTGATAACTCTATGTAAAATGTCATCACATAGTTTAAAATTTTTTTGAGAATACAAAATATTGAGAAGATAGTAGTTAAGGATAATACAGTTGAAGCAAATATATTATCCAAGACAATTTTCATTTAGTTTCCCTTTGAAGCCAAATCATTAGAAAGCTTTTACAGCTTATGAATTGATTTACCGCACTCACTGAGCTCTTTAAATATATAACACCTTATAAGTATGCAGAAAAGAAAACTGTGTGCAGAGTACATATTTGTATTTTGTTGATTATATGAGCATAGTTTATCAGATCTAAACTCTCACAATTCCAAAGATAAAATGAAGAAGTCTACTTCCAAATTTCTGAAATATTCATAGATAAGGTGTTCAGGTGATTGCAAGATGGAAAAACATTGAAATCCTGGTTCAAATGCTGTGAAAATTAACAAATGTTTCTGAAAAGAAGCAACACCAAACACATTGTTACGAGGGACAAGCCCCTGACAAATTCTGCAGTCAGGTCAACAGAAATTAAAGGGAAGGGTATATGAAAATATTGCATGGCATATATCTCAAAGTACATCTTCTGAAGGTCATGTTTTCATGAATTAGATTAGGCACTGTCAGTTACTTCTGTTTCTGAGGCATAGCATCAGTCACATTGTGTTAGACAATGTGATACAAAATGACTTGACGTGATGCACTGGAATACACAGCACTTCAACTGGGAAATTTAGAAATAGTATTTGGGCATTTTCCACCTGTCTGAACGACCAAACACCTAAACATGATTGCCGGTCTTTGCTTAAAGTTGGTCCCAAGTCTTCATATATCAAGAGTAGAGGAAATATGGACTGATTTTCATTGTCAGAGCTATGTCAAGAAAATTGCATGCTATCTGTTTTGGAGCAGTGCTTTCCTGTTAGCCAGAACCAGCCATGCCCCATTCTATTAGCATCCAGTTGCACCACAAAATTGCAAATATACTTAAGATTAGGGGCTTACATATCTACTTGGATTTTTTTCCCTTTTCCTGTTTTATTAAAGTTCTTCTGTGACTGAATACTGAATACCGGTGAGCACATGTAGATGTGGGTAGGGGAATTTTAATTTCTCTGGAATAGAAATCGCAGCACAATTGAAGGTAAAAGCCACAGTTCAATTCTTTTAGAAATATCCCCAGGTGGATCTGAACTCACTTCTTGCTTCTGTCATGAGCACCTGGCATGAAATGAACAAATGCAATGTTACTGTGAAACACTGAAAGAAAAAAAATTAATCTATTTTTTGAAAAAAATCAGTACAGAGTGGGACTGTCTCCCAGTTCAAAGTACATTTCTCCTGCATATATAGAGAATCATAAACTTAAGTGTAACATCTGACCAACCTATCCTGAACATGACTTATTACCCCATAAGGGAATCTAAATTAAAAAGTTAAAAATATATCTATTATATATAATATAGATAGTTCAAAAACTATCTCCTTATCTAAAGAAATGTTTGTACTATGTTCATCACCAAGACAACTGAGAAAAGTGTTTAAGTACTTTAAAAAATTGACCACCATTTTCAATAAAAGTTACACTCATATTTTGACACTTCTTTATTGAGGCCTGACAGTGTGACATACACCACCGCTTGACTTCGTATTTGAAAAAAACTAGTACCATCAAACAAAATGAAAACAGATTAAAAGAGCTATCTTACGGACAAAAAGGCTTTATTAACCTACTTTAAAGCATGCTATCACTTTTCCTTAGATCAGGATTTTATTCTAACTGCATACATCTCTCACTATGTTCTAGAATATTAATACTCTTGTAGAAGTAAATGCATTCTCATCCTTAGATCTTATAGTCTCTACAGTATTACAGTTTATTTCCTGGCTTACACCATGTGCTTTTCTGTAAAGGCATAAAGTAAAATTCGCAACCTCAGATGATATTTCCTGATCCAGAGGGCTGAAGCCAAAATATGACAAACAAGCAATTACTGCTGCTACTTAGCAGTCTTTCAAAGGAATCTGTCATCATTAATTCTCCGAGACTGTAGGTAGCAGATAATCACAAAGAATATTTTCCTTTCTCCTCTTCTGCCTCTGTTGGATGGTAATTTGTGGGATTTCTAAGACTGCTGGATTTCTAAGATGGTTGCAGAAGTTAGTGCCACTGAGTTATCCTAAACTGTCAGAATGAAACCGAATGTAGAAAATCTGGGCTAAATATCATAAAAAAATAACTGAAATGTCCAAACTATTAAACAGAGGACATTCTTTCAAAGGGAGAGTTAGTCCCAATTACAGGAATCATTTATTTTTGCACTGGACAGCATACACAGGAACACAGAAGCAATTCTAAATTGGGAAGATAGAGGCACTATTGTAGATCTTTTCTATCTCAAACCTACAATAAACTTCTCATTTATGACATACAGTTAATTAAAAATTCAAGTACACCAATGATGAACAAAAACCACCAAATTTTGAAAAGAATAAATTACATTTTCATTGCAACTCCCAGGATGAATTTGTGGTTACATATGTTTGTGTTGTAAACTGAAGTCCATCCTTTGCAGCAAACACTTAAAACTTTTTTTCCGTTACTGCACGAATAGAGGGCAAACCATCAACTTTTGTACTCAACAATCTAGCTTGTCTCGCTCTGTTTTGTTTGCTGCCTTTACCATTTCCTCTTAAGGTTTCTGCATCACAAGCACTCAGTCATACGCAACTTTCTTGTTTTCCCATGACATTTCAAAATTAATCTTCTGCAAGATATTTGGCTAATTTTAAAGAAGGTTGTCAGCTTCTGTTAAGGTTGAATGGAGTAATATTGTCTGATAATTCACCTATATTAGTATCCAGGGTCATCAATTCCACAGGGACAGTTGGCTTTGATGTAATAGACAGCAAATTGGAAGGGGTAAGAAAAAATAGGTGGAATCTGTTCACTGAAGTGCTGCTTTAGTTCATCAGACAACATATGGCTCAGTCTAGCAAAGTATTTACCAATGGATACTAGAAGCAGCTATCTGTCTCTCATCAGCTGATAGTTGGGGTGCTATAGCATTATCCTGTAGACCACAGAGGAGAGGAGAAAAAGAGGAAAACACTTGTGAAGAGAGGATGAGAGTCATCAAAGGGATTTAGACTGTGAAATCAAATGCAATCATTAAATATCAACAGCCCCATAGCTGCATAGCTTTCCTCTCTACCTACCTGAGCTCCAACAAAGCAAGCTGTTCTATAGCTGAGTACTCACATGGGTGAGTGGCGAGGCCACTTCAAATCTTTTGGATTGACCCGCTTTAGAGCAGTGGTCTGAAACTGTGTCCCCTGCCTTCCCAGAGAATCAGACAGCCAAGCGGAATGGCCAAGATATTCCTGAAGGAATTTTCTATTCCTTTCCTGTTAATGTTCTGATTTGTATTTTAACAAAATAAAGTCCATTGATGTGAGAGTGAGGCCAGCCCCACCCATGACTACACTAACAACCATTGTCCCCGGCTCTGTGATTTTTAAATGACTGTGGTGGGTCGACCATGGCTGAACGCCAGGTGCCTACCAAAGCCGTTCTATCACTCCTCCCCTCTTTCGCTGGACAGTGGAGAGATAAAAATATAACAAAGGGCTTGTGGGTCAAGATAAGGAGAGGAGAGATCATTCACTAATCACTGTCCTGGGCAAAACAGACTCGGCTTGGGGAAATTAACTCAATTTATTACAAATCAAAACAGAGTAGGGTAATGAGAAATAA
>JANZLQ010000005.1:35694525-35705865 GCA_026212715.1 Elanus axillaris
CATGGGACGTCATGGCCAGTATGGAAACTGGGGGGAGTGGGGGCGGGGGATCGCCCCTCGGGGACTGACTGGGTGTCAATCGATGGGCAGGTGGTGAGCAATTGCCCCATGCGTCATTTGTACATTCCAGTCCTTTTATCATTGCTGCTTACTCAGCCTATGCACCCCCCTGGACAGGCCTTCATCTACACCCTGATCTTCATTGGCCTGGTCCTCAAGTTCCAGAGCCCCATACCTGTTGTGTAGGGGCAACTGAGAAGGTGAGGGAGACTGGGAGGGGATTCACTTGCCCCCCCAAGTAGGAACCTGTGTCCATTCCCCTCCATCTCTTAGGTCCCCTCCTGCCTGGTGGCCAGAGGGCAGGGGGTCCTCAACTTCTTCCCGAGCCTCCATCCGCTGCCTCTGCCTCAGGGATGGCAGGGTGTGGGTCACCAACCTCCCTCCCTCTCCCCCTCCCTGATAATCCTCAACCTTTCCACTTCTTCCTTCAGCTCTGCCACCAGGCTGAGCAGATTATCCACCCAGTCGCTCCTCACACAAGAAGTGTCCCTGCTGCCCTCCGGCACCAGGGACAGGCTCAGGCACTCCCTGCAGCCAGAGACCTGGACAGCCACGCGTTTAGGTGGGAGCTCCATCTGCGTCACTGCATTTTTCCTGGCAATGGCTTTCCCTGGAGTGGCAACCATACCTGGGACTCCTCCTGGGCCAATGCCCACCGCCTGAGTAGCCACGCAAACTGCCCCACCACACCCTTTCTGATGTGCCACGCCCTTTCTGTCATGCCACGCCCTTTCTGACGTGCCACACCCTGGTCGCCATTTAAATCTCCCACGCACCAGGCTCTCTTGAGAGAGCTGGTAGCTCCCGATGGGTCTCCCTGCTCTTCCTCGGGGCTCCCAGGCCTCGGGAACCTCCCTGTCCACCTCAGCCCAGCACTTAGCCACCCACTTACCATTGCTGCTGCCGGTCTCGCCGCCGACTGATTCATACAGCTTAGCATAACAGTGCTCATCAGGAGTTCTAAAAGTCAAGTCATGAAAAAAAAAAAATATAAAAAGCCAAAAGCTTTTTAAAAAATAAGTTTTCCTAGAGAAAAATGTTTTAAATACAGAGCGTTTGGTTTAAAATTTAGAAAACTTTGTTTCGGCTAATAATATCTGAATAAAAATTCTTAATCTAAATGAAGATAATAACAGGTTCATCATATAGAACATTTTTAAAAGAGGTTTTTCAACTTCTTAAGTGAATACGGCAAAAGAGGAGCTGTTTTGGAAAACACTGAAGTGCAGCATCTTTATCTTTCTCCAAGAAAGCTGTTGTCCAAAAAAGAAAAAAAAAGCCTGGCCTTTATTCTAAGAGATTTCAAATGAGTTACTAGAAGAACTATGAATAGCCCCTCATTTGTACACACAACCCACTAAGGGAAAAATACATTGCAGGACAGCATTTGGTATTTATTGGCATTTGAGCTTTTTAGCAATAAAAATACTGCTTCAAACAGTAATGCAGACCAACTCATACATCATAAAATCAAATTATTTTATAAGTTGATATTAATCTGAAAGAATCCTCTTCATTGAAACTCATGCATTATTACTTCATTATGGTGAGGCTTGCAATGTAGAGCAGGAAGTTGTGTAACAGTATTTTATTCCTTGGTAGCAAGGGATATTAATTCAGGAGCTGTAGGCAACTACATTGATCTTTGCTGCTCTCCAGAAATGAAATGTCATGTAGAGCAACTTCGTCATTGCTATTCCAATATACTGCCTATTCTGTGGTGCTGCCTCTTAGATTTTAAAACAGAAATCCTTGGTGATCTCTGTGAGAATTTGGATTGCTCTAGATCCCATAAATCCATCATTGTGATGAATTCCCATTTTTCTATTGCTTGATGACAACCCATAAATAACTCCATATAAGAGGCACATGGTAGAAATCTCTCTTTGGTATTGAAAACGTTTTTTGTTTAGCTCACAGAAGGCTCAATCCTGCATACCCCCAGAATTCCACTCAGTATCATCAGGATTTCCAGCAACACTGGAACACTAAAAAGGGTGTCTTAAATTTCATAATACAATCTCTGATATGATTTCCACTCATCAGAAATCTACTGAGGTTGCCTAGCTATACTTTTATAGTGCCTGCTCAAAACATATTAAAAAATCCAAGTCAATTATGGTTGTGATAACAATGTTACATTGGGTGGATCTACCTAGACTTATTATCCAGTCTCCCACAGAAACCTGCTGCAGATGAAAGAGGTTAAGGATAATGTAGAAGGTGATATGGAAAACAATAATCAGTGGGTAGAATTTGTTCCACCTAATTTCAGCCATCTATTCCCACCTAGTATCTATGTACCTGGATCATCCTCACTATCCTCTTTTTGTAGTCTGACGCAGAGGAACTTCCACCCATGTGCTGTGACAACCAGCAGCTTAGCCACCAAACCTTCCAAGGATGCAAAGTTTATGAAGCCACATTCCGATTTTGTGTGTGCAGTTGTATCAGAGTATCTGCAGCCCTCCTACACACGCGTGCTCAAAACCTTTCAAACCTTTCCATCCACTGAAACCAGAATTTCAAAGGTATTAAATTCCAACAAATTATTTGAAACTGTGTGTTTCTTATTAGCAAGTCCACTGATGAAAAGATTGCAGTCTGAGCTCACTTCTTACAAAATATAAGGAAAAGCTCAGTAAAGGTTTCAGCCAAGGCACATACCCATGAGGAATATGACAGAGATACTGGTTTCAAACTGGATGGGACAGTTTCCCAGCAGAAAAGGACATTGGTAAAGTATTTCCCAGAATTCTGCCTCATAGGAAATTAAAGAATTTAATCAATGATTTGCCAATGACATTTTCAATAATTATTAATATATTCTGATGTTCTTCTTATCATGTGGTCAGCTAAGGTACTTCACGTAAAATGAATAGTGGGTCCTAACTACATGATCAGGTTAACAGCTGGCAAATGTAATCTTACATCTTCTTCATCAAGGTGCAAGAATTAAAGCAGAGGGAGGGATGAAGAAACTAGTCAATGTGGATACATATGAGTACTTGGGGTTAGGTGTTATCTTTCTAATCACACTTCAAAGCTGCTGCTGGTGCAGTCGGAGTCCCAAGAGAAACACAAGAGAAGCAGTGCATCAGGTAAAGCAGTGTTTGTCTTTCAGCTGTGCCATATAAACAAAGAAAGATTAGTTTTTCATTTCCATTGTTTTGATTCAGGGAATAAAAATAACAAATTGCAACTAAACGCTCCCCCCTCCCCGCCAATTCTGTAAATATGAATACTGAATAAACCAGAGAGAATCCCAGTCAGCTCACTGCCATTTCACAAGCCAAGGAGGCCAAATTTGTTCACTGTGTTCAGTTTTGTTCACCATTTGATGCAAATTATTCCCCAAGTCCTGCTAGGGAGGTAATAATCCAAAATTATTCCTATGCTTAAACACTACTTATGGATTGGGTACTTCTGTTGTTTTCTGTATGAACTGGCTTTATGTGTTGCTAATAGAAATCTCCTGTAATATTACGTAGAATTGAAAGTCAGAAATGTTCTTATAGAAACCATTTAAGTTCAGTATACATTTTAATAGAGAATGTTTTCTTTCTCTTTTTCTTTCTCTTTTTCTTTTTTTTAAATAACAATTAATGACATATAATTGTTCTCCTGCTGCAGAAAAACCTGAAAGTCAATATATGATTTCTGAAAGTCAATATATGATTTCTTACATTACTAAGGTACTACCTTACAGTAGTACGGTACTGTTCTGCTGAATTCCATGAGATTCATCTCATAAAGGACTAGGAGAATCTGCATAATTCACTGCCCGGTGATCAGTTGTGCCTGACCTAGGTGATATGCTAGGTTGGGCGACAGCAAGGCCTGTGATGCAGCTGAGCTGCAGTTTCTTTTCAAGAAGGACATCTAAAAATTATTATACAGTACAGGACAAAACATTCCCAGGCACCAAGCTAGCTAATAAGTATGCAGAAAAGGCAATCATTCTGGCAGAATGTGGCCTTCTAGTAGTGTAGCTGTGCAAAGCAGCTTGAATTAGAATTAGGTAGCCGGGAGGATCGCTTTTGTCTGTTTGCATATCTGAATTTGATGAGGCTGCAAGCTTCTTACAGGGGAGAGGGAGGAGAGAAATGGAATAAACCCCTGTGTCTTGCTTTAAAACAGAAGTGTGGAAGTGAAGTAGTATTCTCACTTAGTGTTGCATCAGCTGAAATACATTAATAGAGAATTAGCTCCATCCTCTAGTAATCTATTGCTTAGTTTAAAAGGCCATCTATTAAATCTTCATATGTTACCTGGTTAATTTTTACGCATCCTGATTATATTGCTACAAAAGTGGTCGGAGTAATCTTTATAAACATTGCAAGTACAAGCATAAATCCCATTTCTACTAAGGAAGGTAGTTAGGTATGTACTTAAGCTCTTGCTCAAAGACCTTACATGCTCTAATGAACAGGCATCCACTTTCTCACATGCTTACAGCTGAGCATATCATAACCCTTCTGGGGTTAGATTCATCTCACTATAGCTTTTTAAGAAGTGATGTAAAAGAGAAAAGCAAATGACACAGGATCCTTCTTTCAGATGTCTTCAGACAGGTTCCTAAGCTAGTCCTAAAACTAGCTTAGACTAGCCATTCAACGTTTAGCTCATCGCACCCTGGGATATAATTGTACAGTACCCCACTGTATGAATAAAAGCTTCTAAAAGATGTAGTAAACCAGAAAACGCTTGGATACTACATGTACTGCAACAATGTCATACATTATTGTCTAAGAAGCAGAAAATATTTATATTTCATTTCATTATAAATGATGCACATGAGATTGTTAAGATGCAGTTAAATATGTATAGCAGTCCTCTGAACATTTGCTTTTCAGTCCTCTGGTGCTTTTTTTTCCCTCAGGCATGCCCAAATAGAAGCAACAATATATCCCTACCCACTTGGAAAGCCATTTTTCTATCCATCACAAGACAAAGAAATGTCAGATTTTAATAGTAGCTGAGCTTCTGCTGGTGGCAGTCTTCCTCCACTTTTGCCCTATATCCATGATCTCATGCTCTACCAAAGTTTCTTAAATGAGGAAAAAAAAGAAATATGTATAGATATAAAAAAAAAGTAAAAAGAATCTGTCTTTCCCAAAACAACCAGTAGTACCTACCTTGTTCCTGAACAAATACCACTTTGGAATTGCAATGATTCTAGCTAAATTCTGCCTGAAGATCCAGAGAAATGAAAGACAGTTGCTTCCTCATGCTACACGATGAGTGTGATAACCAACACCGTTATACGTAACAGAGACTCTTCTGCTTAGGCACAGACCTGGAGCATCTCTCTGAATTGTGGCAGAGTCGATGCAGGAGGCAGGTGTCCTGCTCTTCAGGGAAGGATGTGTCCAACCTGCACGGACGTTTGGGGTTTTGGGGGCAAAAAAAGTGTTTCATGAAATGGAAGTATTCTGAGAGGATTGACTAGAGTGTTAAAACAGTTTAACTATTTCTTTTTGATCTGAAACTCTAAATTCTACCTTGTTTCCATCATAAGTGCCAAGGAAGGTGACCTGTTTGAAGTCTTATATTGGCTCTGGTTCCATGTGAGAAAGAGAAATTCCTATAAAATTATTTAAAGTAATAAATAATACAGGAAAAATAAATTAGCTTTTCTGTTCTCGGCATGCAAGGTACAAGATTTAATACAACTGAAAGACAGCCTATGTAAAATGGAGAAAGGAACAAATAAATTGATACCTACAAATACATATAAAAATATACATATAAATTATATTTATGTATAGGTATAATTTATGGGTACTAAATACTATTTTGGAAAAATACTGAAAGAACACAAAACAGATGATAGAATTAGGCAGCAGCTGAGAGAATTATGGATTCTATTCGCTATTAAAAGCAATAAAACAATTTCTAGAAGTTTCATGCTTTGGAGGAAAGCTAGACATATTGTTAGGTAGAAATATCTGTCAGAGATAGCTATTGTACCATTTTTAATCCTAAGGAAGGGAAAACATTTTTTTTCTACAGTATCTTGTGTTGATCTTTTGTAGACAAGCTTCTGCTTTGATAGAATGCCAATTTGCTATAAAAATCCCAATTATTGTGCTCATGCATCTATATATTCTCATCATGTGCTGAAAATAGATCACCAAAAGCTCATGGTTTTGTACATGTTTTAAGTAAAAATAAAACCAAACCCAACCAAAAATCCCCAGTGAAATAAGTAAAAGGGGTCTCTTCCACATCTATATCAATCTCACTTGATGTTTTGCTCTGTTTTGATTGAGTTTTTGTTGATTTGCTGTATTGTCTGTGTTAGTTTTAATACTGCTTCTCTAATATTTGTTGGATTAGTGGATCAAGCTGTAAAAAATCACCCTAAAGTGTGTGGGCTTTTGAATAAATCTTTGGAGAACTTTTTAATAATCACAGACTTCTCCCTTGTTTGTTATAAAAAGGGTTAATTTGAATTATTTTAGGCTCTTCAAAGATGCAAATCTCTTCTAACAAAACAGAGGAAGTCTGTTCTCTATACTACCATCCATGCAGGTATTTTTATATGAAGGGATACATTTTCAAAGCACTGCAAGGGAGGTATGTGCTAAAATCTGTTCATGTATAACAGGATTTGCGCTAATACCGCCTACACACTACTTTGAAACTATACCCCTCTCCGTTTTTAATAGTTTGTAGCCATGGAAGAGACTGTGATTTGGAAGAAGATGACATTTGTGGAATAAAAAAAAATCACTAAGAAAACAAGACTACAATCAAATTGGTAAATTTCAAATAAAATGTACACTGTAATTATCACCATCATAATAATGCTGTTTTAAACTTATGGAAGTGTCTTTTAGCTAAAGATTACAGTAGCTTAAAAAGATTTTCCAGTTCTATCACCTCCTTTGCACGTGTAACAGATCAGGCTGATGAAATTTGTTCTGGAAAATGATACAGATTCTCAGTGTATGGGAAGCAAGGTCATGATATTGAATTTGGTAAAGCCACATGGATTTAAGAGAAGTTCAGATTTGGTCCAAAGCCTTAACAGCATCTACTTTCATAACTGTTCAGAAGAAGAAAAAAACCTGATTTTTAGCACACACTATGTAACAGAACAACCAAGTCCCTCCAAAGATCTTTCTGGTTTCTATTTTTGGTGTTCTATATTCCAGAGAGTTTAAGACTATAAAATGATAAGATTATAGAAGAGAAACTACATATGTGCATAAATTTGAATGCATCTCTTTCTTACCTATAAAAATATGCTATTGCATAGATCACTCTAACCTAATTTTATCATTGATAGGCTTTCCACTCTGACTCATCCAGGGCACCAAAAGCCACCGGTGTCCTAGGAAAGGAGGCCGTGCCTCCTTCCGTATGGCACTTCCCATGCAGAACTGGGATGCTGCTCTGCAGCTCAGCCTGGAAGCTGGGTGGAGGAACCTTGCCACACTTGAAGGAGAAGTTCAATCAGCAATTTGATTTTTGTTCAGAAAAAGAGGGCCAAGCCTTGTGCAAAGGCCAATTACATGAGCAAGCAGGTTCTTGAAGACTACTCTTACATTCTTTTGTATGCGAGGCAGACTTCATGGGAGAGTCTTCGGTTTATAACAGTCTAAAGGCAAAGGTGAGAACTAAATGGTTCAGGCAGCAGCACTGAACAACACATCCTCTGTCACCCCGTGTCTTAATCGTTTGGTAAAGCTCCTACTGACCATTCAAAGACATGCAGGTGAAAAAAAAATCAATACGGTAAGAATACAACTGAATCCTGTACAGAAATATCACCAGGAATGTCACAGGAATGGCTGGAAGACAGTGCTAATAGAATGTGTATTTTATGGATTGTAACTCATGTATGTAACAGAAAATGAAAAGAATTTTGAAATGAAAAAGTACTTAACAGAAAACCAGAAGATTTTCATTGTAAGAAACAGAAACTGGTTTATCAAGTCCAACATATCACTACAACTTGCAGCATCCTTAGCTCATCATTTGTTTATGTTGAGCAATGACTATCAGTTTCCTGAGGGAACTATTAAAGTGTTTCTTCTAATAAAACCTGGGGGGGGGGGGGAAGTACATGTTTTAAAACCTTTGTTGTTGTTAAGTTAATAAAGCTTTTATGCTCAGACCAGTTGTAAAAGTCTGACAAGCCTATATTTCCCTTTGGGACAAAAGCTCTAAAAGGTTTTACTCTCTTTAATTCTGTACATACCCTTCTCATGTTTCTTCTTATATCCCAGAATGTGGTTGGTATTTTTACCTTCATTGCCCCAGTGAAATATCTGTGCTTTTTTTTCCTGCCCAGCTTCTGGAGAGCAGCAGTCGTCTCTCAAGTTCTCCTTCTTCTCATGCATAGGACCTGTGGGACGTGTAAATATTTGGTGCACCATGTCACGTAATGGCTGAGGATCTATAATGTTATGCTAGAGTAGAAAAGTGTATTCTTATAGCAGGATACCAACCAGTTGTGTTCGTTACTTCCAATCAGAAAGTGAATCAGTGATATATGATGCTGCAGACATGGGTCGGATGTGTTTCATTGCTGGAGGGAACGTGGAAAGAGCCACTAATGTGACGTAACATTCTTCCATAAGATCAGTGCGTAAGGCTACATTTGCAAAAATCTGCCAATGTCATAGCTGGAGAATGACTACCAAATGATATTTTTTTTTCCTCCTGTATTTGATATAAGCAAGAACAGCCATGGCATACCAAGTCAGGGGAAAAAGTAGACACTGAGGGTCGGAGAGGGAGAGATGACGTAAGTCTCCACCTCATTCCTCCCACTCAAGGAAATTCAGGTGCACGGCCTGCTAAGTTCTGTGACATAAAATTCAAATGGAAGTAAAGAAATGAGCAAGTATTATCCAGAGCTGTTCTGTTTGAAGATTTTAACACAGGTATGTATGCCGTTCCAAACAGACACACTCTAGTTCAGCCACAGAGCATTGGCTTTGATGGCATAATTTCAGTTGTGTGCATATATGTAGCACTTCATGACCACATTGCGTAATATGAAGTCTCTTCAGGGCTCCAAATTGCCATGGAACGAACAACAAACAAACACACTGTAGACAAAACTTTGTCCAAAGCCTACACATTAAATCCTATGTTGTTTTCCCTTTTCTTTGAAAGGAAGTTACAGAATTGCCATTTCAGATGTCACAAATATCTATTAATCTCTGTTTTGATATTACCCCCCCAAATTGCTAATAAAGCCTTACAAATCAGCTATATTACCAACAGTTTGCACTGTTATGCATGTAATATCTAAGGCTAGTTCCAAAGCTGATTTATTACAAGGTTTCCCACTTCCAACAAATGGAGCTGTCCAGAAAACAGTATTGCGCCAAATCTCTCAGAGATGCTAAACACAACATATTTACTGTTGTCACAAACTGTCATACTTGTATCTGGATGTGGGAGTAGATTGTTGATCTTCATTTTGTAAGCATGTGGTTAATAGCTGTCCAATAACTAACTTTAAAATTACGCCTTTTTTCACTATCTGTGAATGCTATAGTCTGTTTATAAATTAAAAACGGCATTTTCCCAAAATGAAGAAGAAAATATTTTTTTTGGTCTATTGAAGCATTATCTGAAAAATATCTGCATTTCCCTCAAAACAAAGGAGCCCATGAATAATTCTCTGTGACTTTGAAAAGCATTTGCAATGCATTTCATATCTTTGGCAAGTAAAAAATTGTAAACGTATAATGTCCAATATCCTATCAATAGCATACTTCCTCTTACAAAGTTGAAAAGACCCGAGGCATACCCAAATTCAGGTGTGGAGAAGCTGGTGCTGACAAAAAAGACTAGTCCAGTGCCTGGTTTTCAGAAGTGGTATGCTGCCAAGCCATGCCCTGTGGCACACAACAATTACACACTGTTAAATTTCTCATCCACTTTAGGTGGTACACCTGGCTTAATTTCACTTGTCGTGGCCTCACACAGCGTTGACGAGCTGCACTGATTTTTTTCATGACTCCCATGTAAAAAATATTGCCAAATCAACAATAGAAAACAAATAATTGTGACTGAGAGTTTCTCTTTTGCAAAAATCATGGCCTTGCTTGGAACTCAGCTTTCTAAAATGAGAAAAATGGGGACCTATAGGCTGAGGAAGCAGCACGTCTACATGTGGAGCACACTGAGGTCTGCGGTAAAATCCGCAAGGTATCAGGATCTGGGCTCACAACAGACACTTTAAAGTCAGTGCTCCAAGAGAAGTATAACAGCAAACCCGACAGCAGCATCTTGCTTCAATAAGGCAGTATTTTTAAAATATTTGATTCTTTTCCAAGTTCTTAAGTAGGATTATGATAACATAATGCAACTTGGAAATATTGATTTTTCAATACTGTATCTATCTTTTGCTACAAGACTGTACATTATTTTCATAATTATTCTTATATATCAGCTTGGTTAAGACACTTTCCAAATATTTATGTAATTTTCTCAAAATATTTATTGTTTGTGGACTGATTTCTTATTTCACCTTTTGAGCAAAAGTTAAACTTGTCAAACAGATTGTCTTTTTTTATCTTTTCTTGTTTTTTGGAACAAAGGCAACTGATCAATTTCATATTGACCATTCTTGTTTAGTCCATTTTTTTTAAAGTTACTGTGGACCTACTGTTTGGCAGCTTTCATCTGGTAACACTGTCTTCCACTTGCACTGTGAAACTTTTCACCTGTGGATTTGGGACTCTGCAGCTGCTGTTCCAGTGTTTTCGTCCGATTCCTGTGACATCGTTCGCATGGCTTTGCATCTGGGAATAGCCAGACGTTACAGCGGGCTTCTCATGGGAAGTGATTGCTTCTGATGTGAGACTTACCCCTTCTCTCTGTCCCTTTTCATACTTCTAGTCTCGTAGTTTCTAGTTTATACTCTAGGAAAAGGAGGCCTCGTGGACAACACAGCTGGAAATAGGAGCAGAGCACGCTCCAGCCAGCAGCGGCGTGAACGGGAACACGAACAGGAACAGCAGCAGGAACATGAAAGGAACAGGAGCAGGTTCTCCGGCAGAAAACCTGGCCAGGCCCCTCTGAAAACTGTATAGTACTAAGGAAAAACTAGGGCTGGGGACCTCCTGCTGCACTGGAGAGGACACCCATCAGAGTGCACTCTGCCACTTCCCTGTCCCTGTCTCTCTTTCCCTTGGTTTGGTTTGGTTTGGTTTGGTTTCCATGAAAGTAAGTGTCCTGGTTTCAGCTGGGATGGAGTTAAGTGTCTTCCCAGTAGCTGGTAGGGTGCTGTGCTCTGAGTTCAGTAGG
>JANZLQ010000005.1:35712840-35734926 GCA_026212715.1 Elanus axillaris
CGCTGGTGGGGTGGGGTGAGGAGCAGAACAGCCCTTGGCTCTGGGGGACGGAAACATCCCGGGGTTATCAACGCTGTTCCCAGCACAAATCCAAAGCACAGCCCCATACCAGCTACTGCGAAGAAAACTAACTCTATCTTAGCCAAAACCAGCACACAGAAATAACTTCATTCAATGCCAATGTTTGTTCAAAAGTTAAGAAAAATTAATATTAGCCAAAAGACTGGGATCATACTATTTTCTAATTCACCTAAATGTACAGAAATTAGTGATGGCTTCTTTCCCACACCAATGAGAAAAAACAGTGCTACTAAGCCCAGGTAATGAGCCTTTCTAAATGGCATAAATAAGGTAGAAAACAGTCTGCGGGGTATAATTAATGCCTTGGACCCTGGTGAAAAAGGATCACTTGTAGCCCAAATGGAAGCATCAATGACAGGGAAGAGTGCAGCTGTTGATATGATGGTAATTCTCTGCTAAATGTGAGTATAATGGGTCCTAGGAAGCAGGGAGTAAGTTAAAGTATCTGTGAAAGTGGCCTGATTGATGCCAAGGTCTCCACAAAGTTGCTTTAAACACATTTCAATTCCCACTCCTGTTCCTGAGCTCAGGATTAGAAGAAAAGATTGTGAGCTCTGCGGTTTCAGACCAAACAAACAAAAAAATAAATAAAAAAGATAAAAATGGTCTTTCTAAATGATCACAAACAGTTAAATTCTTTACCCTCATACCAGGACACACACTCATCCCTTAGGCTTTTCTGGGCAGTAGATTATTCAATCTGAAATCACACTGGCTGTGGCTAGAGATTTGGCAGTGAGCTTGTTAAAAACAACTTTGCATTTTATTCCTTCATTTAGATTTCTCAAACCCAATAACTGAACACCCCAGGCTTCAGACAGTTACTGCCCTGTTATCCCCAGCAAGCAAAGGCATATACAACCAAATAAAACTTTTCTTATCTATCCACATGGAATCAGAAGAAGGAAAAGCAAAGCATCAGCACATACACCCCAATGGAGCTTAGTGGGCTACTTCACCAAAGCTGGCTTAAAAAAAAAAAAAAAATTAAAAAAATCACAGAGCCTGCAGCTATCTCTTTTTTTAACTTCTTAAATAAGAAGTCTTCTTGGATCTTGAGTGGCACAGCTAAGTTCCAAGAGCTACAAAAGCAACTGGCAACAACAGGTGCAGGATTTTCAAGGAGTTAGATAGCCATTCCTCTGGAAAATACAAACTTTACCATGTGGAAGTACCAGCTGTACTCTCATTGGTTGGGTTTTGGTTCTTTTCTTGTCCAGGAAATCTTTTATCACCCCAAGAGGCCATGAGTTGAGAAAAACACAAACCCAGTTTTGCTTTGGCTGCCCATTTTTTGTGACTATTCAAACAAAGAGTAACACCTCAAAAGAGTGCTTCAGGCTATTACCAATTACTCAGGGGAAGTGCAGTGTGGATGATTAAGAATTAATATTGCTCCAGGAAACCTAAGGGAATGGCGTCATTGTGCCAGGACTCTGGCAGCAATTGCAGCTTTGCAGGGAGAGGTGTCAGCGTGTCCTTCTCCCAGGACAACCCTCTAGATGGGGGCATCCAACTCCAGGATGTTTAGCTGACGTGGGCTTAAAAAGAAATTCCACGTCTGCAAAAAATAGGAAGGTACGACTAAGTAGGGGACACTGCAACCTCAGCTGAAAATACCAGCAGAATAGGAAGGCCTTATAGTTTTAATGAAATTCTGGCTTAATTTGACAGGGAAGGAGGGAGGGAAGGAAAAGAGAGGGATCTTTCCACTGAAATCCATGTACCCTGCTCTCCTCACTACTCATGAGTGGTTGGATGATCAGCGCTATATTATGCATACAAAGAACGGTAGATACCTAACTGAACTACTGTGATTAATTGCCTGACTCTGAAATTGAATTACCATTAGTTATTACATTCTATTACATACAGTTATGCTGTTCTGCACCTTTTTTGCATTTTACAACAATTCTTAAATTAAATTACACTTTTTTTGCCAGAACATAGGGTACATAACTCAATATAGTACTTTCAGCATGTAAATTACATTAACAAACAAATTATGGTGGTACTTAATCAAGAAAAAAAGATTTAGAGCACAGTGATTTGTAGATTTACCATATATCACAACAGAAGAGCAATGTATTTAAGTCATTAACTAAATTAAACAGAAAACTTTTAATCTTTCCATATTCCATTTGTTATTCAAACAAAAATCTTACCGACTTCAGTGTTCTGTCTGAGTGACAAGAGTTTTATCAATGAAAAGAAAAGTTAAAATGTTTATGTTTCCTTTCAAGATCAATCATGGTATCAATCACTGAAGATCAGTAGTGACAAAGGTGATTTTCCTATTAAGAGAAACCATCACATTAGCTCAAGCCAGACAACAGACCCAAGGCTTTATATTTTTTACCTCTGTATTTTAGGATGATTCTTGAAAGTATTGCTAGCAATTTTAATGAACCGTACGTTATCAGGGTCAACCAGTATGTTAATCTTTGCAGTGTTAGTATATTTACTGGTTGGAGCCAGTTTCATTCCAAATACCTATTGGTCTCTAAATTCTGAATTCATTAGTGAAAGAAAGTAATATAATAATTCTTTGAGAACTTATACCTATCAACTGTCATTTGTAGTGCTTCAGTTATATTGAATACATTTCTTGCTTCAGTGGATTTGAACACAGTCTACTCACATTCATTTCTCTCCTAGTCTCTTACAAGCCATATCTACTGCCTACACACCCCCGAGTATTATTGTAATTTCATACTTGCGTTTGAACCCTGATCTTGAAGTTCTAATCATTCTATGAAAAAGATCTAACTCAAATTCTGGTGATGAATATTGTCAAACTTTTGGCATGGTTAGGCCGAGGTCTAGTTGAGAACAGGCTAACTTTATGTCAGTTTTTCTCTTTTAGCGCAACGGCTGGAATTGCGCGTTAGCATCAGTCGGCCCTGGCCAGGACTGAAACGCATTGTATCAGGCACGGTGCAAAGCGAGACTAAAAAAGTGTTGGGTGCTGAACAAGCTGCTGCCTTCCCCTCCTGCCCCACAGAATTTACAGTCTTGGAGTCAAATCTGTAAATGTGCAATTATGAAAAAGGGATGAATTTATTTTTGAAAGTCCCGACATTTAACAAAGCAGGAGCCAAAGTGATAAACTGCTCACAAGGACTGCCAGCAGGTGACTTCACACACCGTAACCGCTTTGCTACAGAGTGATTAATACTTATCATGAGGGAAAATAAAATGCCATCCTTTCTTGCTAAGAACATAACAGAAGCTGCTTAGGTCACCAGGAGCAGAACTGTGGACGTGGCCACAGTTGCGGCTAGACTGAGAGATGCTCAGGTGAGGGACAGGCCATGATTATTCAAAATGTTAGATATAAGTAATGCTCAAAGGCTATATGGATGTTAACAGTGTACATGAATAATCAGACTTTAAATATGAAGTTCATATTGATTGGAATGCAAATGTCAGCTGGAATTAAACTGCATGAGGAACGTTTCATGCCTCTGTTATGCAAAAGGCACCTTGACAATTCATTCAAAGCACTTGTCCAGTGTCTGGGCAGTGCGTGCTCATGGAAGCAAGTACTGGATCACCTTTTCCTAGGGGTGACTCCCTAACTCCCAGTAGCTGTGACAGCTCTTGGAGACATCAGTAGAGAAACACTGGATCCACATTTCCATTGTTCTAATTTAGACCGAGGACCACACAAAATACAGCAATGAACTGTACTTGCTGGTTAACATTCCAGCTCACGCAGAGAAACGGAATCCCTCAGCAACACTATTTCTTTCCATTCTTTACTTCAATCAATTATATTTACATATGTCTTCTTGTCATAACATCTGAACCACCTTGCAGTCTTATTATTAACCTTGGTAGTGGATGGTCTCTCCTTTTTTAACAAGCGAGCAAACTGAAGACCAGATACTGCAAATATTTGGCTACTTTGAAAAGGGATTGGTATTAAGAGTATGGGTATATGTGGCAAGTCGGAAGTCAAAAAGAAATCTTCAGCAAAGCAGGAACTGAATCAAGGCGCACAAATACTAATTCTAGGACACATTTTCTCCTCTGTTGCATCCGAAAGGAAGGTTCTGCCACATTATCTGCACAGCCAACCTGCTGCACCATCACCAGTTATCTTAAATTAAGGATGTTACTTGTGTTGTCCCTTTCAGCACGGAATAAAGACAAATCCTATTATCAAGCTCAATGCCATCTCTATATGAATATAAAACTTGAAAAGTATTTTCTAGGCATATCCATGCTTTTGTCTGCCATCTACTAGGTCCATATTATCCTGATTTCTCAGTTGTAATTAAATGTAATGATTGCATATTTATTTTTATTTACAAAGGCAGTTGCTTGTACAAAAAAATTTGATTTAATCGATTGAAGACTTATTTAATGGACTTTTGAGGACTGAATGTATTTAAACAGTGCTCTAATCAGACATCAAAACATGCATAAATCAAAGTAATTAAATCAATGGAACACTAGGAAAATTGTGAACCAAACAGATATTTTAAAAAGTAAGCAATAAAATATGTGATTTAAGATCTCAGTTATCAGAAGAGCCACATTACTGATGGCTGTATCCACTCTTCCTCTCACTAAATAGCTGCCCCCGATCAGAGCCCTGGGCTCTAGTTATTGTAATTAGGAACTGAGCGCAACAATATTGGCCCTTTAAAATTTCTCCTATATGAAATGGAGAATACTGTGGAGGAATCCAGCAATAGTTGTCATGGTGGAAAATTACAACGTAGCTTTATGTTCAGAATAATTTGCATATTGAAACCATAAGCATTTCCTCCGTCGTACACATGATACAAAAAAAAAAGTAGCTGAAAGTTCAGACTTTCAACTAGGACTGCCTGTGCAAATCTTGGCAATCTTCTGCTATGTATGCTTAATCATAGTGCTTTATTTTTGAGAAAATTAATCTCCAATTATGTAATTAAACTGAAGATTTATTTTCTCCTCCTTTTTTCACCAGAGTATTTCACATCCTACATGTATCCTCCCACAAGACAGAAGTAAGAATATATGCGTTTCTCACCAAGGTAGCCACTGACTTCACGGCTGCTGGGATATGCTTACCGAAATCCCGCATCCACTTGCTCCGGGCATGGGCAGTGTCGGGATCCAAGCACAGCTCCGTCCGCAGCCCATCCGTGCATCCAAAACCTAAAAAGCTTGTGATGTAGCCGTCAGAAAGACACCATTTTGGCGGGTTCTCCCACCTGAGACTCGTAGTAGCTGGTTATTCCCAGCACGGTTTCACACGTACTGTGGCATCTCAGTACTTGCATAGCGCAGGTAACGAGCTTTCTGCTGGTCATGCAGACAGAAGGACACACAGTTACTTGTTCAGCTGGAGAAGTCTGGTATAAATAAGGAGTCATCTCTATGAGTGAAAATAAACTAATTCCCCAGGCTATGTCATTTCTCTGGTGATCTCTTTCTTTCAGCTTCTTCACAAATGAGAGGGAAACCAGAGCCTGATTCAGACCAGGATTTATCACTTCTAGCTTTAGGTATGATCAGAAAATGTCTGCGTTACCTGGCAAAGGGTACAAAGTGTGCAAATCCAGGTCTTACTTCTACCCCAAATCATTCCAAGAACCCACGTGGGAGAGGAAAAAATGGCCTTCGTGGGGATTGCATCAAAGCATTTTCAGGACTGCATGCTGCTATCTGGATGCCAGTGATATTAACATTTAAGATTCTTTTAGTCTTATCTCTGTAAATATGTTTCTACCCTGGTCTGTTCCTCTGTGAACATCTGCTGAGTCACAGTTTTGCCAGTCCTGCCCTGTTGTTTCCTTCCTCCAGTGTTAGCTCCTATGCTTTCTATATCCATTCAGCGCCACGGTTTTCCACTAATAATCTCCTCCTGCTTAATGCATTTGTCTGTTCATTCCCCATCAGCTTCTCTCCCACTTTATCACTGGGAAAGGAGCTTCCCCAGCATCCCAACTCCTAAACTGTGCAGTCCCAGCCTTAGGTGGGAACAAAAGTCACTCATGCTTTCCCACCCTGCATGACAACACTCTACGGAAGACGCTTCTTTATTTATTCCAAATATGTCTAATGGTTATCCACCTGAATTTTCTGTCCTCCTTTCCCTGTCAGTCTGTCAGCATCCAATCCTTTCTCTTCTCTGCACTCTTTTTTTCACTCCTTGCTGATTTTCTAGGTAAACATAAGTAAGGTTTCAGCAAGGCTATGCAACATAAGTATCATTTGACATGAGTATGGATTTCACATGCAGACAGTTAAGCAATCCACCAGTTCAAATTAATGAAACAAAGATAAAATTCTCTTTTGCAATAAACTGATATAGATCAGTTGGTATCAAAGCTGAGAATTTAGACCTTTATCAGGTTAAAAATGAAAGCTTAACAGATGGCGTATTTGAAGCCATCTTACCGGAGACAGAGTAGCAGTATATTGTGATGGGTCCTTAATATAAGCCAAGAGATTCCTGGAAATTTTTGCAGCTACTTGCCAAAATAACCTCATGTCTCTTGTGCCTTTTCAATTTTTTTACTGCCTGGACACCAAAAAATACAGGTTATCTGAGCATCTGTCAGAAGTTAAAATAGCAGAAAACCACCTCTTAGCAAGTGACTTCTCTTACTAGCAGTAAAAGATGGAGGGATTCTGCACCTGAAACCATTTAATGCTTTTATGTGAGCAATAAAATAACTTCAGGTGTTTCTCAAGCAATGAGTTTTAAAACTGGTGTAGAGAAGATCCATCAAAAATGAATCAAGCTTTGTTTCGCTTGTGCCACAAGAAGTATGTGTAATAGAAAGTTATTAAGACCAAAGCTGCTTGCCGCATTGCCTCAGAACACTGTCCAGTTGCCAAAGTATTCTCCAATCAATCAACCGTCAGCCTTATTTCTTCTTGCCAGCACTGACAAGAGTCACCATCTGACTGTAGATTATGAGATAAAAGGGGGTTAGTAGCTTTGTTTTCTTCTTTAGTAAATGATTTGCGCCACTCTGTTCTGCCTTCAAGGCAGGTGTGAGCTGATAAGGAAAACCTACACTTTTGGAAAATTATTTCAAAACCTAGATCAAAATACAGTCTGATGTCTAGGTAAGGTGTTAATTAAAAATTAATAAAAAAGATAATGGGACTTGAATCACCAGATGTGTAATAGCTGAAATAATAGTGTTCAGCATCAGAAGAAATCTCATTCCAAAAATGCCTTCGGGCTTTTCTGTTCCTTTTTGGAAACTACATATCAAAATTTTTTGCTACTTAGTTCTTTCGTCAACTCATTAATACTTGTTTCCTGTGCACCCTGATTTATAAAGCTACAAGCCTGTTTGGTGTTTGTTATAGGGAAAGAGTCTCCTGAGAAATGATGAACATGACAACAGTGAACATTGACAAACAGGGACAAAAAAAATACAATGTGGATTAAGGCGCAGCGTGTTGCTAAAACAACTGTTCGGTAGTTCTTTGTCTCCCGGTCAGAGAGATGGAATAATAGTGTAACATTTGAAAAAAAACAGGTATGTACCATCCTTTGCAATAGTAATCCTTAAACACCAGTAGTGTAAGGATTGTCAGAATAACTGGTCCAATTTACACTTTGTCATACAAATCTGGAGTCATTCCACAAAACACCACACAGAGAGGTGTGCCTCCAGATTAAAGTGGCTGCATTTTTCACCTCCTCCTTCACCTATTACTCCTGTAGCCACACCTGCCTGGTACAAGCCAACACACCTTGGTTGATTATAGGCTGAAGGTACCAGTGAGCAGCGCCACTGGATTATAGGATATGACGTGCCAAGCTGGCAAACGAGTTCAGTCTTCCCGTCTCACTTCTGGCGAAGACAAAGATAGCTGTGACTCTGCCAAAGGTATTAGTCTTCCACTTGTTCATCTACACAACAGCAAGGAAAGGCCTATGGACACACAGAAGACACACCCTGCCTTTCTTCTACTGGCCGACATTTGGTCCTTTTCTCCCATAAAGGCATTTAATTTATTTGTCACCCTAGGCACCGGCAACACCTTTAATTGTTAAGGTGTCCTTAAGAGTTTCTCCTAGATCTCCGTTTTACCATGCAAATGTACTTTTCAGTACTTCTGTTTCCAGAGCAAGACTTGAACTGATTTTCATGTAACTAAGTTGAAAGCAATCATGCTCACCATTTCTAACTGCAGTCTTTGCTTTCAAAAATTTGTTAAACTTTTTTTCCCCAAAGCTGTATTTATTTTATTCATTTTGAATGTCATCTAGTCAAAGAGCTCCCTGTGTGCATGAAAAAGCATTTGCATTTATAGAAACATCTCATGCATGCTGCAAGCCATTTACAGGAAATAAAAACAAATACCAGAAAATTAGGAGAACAGGAGTCATAGTTCATCAACAAAACGCTGTGATGAACATAGTTCCACTGATACACAGTATATGCACAGTTCTGATAAATCAGTAATATTCAGACTCTGTGGGAGTCTTTGAAAAACAGAGGGGATGCTTGTTAAAGGATTCTCACTGTCTCCATTTGAAATGCATCAGAAGTTCATGTCAGCCACTCAGCAGATCCTTATTTAGAGCGGACCTGCCAGCTTGGGCTTAGTGTGTCACAGCGCATCAGTGTGTTCAGAAAAGTGATTTATTGTGGCAGCACGAATGTCTAATTATGTGCATAGCTTACAGTTTTTCAACAGAAAGGAGCCCAAACAAGTGAAAGGCTGAAATGAGATTTGTTCCTTGTTACCAGCGTTTGCTTACATGTTCCCATTGGTTTTCCTTATATTACATTCTTTTCCATCCTTCTCTCTTCCTGCCCTCTCAAAGCTACAACTTTACATTACAAAGTCTTTCTCTGTCGTATATGTTTTTAAAAGCATCTCCAAGCCCCATTCCCACAAAATATCATACTAATTACTTTTTCTTACATAGGTTGGCTGTCAGTCATTTTCAGCATCTACAGTGCTATTAGTTTCACACGCATTTACCTTAAAGAAGAACTATTATTAAATCAAGAGATTACAGATTAGAAAACACCAGATTTAAACTGGGTTTAACCTTTAGTTTTTTCCTCAATTATACAATATTTACTTTAGTCTTTCCAAGTTTTCAAGAGATCCTCTATCTCATTCAGTGAGCAATATGAATGATACTGCATTAATGGACAGTTATTCAGCATTTTGCTTCAGCTTTATTGCTCAGCTTGTAACCCACAGGGTTTTTTTCCAGCACATTACTTGAACTTAGTTCTGAAGACAGAATTATTAGTTCCCACATTAGTTCCCTCTTACAGCAGTCCTCATTGCGGTAGTTCTGTTTCACGTATACGAATTCATTTATCTTCACAGCACCCCTGTAAGATAAGTGATTACTGTTACGTCCGTTTTACAGAAGCAGGGCAAAAAAGTTAGACAAAAGTTTTCACTAACTTACTAAACCCAGTTTGAGAGATTTAGGATTGCTTGTCTCACTGTACAGGATGTTTACAAAGCCCAGCTCTCAGTGATTTTAGTTGCTGCTGTGAACGCTCAGCAATTATGTAAATCAGGGTAGAGGATGTTAAGTTGGGCACGCAGCTAATGCCCAAACACGCAATTAGTGACTGCCTTTGTAAAGTTTGATTCAAGCAACTTGCCCATAGGAACTCTCTCACAGCAGCAGGACAGAAATGAGTTCTCCACATCAGTGACCAATTACCTTAACTCTCCCTTCTCTTCCTCCAGCCCTCTTCCTCGCTTAGTATTTAGTTTCCAGTAACAGAAACAAATGCACAAGCAATGCAATATGAGGTGTTTCACATCCTCCGTTTCATTTTTTCTTTTGTTCGTCTGGGGTTTTTTAACGCTTTCTTAAATCGGCATCCCAGTAATTTATATTTTTTTAAAGAAGATTACCTTTGCTTTGCTTGCAAGATAGCTGGAACCAAAGCTGGCAGAGATGCAGTCCTGGTCCAGATGCTGCAGGGTTGAGCAGCCTCTTACTCCTGCAGTGCACGCCCAACGCCGACACTCCTCATTCTTGTGTTCTCTTTGGGAAAACCAAGGCAAAACCAGAGGCATATGCACCTGTAGCACACACTGCGTGAGCCCAGTGCTCCCAGACATGTCAGGCCAATTTACTCTCAGAGCATCTGCTGTGCACCTTACGTACACGAATTGTAGATAGGGTGCGTTCAGAGCAGGTTGGATTCAAACTACATGTACATTGTGACATTCACCCAGGACCTTGCTCCGCAGGAGGTACAGCCTTAACTCCAGGGTAATCACCTGGAACAACGGTCTCTGAATTTCCAGCCATTCAGGTGCTCTGCTCGAATCTCTTGCATCAGTCAATTCTTCCAGCTCCTGGATTATCCATGCCTGAAGTCTCTACAGGGAACACTGGGAGAAGAGAGTCACGAGTAAAAGAAACCAGGCAGAATACAATGACGTCAAAGGGGAATTCATTGCTTTTAGTTATAGTTCCATTCAGATTTTAGAGGACGATCTTGTTAGCATTTATTATGTTGCTGTTAGAGAAAACGTGTCTCATTGGGAAGTGATCATGGAGAAAATAAGATTTTGTAGGAAAGATAAGAAACATATATAAAAAAATTAGCATTTCAGAAACTCCCATCTAAACTTCCACCCAACTTCCATCCAAATTTTAATTTAGGCACTTAAATGGAAGGATCTCATTTTCATATATGCAGACCGAGCAGAAAAATCAAATGTATTCAAGGAGGAATTTCATCGGTTTTAATTCATAGACAACTCTTAACAACATAGCTAGGTATGAAAATAGATTCCCATCTTTTATACCAGGTTTTGAAAAAAGGCTAACTTACTAGAGGGCCATGAATGTTTCTTCTCTAGCATAAGAAATTATCTGTGGTTAGACAGATGTGGGTGATAAAAGAAAAAACATGAACATATGGGATTAAAGCTTCATAGTAAAGTTTAGAAGAAATACAAACATTAGTCTTTTTTTGCACTCACTTTAGCTCCCATTTGAGATAATCCATTCACACTGTGCAGGTGACTAAAGGAATCGAAGGTAATGAAAATTATCCAGTGATGACAAAGGAGCAGGACAGTACATTCAATTCTGCAATGCTTTTCGAGGTTCTACATCTTACCTTCAGCACATATGCAGCTGAATTTTTAAAAGTGGTTACAAAACAAAAAAAAAAGGATTATTTTTCCCTATTGGTTTTGCGATGATCTAAATGTTCTGCTACTTTCCACCTTGTAACAGTGAAATAATAAGGGCGTGAGGCAGGAAGGGATCTCAGATGTTCCCTTCAACCAGGGACCAGCAGTCTTCCTGAGCTGTTGTGTCAGGTTGTACTTTCCTTTCCCCAGGGAACGAACAAGTTATCTGTGCCATTAGCACCCAACTTCTGTGACTCAAAGAGGGAAAACTTGCCATGGGGTCTTCAACAGAACCTTGGTTCTGTTACAGAGAGCAGCCCTCATTAAGTTCAAGATTTAGTGGGTTGCAGAAACTACTGCGTCTCAAGGGCTCCTCATCAAAAATCTCATTCTGCACGGCATCTCATCTGTGAGAACCCGTATCTTGGTGCAAGTGCTGTAGGTCCTGAACTTTCTCTTCCACTCTCTTCTCCTTTTCCAAACAGGTTCTGTTGTACCCAAACAGTTCACAGCAGGTGTTTGCCAGATCTTTCCTTAAGACTCAAAAGTGACAGAGATCTCATCACTTATTTGGAGTATATCCTCCAAAGCCGTAATTCTTAGAATAGGAAAGTTATTTTAGGAAACCTTCCTTCAACACAAGCCCACTGATTATTATCCTTTCCCCATCATATCATTTCTATAGATCTAAATAAATAACTTAATTGCAAAATAAAATAAAAAAGACATCACTTAAAAACTGTCAGAACAGCATATATAAAGCAATTCTTGGTTTCCTTTTTTTTTTTCTTCTTAAAAAATAGTATTCTGGCTTAAACAACTGAAGTGTGTGACATATTCAACCTCATAAAACAAACCAGCGTGTTTCAACTGAACGTGGCTCCACTGAAGTTCCCCCGACCCATTTTTCCCCTCGGCTTGCACTAACGTCTCTCCACATCGGCAGCTTGGGTCCATTCTAACCCTCCTGGGAGCCAGCTCCAAACCAAGCTGTCGCATTAAGATGGTGTTGTGTTCAACCTAATGAGCTCAGCCTCCCAGGTGAATGCATTAGCTCAGATTGTTGTTACCTTAACACAGCTGTATGCTGCTTGGTCACAGCCTATCAGGTCTGGCAGCTCTAAGGGTGGGCAAAGTTACTTGCACCTGCTTGTACATCTGTTTAAAGATATCCTGATTTTCATCCAAGCTGTCTTTTTCAGACAGCACAGAGCATTTTTAAGTAGCTGCAAAGAGTCTGAGTGTGGATGGGAGCTATGCTAGCAAAACCGAGACTCATTTGTATAGTACTTGAGAACTGTATGTATAGTAGTGCTTGCGTAGGTGTAGGGGTATCAAGAGGTACAAAGTGGTAAGGATGAAAGGGACTGAAGATTCTCTCTAGATTTTATTAACGGCTAGGCATCAGGATTCTCATCAATATATTCAACAGAGTGCGCTGGCAAGTTCAGTGGGAAGTTAGGATAGATATGAGACTTTACAGGGTGAAGGTGGGGGAGCTAAAATTGGTTTCCAGAACAGATAATCCTTCACTGATATTTCTGAAATTCTTTGTAACTGCCTTTGTCACTTTCCATTACCCAGTAATTTCAACCTCACCCTTTATATGCTGATTGATTCTTGTACTCATAAGCCCTTTTCCATCTTTAACTCTTTATTTTTTCACATAGTCTACCCAGGGCAGCTGATAACTTCTCCGTCAGCGTAACGCGCACTCCCACCATGCAGCCAGCCACGGCAGTATGACAGGATTGCCATTAATCTAACCTGACTGCATCCAGAAGTGTGAGTTTAGCAGGAATTCTGAAAAGAACTGTCACAAACTTCTTTCAAATCTTCTGTAGCATTGGGCACTGATTTGGACACAAATGTCTTGCCTCATTTAAGTGTCTTAAAGAGTAACACCGAACGGGTAAGGATGCTATTTGATGTTAACCACTGCTTGCCTCTGCAGAACTCTTGCTGCTGAGGGACTTTACTGCAGACCTCACAAATGCCTTTATTATGATGAATTACCTTGCTGTTAATTAATTGATGTGCAAAGAAAAATAGATATTTTAAACTGAATTTCCAGTGTATTCCCCAAAGGAAGATTTCAGTTAAGACTGCAGGGTTACCTCAGATTAATTTTATTTAAAATGATGTTGCAAATGACCTGTGTGAAGTCTGAGTATCAGTTCAGTGGTCAGCCTGAGGGTGGCCTCCGGACAGGGAGAAGTACAGGGTCAAGAGACAGACATTCAAGTCCCTAGGTAAAAGACTGAACATACAGAAGATATTTTGGTATAAACACTTTCCTTTTGCTCTTTTCCCTGTTGCTAATAGTTTTCCCTAATGATAAGGCCGCAAGACAGAAAGGAAAAAAAAATAAACACACAATTATTGGCTATTTCAAGCTATATTATGTGCAGTGTTTACTAACATTATGGAAATTATATGTCTAGTCATGTGGTTTAGCTTGCTTTCCCAAATTCTTGCTTTAGTAAATGGCCCAAACACATGTTCTACTGTCTATTTATACGTCTGCTGTGAAAGCATTAACCAGGGATTGCAGCTTTGCTGTTCTTCCTAACGTGTTAACATTTATAGTGTTTAATCCCTGGGCATTGTTTTCAGCCTGCTCAACTTTTTCTGTTTCTAAAAGATAGATACCTGAGCAGTGGCTTTGGTCCATTGTTATCAACTTCTTATATCTAGGATCACATGACATAAATGGCCCTGAAAATGCACAGTGATGACACTTCTTTATAGTGAAATCCTCAAACATCAGTCCTTATTTTCCTTCTTTCATAAGCAGCTTGTGGTTTTTTTTTTCTTGGGAGCTGGGGGAGCATTTGTAATATCTGCTCAGCTTATCATCTTATTAGCATTCTTCTCATTATTTTTTTTTCTGCCACAAAATGTGGGAGCTTCAAATTTGTCATTCAAGCCCCTCAAATAAGTTAGTGGGTAAGAAAAGCTCTGCAGGTCCTTACCACACTCCCCTATTCACTGATATGCCATTCAGTCACCAGGCTTCTAAAAATCTTCTTTGTGTGCAAAGAGAGATCACCATCACTCAGAATGCCACCTTCCTTTTTGTTTTTGAAGATTTCAAGCCACTTACGTCTGCAGTCAGTTAGTCAGCCTGAAAACCACAAATAAGACTTTATGTTGGTAATAAGGTCTGCAGGACACGCCCCCACACACGCACAGAAAAGCCTATTATGATAACTTTATGACAACTTTTTACATTTTGAACTGGAGTGCGGAATGATCTTCCTGTAAAGTACTGAGTTGTTCTCTTTCGTGGATTTCACCCATTGTTTCTAGAAATTGATCTAAAAAATAAAAATATAGAGGCCTACGGCAAAGCGCTAAAACCAGTGAACTGTGGTTCTGTGTCAAGGAGCAGGTACTTACTCACCCATTTTTTCACCCCAGAGAAATATAGCGCTCTCTCTTTTACTTTATTACCCAACATTTCAAGCCTCATCACACTACTTGACTTGATGGTCTACATGAGAGGAGAATGAAAGTAAAATGATGAAATAAAAAAAGGAACAAGGAGCGGGAGGACCTCCTAGCCAGAGGTAGGACGACAGTCTGATAAAGGCTTTCCTAACGGCAATACAAAGGCAACCACTTACGGGTTGTAATCTCAGGGTAAAACTTCACACGTCAGCCCGTGTACTACTAGCTCACGTTCTGGAACCAGAAGTACGTCAGCCTGGGACACTATTGCCTATTCGTCTAGATTTCCCACCACCTCACGCCATTCTTCAGTCAGTACAGGATTTAGCAATCTCTGCAGTTGCTTCGGCAAAAGGCAAACCTAGCAATGGGGCGAGCGGCTGGTGCTCTGCTTATGGGAACCGCACTCCTCCTACGGAGAGCAGCGCAAGATAAGCAAAAACCTGCTGCCGAAAGGAAGGACTGTACAGCAGCTGGGAATATTAACTACTATCAGTGGATGTCGTTGCCAAAGAAGGTGTTTACTGGTTTATGCTGCATTTAATTGGTTCATGCGGAGAGTAAGGGATGTCTATTTATTTTCTTTTGTGCTACTGATTCTTAGTGCACACCAGTAAAAAACTAACTCATAAAATTGGTAGTTTTAACATGGGAGATGCTGACAGAACACGTAACACTTACACACACACGCACTTTCTATTTAATCACTGCACACCTCTAAACCAAGTTCTGAAAGTCTGAATTGTTTATGAAAATTTTTATCGTTGCCTATTCCATCTACTGCACATATTATAAACACACTAGCACATAACTAAAATTTAAAAAATAAATAAGGAGCGTGACAGAACACACCCATGTGTTAGGATAGTCTTCATCAGTAAATATGGCAAGTCTAGTCACCAGCAAGTTCTTATTTTTCCAGGGCACAGGAACATGTGGCCGTACCTTTTTTTTTTTCTACCCTAAACCTCTGGCCAGCCTGAGGGCCATGTCTGCCTGGGAGCAGCAGCCCATCAGAGTCCTAGATTTATACTAGGTACACAAATATGTGTCTTATGCTCTAAAAGGACATAGCATACCACAACTGGAGAATACTTCTCATGTTTTTTCTGTTGCCATCTGGACACAAGCTTCTGGCCCATCCTGGGAGTGCTGGCCACAGCACCAAATTTTCTGTTGTTAAGTCTAGGACATCAGGACACAGTTTTGCAAGACAGTAGGAAGAAGTAGAAAGCATCTCCCAGAATAAAGGTAGTATGAATACAGTTTTCGACAACAAAGTTATTAGGAAGGAGAAGGTTCCCTGTTCTTTTCAGCCAGTAAATGCCTAATTGTATAAAGGCCCAATATCCTCCAGTGTTACTGGAGGTTTATGAACTTGCTTTCCAGTCCATTGACTGCCCTGGAATATGAACTACTGCCTGTAAAAAACCCAGGGCCATAACTAAATATTCATGCTGTCAGCTCATGACAAGCTGCTGCTGCTACATTGATACCAATACTTAGATCAGCTGCTTTGCAAACTGAAATGACATTGCTGGTTTACAAGCGATTCTTTCTTGAAAATGCTACTCTATGCCCTTTGTTTATCTGCTAATCACCGTTCATACTGACACACTCTATACTAGTCATTAAAATGTGTATGAAGAAGTTGGGCAAAACTCAATTTTATTTCTTTCTGTTTTGAAACTAACTAATCTATACCACAGTTTCATTAAATGGTTGTAATGGTGTTTAGGTAGTGGGTTTTAAATTAAATTATAAAAGAAGGGATGGGCACGAGTATAAGTTTATCCTAAATCGACCGTAGTGCATTCCTTGAATTTGCTGGTCTGTTTGTAACCTGCTCGAATGCACTACGTATATAACTGTTTGCTGCACTGAGGTGAATTTAAAAGGAACTGGCAGGGCGCAGTCAGAGATTCGCCACATCACGTAGATCTGTACCGCTCCACTGTCAAATGGCTTTCCTTATCCTACTGAATTTTAAGTGTAAAATCTTTATGAAAATGCAAAAACTGGTGTCACATTCCTTAAACACCTGTTTTCATACTCAAGCTCACTTTCTCTTATTAACTGCTAATATTTTCTATCGAGAGAGAGTGCAAAACAATTATTACACAACCCACACTTGGTAGAAGATGAACAGCTTCATCCAAGATACTTACAGAGAGTTCTAAATTCTCTATAAGCTTTTTGAATGGTTCCTCCATGTCTTTACTCCCGCTACTACAAGTGCAGTGCAGCTGCACTCTGTTAACTCAATAACCAAAAAACTGGCAAGTATCTAGAAGCACTGTAAAACAATTTGTTGTTTCTTCACAGAAACAATTCTCAAAGAAGTATCAAATTACTTGTGTGTTAGTTCTACTCATGGTCGGTGCAAACAGGTGGAGCTGGCAGCCGTAGGAACCTGTTAGTTGACCATCCTTCAGGAATCAGCTGGTGTCCCTGGTTCATCTGCAGAGCAGTCACACATCAGACCGTAAAGAAAGGAACAGGAGGGCAATGAGTGAGAAGAGAAAGATAAGTCAGCTCTACCAACCCACTCTTTCTCAAGCTGAGATTATGTTATGTTCTACACTGAACCCTCTCTGAAATGTAAAATCTCCTGGTGGGAGGGTTCTAGGAAAAGCAGAACAAGGGATTCACGGGTGACTGACTGAATACTAGTCTCAGCTCCTGACTAGTTTCAGGGAAGGGACCCTACACTTTCTCTACCGTAAGAGCAGCTCAGAAACTTTTAGATGAGTCACTGAAGAGAAAAATTTATTTGTCAGAAGAAAAAGGCTGTAGCAGATATCTAAAGGCAACTTTACCAAAGGGTTTAGAAGAATGGAATTTCTGTTTAGAAACAGGGGAGTCACTACAGAATTGCTAATAATCATGTGCATGAGAGACCCAAACCAACTCTTCACTGTGCAAAATCTGGACTATCTCTCTGAGCCTGAATCTTCCATTCTGCAAGCAGAAGAAGGGATCATATTTCTGGTTGTGACCATAAATTCCAGCCTGGTTTGGGGACACTTTCACAACGAGAGGGTTTTTTAAAAGCATCAAGGGGATTTTCTAAGAGAGTAAGAGCAGGGGCCTAAACAAAGTTGGCCTGCTCAGTCTTTAGGATCCAGTCTTGGAGAGAAGAAATTATATTTTGCTCCACAAAAGGAACAGAGCGGACCTAAGGCCTTGCCGTTTCTCACCAAATGAGTCTCATGTTCTGCTCAGCTTCAGCAAACAGTACACAGACAAGGAATCCAGAGAAATAAACACTTGAGAAAGTTTCATAAGAACTTCCCTTTAACTGTGCCTACCTTAGATTTTTTCCTTCCATACACACAGAGAAGGACACAAGACATTCATAGAAGGTTTTAGTTGCTCAGGTTTAGACACATGATGCAGCCAGTCCACAATGGCTTCCCTAGTTGATACAGCTCAGATTTAAGCTGACCATCAGACATCTACCCTGTAAGAAAAAAGGTTCAGGGCAATAAGTCCCGATTCATACATTTCGTTTCACTTACTTATTCTCTAATAAATTGTATTTCTCATCTGGCAATCCAGAACGGCTTATACAATATCAAGGAATGCACGTGAAGTAATGCTAGAGACGGCCTAGCTGTAATGGATAACACAATACTCAAACCTTAATTCTCAGATGAAAAGCTAATTGAATCTTGTACCAGGTTCAGCAGTTTGAAATTTCTGCCTGTTCTGAATTATTCTGCACACACTTTTATTGGAGGTACGGTCATATTTCTGTGTTCAGGTTGGCACATATGACACTTCTCGGAAAAAGAATTGCTACTGCTACTGAATATCCCTGACTGATTTGCACATTGGCTTAGCCCCTGACCAACAGACTTAAAAATTCCTAACCAAAAAAAAAAAATAATCAGCTTTTGTGTACTCCAGTGGTATCTACCTATTAAGCTTATGCAACTATGAGGTCTATATATTTATGGAATATATTACCAATAGCAATGATATTGCACTATAGAGTGACTATACATTAACTAGATGATGGCTAAAGCTTCAAATACGGCTTCTATAGCAGAAGCAGTTCACCTCAGTCTGGGCACACACTGCCTTGAAAAACTGACTCACAGAACTCTTACCGAATACAAGTTCAGATTATCTCAGTATAACCAAAAATATTTTCATATATTATTTTCAGAGCACACAGCACATGGGAGTTAAATATTCAGTGTCTTACTGCAAGAAATCAATCTGAGACCTGGCAGCGTCAAATTTATGAAATGGAGATTCTCCTCTTTCTTACACATTTTAAATGGACATATTTCTTTAACACTTGCACAGACTGACCCCGCTTGCTGCTGCTTTGCTTTCCTCTGACGCAGTGGGTGGGCAGCTGCATTTATTCACAATGTAAAGCTCAGACAAGTTAGAACAAACTTAGTCACCGCCTCTGTCTGCCAGGGAAGCTCTTTCCAGGAGCAGCACAGCAAGCAGATAGTTAACACTATGCAGCAGCATGCTGTAATATCATACAGAGTATAATTGTGGGGCTCTGGTAACAATTTAAAGTATTATTTTAGATTTTTAAAAGGTATAAAAGTCAGTACTCCCTTTAAGACTAGGGAATAAAAAGATTTATTATTTAAAAAAAATATATATATGAGCAATTGGTCTGGAAAACCAAGATGATTGTGTATTTGTTTATGAGGAACAGAGGATCCATCTTCCTGATGTACTTGGTAAAATGAGTTTAGTGTCTCCTTGCTGGTCACAGCAGTTCAGTAATGAGCTGAGCAAGTATCACATCACCCTGTTATTTCAACAGACACCCTATTGTTGTATTAACTACAATATCAGAAACTCCTATCTGGGCTCAATTTTATTGGTATCTCTGTATTTGACATTTTACATGGTTTGGCAGAAGATATTAGAGAATCCTTTGGTTATTCCCAAGTTCATGTTTCACAAAAAAACTCAGTTGAAGGAATGAGTTAGACAAGATCACTTAAATTTGGCTGTATTCATAAATTGCACTGATGTACATCCCAGGATGTAGGCTAAACTCTTGGAAGAAGGAGTATGGTCAAATGTGTGGTGATGGCAGGCTGTCCTATTGAAGCTACAAAATAATTTGTGGTTTTCATTCTTCATATTAATGTGTTTGAGGGAATTTCCTATTTATAAAACTGAAAGAATAATGTTATTGGCTAGAGAAGTGAATGCAGGCTCTCAACAAATGTCTCCAAGTCCATTTGCTGCAAATCCTGGAGCAGTTCAGTTACATTGATCATCACAACTCTAGAACTAGATGAAGTACTTAGAAAAAAAAAAAAAAGGACTAGAAAAGGATTGTTCCTCTGTGCTCAGGAAGTAACTTTTGCAGTTATTTCCTTAGCAGTATTGGGGCATTGGTGAGATGGAACAGCCATCTCTAGTTCTCGATTTTACTGAACAGACCTCAATTAAATTTTAGGTGATAGCAGGAGACCTTTTGCCGGCTTACCCCCAGGAAGTCAGAATGCCAGATTTCTGACTGTCTCTGCGAAGGCTGGGATTGATACAGCATCTGATTAGGTTACCTGAATACCTACAATACCTCAGCTTTGGAAAGGCTGGAAAAAAATGTACCCTTTACAGAAAATAAAAGCAATGAGAAAACAAAAGGTGAGCATAAATGACAACACATTGAACCTGCAGGTGAATAGGTTCAGGAGAAGTGACAACAAATAGAAGTATTCCTTTATGGAAAGAATGAAGCCAAAAAAGTTAATGAAATTAATTGAAAAGCAGATGATAGAATTAGAAAGCACAACAGACATGGACATGTTATGCACACTGACTTTAGATCAAAATGCCTTATGATATCCCAGCATAATTGGGAATGTATTGAATAAAATGTGCTCTGCCTTCAGCTGCCAAAAAATAGCCACATTCATGACCTGGTAAAATGTTTTCCAGAATTACAAGTACAAAAATAGGAAATGTTAAGTCAGTTCTGAGAAGAAAGGAATTAAAATAAACTGTACCGAAATTCTATAGGTATTTGTCTTGCTTGGTGCTTTAGGTATTGCAGCACTACTGCCCTTTTGTAAAGCAGGAACCCTACATGTAGTGTGAAATAAAATGCTCAGAAATAACATTTTCATATCGTAGTTCTTCTGGGAAGTGAAAAATCCCTTTCAAAGGAGATAGCAAAAGCTTGCTAGAAAGCGTGCCATGTCAAGAAAAGTTGCAAGTTTTCCCTGCTGGCGACTGTAAATTGTACTCTACTAGAGTGTGGATTTCATTAGTAATTAAGACTTCACCTTGGCTTCCCTGCACAGCACTTACCACAATTAAGAAACAAGTTTTTAAAGATTTTGGCATCATTTTTTTTATTAGAGCCCAACTCAGTAAGTATTAACTTCAATGATTTGTCCAAATACTCTTTCACCAGTTATCAGCTGACTGCTTTACATCAGTTAATGTTTGTGGGGCAACAAGCACTGGGGTTTTACAACAGAACTCAGGCAGAGCTGTACTCCCATCCCACACCTCGTTTCTGATAGTACCACCTACATAGTGAAGCTGATTGGAAAGAATATAGGACAGAATGCTGCGGAAGGGATTGTCTTCAGGAAAACAGCGGGCACTGAGGTCTCCTCAAATTGTCAAACGAGATGTAAAAAATACAAGAGAAGATTGATCCAGAGAAAAGAATGAATGAAAAGAAATGAGAAAGGTGTTCAACATAACACATATATAACATATGGTACCATTATTCTGCAAGAAAACAGTGCAAATAGTGTGTCTCAACATCTGCTGCATAACTATATGCATTTTGGAAGATAAAGGGACAGATTATATACATAAATTACATTCACTTTATCCCCCATCATTAGAAATGGCATCAGAGATGTCAAATGCAAGACTATTAGTTTTCTTGGCCTGTGGTATGAACTAAAACAACTCTTCTCTTCTCCTTTCTCGGTATTGGTAGTAACACATCCTAATAATATAAGGACTTTGAAGAAGCATTAAGATTTCAAATTCCACCATTCATGTTCACATTAAGTGGTACTTTAGTCTGTGCAGAGCTGAACAGTTTTTGGGGCAATTTGCAGAGTAAATGCAGAGATAATATAGACTATTATCCTTAACTTTTAATAAAGGTTTTGAAGGTATTTTCAGGGTTTTTTAATAAATCATCTGTGCACAAGAAAAAAGTGGAATATGACTGGGAAGTTTGATGGGAAAAGGAATTGTTTAACATAAAAAGTAGAGGGACAGAATGTTGTCTTGAAAACTAAAGTAATGTTTAATGACACACAATAACCTATTATACTGTGCTATATATATGGCTTAGTAATTTAATACTATTGTTCTGTTTTAACCCCAGGCAGCAACTAAGCACCATGCAGCCGCTCACTCACTCCCCCCACCCAGTGGAATGGAGGAGAAAATTGGGAAAAGAAGTAAAACTCGTGGGTTGAG
>JANZLQ010000005.1:35741116-35769535 GCA_026212715.1 Elanus axillaris
CCACCCACCCCCCACTTCTTCTGGATTCCTCTCCCACCCCAACCCAAGTAACCTTGAAGCAAATTTATGCCATCATCTGTTGACCTCACAAATAAAACTTTATGCACATCTCATCATCCTTTGTGCAGCACTTAAATATCGATTAAACATGAGAATCAAAAAAAATGTACCAAACGGGTGAATTAAATACCTGTTTAAGTGCTTTCTGAACTTAAACTGGAAGGTTTGATGTAATCTCATGAGCAACAGGCTTAATGGCCAAAATAATCCCAAAGATGGCACTACAGGGAGAATTTTACACAAATATGCCATAAAACAGACACATGAAGACACAGTGGTGAAAGACATAAGTTTATAAACCAAAGGTTACAAAGTCAGAGTCCATCCAATGAACAGCAAACGTTGACGTGTTTCGAGTAATTCAAGAGCTTCCTCATTTGTCTCCACAGCTTTCAGAAACTGCAAATGTATGAGTGCCTGTAAGTCATTAGACCATGAATGTGTCAATAGCTAGCAAATATGATTATTTGACCATCTGAACATCAAATCCCACTCAAAAACTCCTAGTAGTCTGTTTCAGATAAGAGAACTTAAGCCAATTACTGAGTCTCTCTATAGGTCCCCTCCTGTTTCTTAATGGAGGATAACACTCAACATCTTTAAGAGTGGTCTGCAGATAGACATCAACATAAGAAAGTGCTGTAGAAAAAAAACTTGTATAGAAACTGATGGTGGAAGCGTCAGTAAATAAGATACTTAAATTTCCATGTCTAGAAGTGAGCTAAGTGTTTTTAACTGCCATCCTAGTTGCCAGTGATCTAGTCAATACAGACAGCAGAGCTTAAATAATGTGATTAAACTCAAGAAGTTGACATCTACTGGCTAGCCAGATGAATAAATCTCTGGGCTCCACTGACTGTGTTGACTGTTGACTAGAAAGGGAGTTTACACAACACAGATATCTAGAGTTAGCTGTCTTAATCTCAAGCTGAATCCTGTCCCTCCTGGCTCCTCACGTTGCATATAGAACGAAACGGTAAGTACAAAACATATCAAGTAGTGTTTTGTTAAGTATGGCCATTATTAGATATAAAGCCAAATTTATTCTATTGTGATGCTGGCCTAAATGACATTTCAGAAGAAAAAGGAATGTTTTACCTCTGGCTTAGAAGGAATGGTATCCCCAGTCCTAAACCAGATGATGAATGACTACATGTGTTTCCTCACACATCAACTTATTTTAAAAGCCTACTGACAACAAGGCCATGAGAAATTTTAGAATATCTTCTTACATATTTTCCATGAGATGAAATACTTTTGGTTTTGATATATATATGTAAATAACTAGTGATAACATGGAGAAAAAAAAAAAAGTCCTTTTCTTCCAAGACTGCTATGCAAAGATGTTTAAAGCTGAACACTTATAAAAAAATCTTAAATAGATAAACAAACCATTTGGCGTTGCCTCTTGAAGACTTGCGCTTCTGTGACGAGCAGAATATTCTTTGTTTTCTCTTCACTGTTTCTGTATGGCACTGAACATCACTGACATACATCCAAGGGATGAAAAGTAAAGGATTTGATTCTGAGCTAGAATTACACATTATTTCTGAAGCAGTGCAAAACATCATTTGTCCTTGCCTATATTTGCATTTGAATTTGTTTTAACATTTCTTTGGTTTTATCCATTGCCAACAGTTTTTGTTGGCAACAGGTAATTTTCATAGGAGCTAAGGCTGGAGAACTTAACCTCCTAATAACCAAAATCTGAAATATAAGGCAGCCAGCATAAGGCCTTAAACCACTTGAACCCTCGCAGTGTAAGTTTTTCCTAAGCCTTTACAATGGGGACAAATTTCCACCTTGGTGTGACATGAATGGGACTAAAGGAGAGATTTTTTTCCAAACACCAATAATCCTTTTCCCTTCTAATAAATGACAAGCCCTTTGCAAAGATGAGCATTAGTTTGATAATCACATGGCTTTCCTCAGTTGTTAATGATGTTTTTGAAAATTAGTTCACAAAGTACACCTAGCAAGAAACCTGTATACATTTGTATTGTGCCAGCCGAAAAAGTGCTTTGAGGCACAGCTTTCCATTGGATTTTTCTGCTTGGGAATCTGCAAACACCATTTCTCACTTGATAGGAGGTGCTCAGAACACTGCAGGATTCAGCCCCCAATACTTTGTGTACCTAGGCTGTGTGTCCTTGTAGATATTGAGTTAGTGAGGGTAAGCCTCCAGTTTGCCAATGATTTTTAGTGGTTCCAAAGGTGCTTCTGGCATTAATGTATTAAAAAATATTGCTATTTGGTTAATATATATGAATAAGGGATTTTTGTTTCTTCTTTTTTTGTTTTTTTTTTAAGAAAGAGGGAAAGCACACAAAGAAAATTAAACATTTCAAACACATCTCAAAGAAAAATGAAAGCAACATCACGGGCTCATTAATAGGAACAGGATAAATCAAGGAAATACAGTTAGTAGAAATGTAATTAGTGCAAGGGGTGATTGTTGAAAGTTATTTGATGAATGAAATCACTGTTGATTAAGGAGAGGTAGCATACATATCACAGAGTAAGCAGATTAAAGGGAGAAATCATTTAAGCCAGGATTGAATAGAAATGACCAATTGAAAGGACTGGTTCAAAGCCCTTTTGTCTACGGTGCTTGAATGACTGCCAGGTCTGACAGCGGAGGTTATAGATGCTTTTGCGATGTGAAACAAAAGAAGTGCAATGAGCCTCCAAAATGCCGTCCTGTGCTCTCCTGTGGCCCTTCTGCCTCTTCTGGGATTCCACTTGGTATCTCAGCTTTAATACAGGTAACAGCCAGATCACAGTACCAACAGGATACTGATAGCAGGTAAACTCTGCTCGGAATAAGAGCAAAGCAATCCTGCACACCCAGACAGACTTGTTATCCGGAAAACAAATAAATAAGAGCCCATGTTTTGACCAGGCTTTTCCAAGGAGCATGTGAGCAGCTCCTTCTAATGCTTCTCAAAACCTTATGCTGAATGAAAAGTGGCATGCACAGTGCTCCAAGGGCTGTCAAACAGCTAGTCCTCAAAGTCATAATAACAGAGACTTCTCGGAGCAAACCAGGATGATATTTACCCATGGTAATGAGCTCACTGCCTGCATGCAAATTAAGTTTCAATTTATTTTAAGCCTTTTCTCTTTCATCTTGATAATCCAAGGAAGGATGAACCACAAAGGGAAGAGAAAGAACGCAAGAATACTTTGGAAATGCCCTTCGTGTTTACATGCTGATGCAGGCTGTTTCTTCTGCGGTCCATGGAGAGAGCTCACTTATGTGTAGCATGAGCATATTTAAAAGTCAAATTAAATACAACTAAGAGTGTGAGAATAAAGAAGAACAAAATTCATTATAAAGCTCTCTTTCTCTCAAGCCAATACTGAGGGACTCTAAGGAAGCTCTAATTTATAGACTATGCTGCACAGCTTCAAAACTTAAGCAAATTACTTTGGCTTGCAGCTCCCAAAGAATTTTTACTAGAAAATGGCACAGCTGTGGAACAGTGAAGTATTTCTTAAATATCATTTCATCATAAAAATGGAGCAGTTACTAGCTTTAAAGAAGAATTACCTAGAACTTGTATGTTACTTCTTAGTCTCAATTTAGAAAATGCTATGGGAAAATAAAGTTCAGTAAATAATGAAACTAAGCTTTTTGGAGAGGTTAAGTAAGGTAATATACTTCCTCTAATACCAGTGCTATAAAATTAAGGAGAAACTTTCTAGAAGAAATTCTCTAGGTATTGAAGAATAAATTTCATTTCCTTTTCTTCAAGATAAATTAGTTTGCAGTAATTTATAAGGAACCTAGTTCACTTTCTATATTTCAAATAGGAAATACATGTAACACCATGGGTCACTACTAGCAAAAGCCATCCATACCGTTCTCTCGAAACTTTGTGCTTCTTTCCCATCTTTTCATGGGAATCAGAACCAAAGCTGTCGGCACTTAGGAGAGGGGAGACTGCATGAAGTAACATAGAAGAGAGTATTCTGTTTCCCGTAGGTAAACTATGTCAGATCTTTTCTGGAGTCCTTGTTGTGGAGAGTTTTCCAGCGGAAGGTAAGCAGAGCAAACATTTTCATGGGAACATCCTCTCCAGCTGAGCTTTCTAAGCTAGAACATCTTCCCTATGCTGTGATCAGCTAAACCCCTAAAACTACATGCAATCACAAGAGTCTTCAAAAGCAATTCAACTCAGCTATTTTGAAGGGCAATTTGATTCCCATTTTCTCTTCTTTGTATGATTCTTGTGCTTAGAACAGCTTTACAAAACCAGTTCTCATGGATTCTTACCTTTGAATCTGAGAAGTGAATATCTTCTGAACATTTGTTTTACACTCAAAAACTGCATCCTGAATTGCTGAAAGAGACATATCCAGTTTAACTTCGACATTCATCCCCAAGAAGAATAACCTGTTCTTTAAGCAATATTACAGACACAATAACTGTGCATAAGCACAGTTTAGGTAAACATTACTAAAGCCAAATTAACCACCTCTTCCAAATATGTTTTATTTCAACTGTCTTCTGTTTCCTACCTCCTCGTGATCAAAAAGCAGTTTCACAGCTTCTGTGCCCAACCATTTAATTATGTTTAACCTTGAACACTTAAATTCAGTGAAATGTGAACTCTAGAGCCAGCTATGATGGATCTTAGCTTTGACAGTTAAATGGAAGGTGGCAACAGAAATTATTAGGAATAAAGAGGAAGAATGCAGTACTAGAAGGTGCTGTCAGCAAGGGTGACATTAAACGGTTGGTTACAGAGGTTCGGTTCACCTGGGCCTGGATCAAAATCCAAACCCACTGGTGTACGACTCATCACTTCGCCAAACGAGAACAGACGCCAGCCTCCAAGAAGTCATCAGGATCAAACACTTCAGTGCAAAACCCAGAACCCTGGCAGTAGCTAAATGCAGGGTAAGTTAGCTCTTGTGAAGCCACCTCTTTCCACTTAGTCAGAAATCAGTTTTAGCTTGCTGAATATAGTTTTATACATTATGTATTCTTTCTAGTTGTATGTATTTCTAAAATTTTAACACAAGTGCATTTTTTGAAATAATTTTAATCATTTCTAGTCTGATTATTTACTGTGCAGTGATGCTGTGGATTAATTTACCAAAACTGAGTCATTTAATTCATAAATATTTAATTACTATTTCATCTCATAATGCTTAAGAATCTGACAGGTTTTGACAGTGTTCACCTCTTACACCTGACCACTGCACACTGCTACTGGAGGATTTTAAGAATAGACAATTGCAAATAATAATATACATTCATTCTAATTAATTTTTAAATTAATATTAATAATATAAAATTTTCTTATAGAAACAAACTTCAATAATAACCTTGTCCAAAACTCTAGTGTCACAACTTCATTCACTGGCTATATGGTTTTTTTACTGAGTACACAATTCAGTGACAGGCTTTCCTCTGGTTATAATGAGAATCTGATCACCATTAATTAAAAATGCTTGGAAAGTACTTCTCTGAACCGTAGGTGGTTCCTATTTCATCTAAGTTTAGCAGATGAAAAATTACCTCCTTAATTTAAGCCTCTTACCTTTGATCCCCACAGAGTAAATGTAGAGATGCACATCACTGGAAGGTCATTACTCTGTTCTAAGAGAACTGCAGAAGGGTACGATCCAGCTGTAGATTATGACATCTAAATTCAGGTGTCAGCAGGTAAACTAGATGTCCAAGCTCCCATTACACTGGATCATTATGGACCTGTTAGCTGAAACCTCAAAGTCTTTAAAAAAAAAAAACATTATATGGAAAAGTTTCTCGTTGAATTCTGTTTAGATGCCCAATTTTATCTCTACCTTGTAATGAAGAAGGAAAATGAAAATCACTGTCTTTAAAAAGCTGTTTAGCCTAATCTGGATACAGAAGCATTATTACTCATTAATCATACCATTGTAGTTATTTCATAGCCTTATAGTTATTGCGTGGCACTGTTCCAGAGAAAAAGGAAAATTGCTTTGTGCCGTCATTTCTTTTCAATTCAACTCCAGCTCTGGATTCACTGTTTTCATAGTGCTTAGTTTGGAGACTATTAGAATAACTCTGTAATTTTTTTATACTTCAGTTATTAATACATACTTCACCTTTGAACCCTTTGAACTCTTATTTTATTTGAAAATAAAACAGACTTGCACATGAATAGACATATCATGCTATGAATAATTTAAATGCATTTGTAAAACTAATTCTCCTGCAGATACATCCATTCCGACTTCAACAGCAAGCTGGTGTGATTTAGTGTAAGATCAATTGAACCACTGCTCTGCCTTCGTGTTGCATGGATTTAGTGAAATAGATAAGGTACGCTCTCACCTCAGCAATTTCCAGGAATTATTTTCCACCATACATTACTTTGGCGCGCTTTTTTTTTTTTTTTTTTTCCATAAATGTTTCTGGCTCCTGAAACCATGTAACAGCTTCCCCATTAGCTGAAAGTTTATTCTCTGTATAACACCTCTGGGAAATCCAACAGATTCTTGTGCCATCAGGTTCTTGTGCCATACCACTTCCAACCTAAGTAAAAAATGCTCTGTAGCATCATACTTTGGAATGGATGTGCTTTGATAGTCATTAGCTGTACATCTGGTCAAAACACTTTCCACGCATTCGTTATTAGAAAAGAAGTTTGCGCAACTATAACTCATGACTTAATGGAATATTAGTGAAATGTTTCAGTTATTCATCGCCATTTAGAAATGTCCACGTGGGTTTGTCGGTACAGCTTTTGAAATGTAACAAATTAATATCCTTACTTTGTCTTAATTTGTGGACAGATGGTGTGAAGAGGGCTCAGTGATGCACAGTGCTGTCCCTCAGCTTGTCAAGACTTATTTACAGCACAGGAGCCGTCGTCTGATGGCTGATTATCTGCTTCATTTAGTAGAAGTGAAATTAACCTCTGGTTTCTGTGCTGATGACTCAGCAGGTAGTGCACCAATAATGCAAAAAATAGTACCAGAAAGACATTGGTCTTCAACCCTAACAAGGCCCATTAAAGAGCCAAATTGCTTTATTAGACCCAGGAGATAGAAGCAATCATTTCAGTCTACTAACTGGAAATAATAGTCTAGGAAAAAAGAGAAGAAAATGAGATTTCTTTCCATGCATGACAAAAAAATGCATTATTACAGGTGATTTTTAAAAAACATAATTCTGTGATTAAGTTCATTTGAAGCAGATCTGTGTATTGAAATTGAAGAATCAGGAAAGATACAAAAAGATATACATTGTTTCAGCTCCTGTGGCTTTTGCTTCTTGGGTTGTATTACAGGGTACAGAATATTATGCACAGTGTATCTCCAACAGGAGAAATCTTAGTTAAACGGCTTGATGTTAAGTACACCTGATGTATGATTCTTTATGCTGGATAATAATACAACAGCAGTAATAATCCACCCAGAAATGCACATTAAATGCTTTCAGAAATGTAACCTCTTTTGAAAGGTTCTTCTAATGATAGCATTTATGAGCCCACAATGGAAACCAGCACAGAGGAAGGCTAATGATGAGCAATATTAACGCTATTTAATTGAATGTGCTGAGAAATACCTGAATCTCAAGGGCTATCTGTCAATAGGAGGAAAGGATTGGCTATTTGAAATCAAATTTACATTATACTTCTGCAAGAAAAGCTTCTATGGTAGCTCCTTTTCATTATATTGTGTTGCATCACGACACATTTATTTTATCTGACAATATTCTTTTATAGCAGTGTGATGCATCGGAAGTGTTAAAAAGAAAACAACTTTTTTTTTTTTCATGCTCAACATACACAAAATGCTCCAAGTAAAAAAGTATTGATTACCCATGGGTAGTTTTTGAGAGCAGGTATCAAGCGAGAGCAGGTATCAAGCGTGATGCCTGCTTGTCTTCAGAAAAGCAAGTGCTGAGATAAACACCAGATGGGAGATTAAACAGAGATTTTAAAGATTTTCTTGAAATATTAAAAAAAAAGTATATATGAAACACACTGAGGAATTCTTGTTATGGAAATAGCTTACCGGTGTTTGTTCAAAGCTTTGACTCATTGTACAGATGTCTTTTTAACCCCTCTTGGCCTTTGAAAGCAGAAGCACTTTCATTACTGCAGATTCTTTTCTAAAGGAAATATTAATATTTTTATCACACATTTGTCTATGCCTGCATGTGAAATTATCTGTTGTTTGCTCCCGGACAAATTGCAGTTTATTTAATTCCACTAAACAAATGCCACAGAGCAAGACTCGGGGCAGTTAAGCTCGAATAACACTCAATGCTTCTATACAGTAAAGCATTATTGAAAGCTGGAATCACCTTTAAAAACATTAACACCTGCAGGAAAAATAAAAGGTGAGAAGCACATGTTTTTTCTTGATGCCAGGGTGCTTTCCATTTTTGGCCTTTCTCCGCTGAGACTTCTTTCCCAACTGAAAAAAACCTACAAAAGTCTTTCTGTGATTGATTTGATCAAAGCTCCAAGACCAACGGGTAGTGTTTGGGTTGGAACTCAGGCATACAGCGCGTTCAAGGGAATTTGCTGAGCAATAAGTTTTAGGTATCTGCACATGGATATGAGAATTTACCTTGCCTTCAGAATATGGGTATGTACAAATAATCTCTAGTGTAACTTTCAAGTAATATTCAATTTCTTTGTACCCCAGACAAGCTGACTTGGGCTGAAAGACACAGCATAGATTCTAGAAATGGATTGTCTCCAACTTGTCATCTGGCTAATTCCTTTCCTGCTGCAGCCATGTTATTTTAAGCATCGATGTTAACTACTGTCTTATATGATTGAAAGTGAACAGTGCTGCTGTTCTGTCAATCAGAAGAACGAAGACTGTCACAATGTGATTACAGATCTGAGATCTGGGGGCAATTGTGGGGCTGTGCGGTACTCAGGAGAGCTCTACATCTTGAGAAGAGGTTTTTCAGAAGGAACGTTTTCACCACCTGTCTCCTCATGCAAATCACAGAGTGTATCATTAATATTTTCAGAAGGAAAAACATGGTACGTAACCATTCTGTGCAGTCAAACATTTCCTGGAAGCTGAACATTGTCATATCACATTTAACTCTTGGCTTATTTACGTTAGATCTCTATTATACATTCCACTCCCCGCATTTCTATCATGTCATCTTACCATGACATCTTGATTTTCTTGCACCCTCTACGATTCCTCCACCTAAAGTTTGTCGTAGCCTGAGTTTTTACAGCTGAAGAGATGATACCTCCCCCACTGAAACTGCGCATCTGCTGGGCCCAGCCATGCCAACCTCTCCCCATGGAGCCATCTCCCTCTTGGCACAGCCCTTCCCAGTGAACAGCTCACCTGCTCCATACTTTTCTTTGGCAGAGTTTCCTGTCTGTCCAACCATCACCTTCTTTCTCTCTTTTCCAACACAAACCACTCCTCTCTTAGTTACCATCCTGACAGTTTGCTTCTCAGTCAGGTCTTCTGGTGAGTCACGTCCCCTGTTCATGTTCAAGAACTTCATTAGCCCTCCCACTATAGGGTTCAGTCCTGGGATCATCTTCCCTGATGCTAACCCGTACATCTGATCATATTTATCTGTTGTAACCACGCATAAGGCACACATAAATCACCGATGAATGCATTGGGATGTAACAAAGACAACTGGCACCATCTTCCAGGTTGCAAACAGATTCAGGTCACATTCTGAAAGTTACACACAAATCTCCTGCTCTCAGATGGGCTGCGCATTCCTTTCTGGCTTTGAACTCCACGTTCCTTCCAGCTAAGAGCAGGAAAGAAATTAAGTCTCAATAATGATTACACATCAGCTTCTCATGGGAGCCCCAAGAGGAAAATCTGTCATTTCACTTCAACATTTACTGTAGCAATATTGACAAAGTGTCCCCATGCCACTGGCTCAGAGCACTGGGTATATGCATATCTTCTCCAAATGTGTGAATAAGAGCACTCCTCGTTCACTGCCACTTCTTTAAGGACTGTATTCCGTTCTTGTTCAGTCTAATATCAGTTTTGCCAGATATTCAAATTGAACCGCACTTTGACCCTGGCATAAGAAAAGGTTGTTCCTAACTTTTCAGTTTCCTAATGATAAAACAGCTTTCTACAGTGCTGAATATTTAACCTCATAAATACTAATGAAAAGCAGCCAATGCAACTCAGTAAATTCCTGTAATAGTACATATCACATACACTTGATGCAGGTTGTCTAAACTAAAACTAAATTTGTTTCGTGAAGTCCTTTTCCATACAACATTTTTGTACCATTCCAGGAAACTTTCCAGGTCTTCTCCTGCAATTTTTTTATATATATTTTTTAATTTTTTTAGAAATACATGATCTGAAAGAATAAATAGAATGTGCTCCTGTCTCCTGGAATCTCTTGCAACAAGAAGCTTACTTAAAAAAAATAACATCCACTGGTTTACCAGAGCAAACTTACTTTACTTTTAATTAGCTCAGCTTCTTGAACATGTAGTGGTCTCTCTGGAATGTTTTTCAGGTCACAAGAAGCCATTCCTTTCAGGAACTGGTTATTTTATTGTCCTTTTTTTTTCCCCAAGATATCTAGGGTAAATACAAAAATAGAATTTCATAATCCCTCAATCTGACAGATTGACCCATACTTCTTCAAATGGTATTGAATGCCACAATCAAGAAACTGAATACTTTTCACAGAATTTCCTTGCAGAATTTTCTGTGCAGGACACAGTACAAGTCTGAAGACATGGTGCCAGACATGGTCTCAAGCCAGAAACTCAGGTTTGTGCTTCTGATCATGTATTTAATATCACACCAACCTCCAGGCAATGGACAGTCCATGATTCTACACCTTTACAAGCATGCAGCTGGACCTCCCAAAAGATTTCTCCATCTGATACTCTTCGTATTTATTTATTTATTCGCATTTCAAAGTTCACAAATTACAAAATTTCTTTGCAATATGACCTAAGACAGTTGCTGCAATGACACTTTCAGACCATCTGAAGTAATAGCTCAGAAATATGGATTGTCAATTTTTTTGGTCACAAATTTTATTGAGACAGGAGTTACCAACAGAGTAACTCTCCCAACATTTAATATTTAACTGAGATAGACTGCTAAATCCTTAGTCTTTTAATGCTACCAACAGTTACTAATTCCATAAGCTCTCTTAGAAATCATTATGACTTAGCAGCTCTGTTTTATTTAAACAAAACGCAGGAACAATACGTAATATCCCTTATCAAGATGAAGAAAAGATGCAGCAGTGTAATGATTGGGTTGTTCTCTTATGTAAAATTAATTAAATTCCTGCATTTTAAAATTAATCCAATGCTTCTGCAGGTCTGAAGAGTATTTTTCAGACAACTTGGTGCACCGCTCTGTAGGCTCTGGGGAAAACAAAGTTTTCAGTCAGAGAGCAGGACTAAAAAAATATTCACACTTTTAATATAAAACACAAACATGTCAAGTCCAAAGACGTAGACCACCCCAGATGTATGGGAGAAACATTGTCCACATTTTGAAGGAGCAGGGGAATGAGTTTTTTAATGGGAAAACACTGCTTAATACTAAATACATAAAGACTTTTGGGAAAAATAAAAATAGTACTACCTAGCTTCCCACCAACTACACTTAACTACAGGGTTACAAAGTCACCCTTCTTGGTGGAGGTGGAGTTTACCTATCTTAGTGACAGGAAAACTGTAAGAAGTTTGCTGAGAAAGATCCCACGTAGAAGACGACTGAGGTGTAAAAGCCTGGTTCTATAGGGCATAGTCTGGTACAGGAGCTCACTGGTCAGTAAAGGAGATAAATATGGTTTAGATTTTTTTATACTTTGTCAGGAGAGAGGACACAGCAGAAGGAGGATTCTTCCTCCTCCACAATCCCATCACCTAAAGATGGTCTTGCTATTTGAGCAAGGGAAGTCCGATTGCACAGAGTAACCATTTCCTAACAACCGTAACAGCCAGTTCTTCAGACCTCACATTCATGTTTCTTCACGGATGTTTTACACATTCTTGCAAAATTCAGCTCAAAGAGACAAGCGGAAGTCTACTTTCTCAGCAAACCTGAGCAATCAAATTCCCAAATTCCAAGCTTCAATAATTTGTATTTTCCATTTCAAATATATATTGCATTTTAGCTATAAGAACCATTACAGTACCCTCAGTTTAATATATTTACTTTTACACAATCTGACCAAACATCAAGTTTTGTGGGTTCCAATCTTTCAAGAGAAAAAAAAAAAAAAATCATACGATGGCAAAACAATATTTCCTATAATGGCAAATGCTTACGGGAAATGCAGATCTGCTACAAACTCTGCTATTAAGTTAAATATCTATTTAGATGCGTAGCCTGTGGGTGGGGGTCAAGACCAGTCCTGATGGGAGGAACGGGGGTCAGACACAGCTCCGGCGTGGCTGGGCAGGGCTGTGGGGACAGGACAAGGCTGGGCAGAGACACAGGCTCTGCCGTGGCATCGCTGGGGCAGGGGCTGACGGCGGTGGGGTCCCGGGACATGGGCAGGATGGGGGGGAGACCCCAGGGAGGGGGTCAGGGATGATCAGGGCTGTGGGAGCCCTCAAAGCCCAGACACACAGGCAAGGTTGAACTTAAACGCACGCAACAGTCTGCTCTGCCAAAATGCATCTCTGCCTTAACCTGCATGGCTGGTATTCTCTAACGTCTTTCTTTCTGAATGTACTCTGTCGTGGTAACGAATAACTGTGAAACCCTGAACCTTCAAGTGAAACAAGCAGTCATCCTATCCCTCTAATTTGCTTAAGGAAAATAATAAAAAAAACTTTTTGGCAAAACATTTTTCTACTGAAAAACACGACTGCCATCCCCTAATTACATAACTTTTCATAAAGAAGCATTACATTTTTTCAAAAGTTTTCATTGGAATAATTATCTCAGGTTCAACGTGAAATTTGTAATTAAAAACGATGTTCATGTATATGAAGGAGAGTGTGTGGGAGAGGATGAGGGATGTACAGAGAGAGAAAGAAAAACTTGGTCCAGAACAATCAATAAGCCAGTGGTTACAGGACACAAAGGAAAAAGGTGAACAGATGTCTTTCTGTAGGGGTTTACTAGGGGTTATTGTTTCTCAAAAAGAATAACCTCATCTGTGGTGAAAAGGTATTAATTCAAAGCATTACCAAAAAAAATCTGCAAAATTTTCATGAGATGGAAAATTGTTTTTCCCCAGTTCATCAGATGAAATATGCAAGTACAACGTGTGTTTGCGACTCATGGACACATCACTCAGAAAATATTGATATTTCTGGGAATCAAGTCACGTATCAAAAGCCCCTTGCATGCACCTCATACAAAATCCCACAAGACCGATGTCCGCCTTCCCCAGCCTCTGCAGCCTCTTCTGTATCACCTTCCCCCATCACCCTGCTCTTCCAAACACTTGAGACAACGGCATCATTTGCCACCCTCCTCCTCACCTCTTCTTCCAAAAGATCTTCTCCCCACTTAATGTGCAACCCAGAACCCAGCCGCCCAGCCCAGGCTAATCCAGCCACCCGCTGGTGATTACAAACCTGGTTAGAAGCTCAGACACACTTCTGCTTCTTACAAAATTAATTCTCTCAGGAATAATGGGAAAAGAAAAGGAGGAAACTGCCCCCAATTTCTAACATAAGTATCTGGTTTCCATGTGTCAGCTGAACTCTTCATTCTTCAGCACACATCCTTCGACCATTCTGGCATTTCCATTTATTAAATGCTGGCCTGCTAATTAATTCACTGTTCCACCTCTTTTTCTACTACACGAAGTTGGTGGTTTCTTAATGCAAAAAATTACTTTCCACCAGGGATTGCCATGTGTCCTTAATGTATTTTCAGGAAAGTTGAAGAACTTTTGAATAACTATCCACTGGGGAAGTTCTGTATAAATACACACAGTCTGGATATTGCAACAGGACTCTGAGTCAATATTAAAAATTTACACTGGCATCTCTGCATATATTACAAGTTCATATTGCGGTGTATTGCTTAATAGTATCATTTTATTGGATACCACACTTTTTTACTATTAAGAATATTTTTTATTATTAAGAATTTTTTATTATTAAGAATAAAAAAGTGATCTTTCATACCAAATGACCAAAAACTATGAAAAACAGCGGCAAGCGTGTATCAATGAAAGGAAAAGGCCCGCTAACCAGCTTTATTGCCAAATGAATGCAAAGAGGCAAATTTGGGTAACAATGTGTGCCTTTATTCCTCATGAAATACCTCCCTTATTGGTAAACCGATAGGCTGGTGTACACAGAAACCATGAGCAGAATATTTGCTAAGAATACCCTAATAAATTTGGATTTTGGTGTAGAGTGAGATGGGGAATCAAATCTCCCGAACAGGACGTCCAGTCCCTGTCCAGACTGAGATTTTGCAAGTCTGCGCTGTAAGGATTCTTGCAGCAGCATCTTCAGTCAGATTAGGTACAGTTTCTGCACTGGGTAGGTGGAAGTCCAGGAGATAAATATAATAGGGACATCAGCTTTTTTACATAATGCAAATGATGATGATGTGACTTGTTCTAGTTCTAGAATCTTATATCCAAGGATTAAGCAGTTATATTTCTTTTTTTTAACATGCAACTTCAGAACAAAAAAGATGCTAAGAATGCTAAGAAACAGACAGCTGCTTTCTCCTTTCAGGCATTCAGTGGCAAAGCACAGGCTGTACAGTATGGCTTTATTTTGCGCAGTTTATGCCACACAAGCTCTATCTCAAAATATTTTACTGACATGAATAATATTAGCAAGCAGACAGGATGTGCGCTCAGAGAAACTGTAACGTAGCCAGGTTTGTTCAACAAGGATTGAGAAATGCCAATTTAGAAGAAGAAAAGGAATAAGACCAAGTTAAGAAAATGATTCTAGATATCACTTGGGGATCTCTGAGTGCTTAAGTGATGACCTGGCAGTAAGGCTGGGTCAAAGGAAGACCCGAATTCCCCAGGGGTAAGTAAAAGCCTGTTTGAGAGCTTGAACCTATTTGGAATCCCTGTCCTATTTATAAAGGAGATAAGGAGGGCTGAAGAGCTGGCCATAAAAGTTGTATGAACTGCCAGGTAAGCAGACAGAATGGTGTCCTTCCTTTATTCATGCTCCACTAGCCTGATCCTCGAAAAGGATTTGCTTCCCCAGGCGACGACAGCCTGCCAAAACTGCTGGCCCTCTTGCCAGAATCAGCTTTTTAGGGCTGCGGGGTGGTCAGGAGAAGCAGGTGGAGGATCTTTAAATGTTTTACTGAAGTCACTTACTTATAAAGGAGGTGAAGAAGAGATTAGTAAATGTGCAAAGTACCCCAGTGGTCCGAAGACGACCTAACAGTTCAGTCATATTTTATTTGTCGCGCACTTTCCTAGAGAAGGGAAAAGGCTTGGGCATATCTTACCCTTCCTGAGATAAACAACTGAAACCAAAGGGGTTTGTTCACGTCTTCTTGTAAAAATAGGAAATTTGTTCCAGATCAAAAGACTAAGTGTAACTCCAAAATTAAAATCTTATTTTTACTCAGTTTTCAGTACTGCAGAAGTCTTTAGGTGTTGGCTAGGTATTCCACCATTAACACTTACTGTTCAGTTGTGTTGGGTTACACTGAATCTGTAAGTCCATGACCCAGACTGGACAATACAACAGAACCATAAAATGCCAAGCTGATAGAGGAGGAAAGGGTAGAGAAAGATTGTCTTTAAGGCCAAATTGCTCGTTATAGTTGTCATAGTGAAAACACAGGGTGGGAGAGGGTCAATCTGTACCAAGTAAGGTCAGCTTTGAGTTGTGACACTGGAATTTACTAGTCCTAAAGACCTGGCTAAATGTTAGGCAGGGAATATCTAAGTTACATCACTTGCGAGAAAGGACTAAACAGTGAAGAAGAGAAATGCAAATAATAAATTCATTCTGATGATAATTCTCCCATTATTTACAAAGCATCGTCCTACCAAATGAGTAGCTGGGCCCCAAGCATGATAAAAACAAGGTCAAGAAAGCACTTTTAAAGACAATGGGTAAAATGATACATATATACATAATTTATTAGTCTAGATTCAGAAGAAAAAATCACTCCCTTTCTGAAACACTTTCGTGTGCACTTATATTGCACTTAATGCACTTATGTTGTCTGGCATATACTATATAAAAGGGTAACTAAGGAAATGTCCAGGTAACATTGCACATGCCTTCTCAGAAATTAACCTTCAAAGTACTGGTCAAAACCCAGCATCACACCAAAAACAACTAGGCCAAATGAACATCACTTAGTAACTCAGAAGAGTACTACGCCGCCATAGTTACGTCACTTTGGAGAGCTAAGCTATTGTCTCTACAAAGTGCTGTACTACACTAAGACGACACTGTAGACCTCGCTTACGAACATCCACACCCACTCAGATGCAAATCTACGCTAAAGAAATCAAACTCAGCTGTAGCACAATGCAACCACATCGCATTCGGAGGATCCCATGATCTCCCACTGATAATTGGCCATAATTTCATAAACTCTTTAGCAAATGCATTGGAACATTGAAACACTTGTGGAAGTGCAAATGGCCCATTGTGGACACTTACTTTCAGCTAAGTGACACCTCACCTTTGAGCTGCCAACCCCAAATCACTGTTTCAAACACATAAGAGGCAGCATATTCTATATGCCAGGTAATTTATTAGTGTCACCTTGAGGTGGTATACATGTACGTTGTCCTGATAAAGCATTCAGCTCTCAATGTTCACACCATTTTGTTCCTAGCAGAATCAAAGGTGTAGGTAAACACAACATACATAGCATTTGGAGTTAGATCTTGGACACTTTCTAGTCATGAGAAGGCTGAGCAGTTCTTGGCATCTAGGGGACGCAGGTATAAAACATCAAAGTAAAAGTGGCTACAGGGTTGGAATGTAAATAATTAGATGGCAACAATTTTGGAATTAGATTTATAACGTCTTGGACTTGCTTCCTCATGAACATCGTGCCTTAAATGATCACATCTAAATTCAGTAGTAATGAAAGATAGTTGAGGAAAAAAATTAAGAACCAAAATGTGTATGAATTCAGCACTGTACAAGAATGGGGTTTTATAATAGTGATTCAGACCTGAAGATGTAATTTGTAACTAAATGAGCAAGGTATTGATATGCTGAAGCATCAACATTAATACATAAAGTGATTTTGCAGATGTCCTAGTCTTCCCTCTGTATCTAATTTCCCTCTGAAAATACCAGGTGGGAATTAGAGGGAAAAGACCACCTTTATAACCACTGGAGCAGTAAGCAGTTAAAGCATATATTTTATTTTGGGATTTTTTAATATTTTTTTTAATGGTGGATCTTCTAAAGAAAAAGTGGTTTATTATGCATAACAGTTCCAGTGAAAAACAAGATTAACAGTTAAGGCTGGTCAAAAGGGCTTGAAGAAATGTAAAAAATATGCACCCCCAAAGAAACTGAGACAATAGAAGATATTACTGCTAGGGAAGGGAAAGTATGTGTATTACAAGAAGTGAGAAAACAGAATAGACCTGGAAAACTGCAGTTCAAGCTTGGAAAATATTTCATTCATTATTAGTAAAAGAGATTAACAGAAATCATGTAGGTCTATCCATGTTCAGGCCTAAAGGCTCATATTCAGTATGTTGATGACCACCACTGTCTCATTCTCATTTTTCCTTTCATTTCTCACATCTCATTTTTTTAGACCTATTTCTGAAAAACAAAGATTATAGTAGTATTTTTCACATATGTATAGAATTTTCAAGTCATACGAGCAATCTTCCCATAAAGGTTGTGCTGGATTTCTGTGAGTGATAATTACATTATGCACATATTTTTCTTTTATAAAAAAATATACAGGTTCTGGTGAAGATGGCAACCAGCGGCTAACAATGTCTATTAGTGTCTGCATCTGTTTAATTCATAAATTATGATCTAATGGGAAACATTCTGTTCTCTTGACTTTTTCATCTGCGTCAGTAGAAATAAATAAAATGTTGTCTCTCTGTGAAACAAAAAGAAGAAAAGGTTCTGCTGAGTTCAGCTGACACTGGTGTATGTGGGATAGGTGCAGCAAAATAGATAATGGCAGCTGTGGCTTACCCCAGTACATTATGGAGGCACAATTATTGGAACAGCTAAGAAAAATGAAGTCAAAGTAAAATCAATGTATCTCTGTCTTACTGCTATGATCCACTTGCACCTGTCAAAGCAAAAGGGCCACTTCAGAAGAAAAATCAACATAGCTCAGACCTTTTAAAACACCTAAGAATTATATCTGAATTCTTACAAAATATTAAAATGTGGCAAGAATAGCTGGAATTTGAGGAAAGATGAACAATAATGACTGTCTGATGATGATAACCTTAATCGATACAGAGACGTGGTATTTTGGGAGGTACGAAGCACCCACAAGTCCCATTGAAATCATCGGGAACTCTGCCTGTTCCTGTGATGAATGAGAATATTTCTGCTGCTGCTAAAATATCAGATTAGGTGCTCATATATCAAAATCAAATTTTGCCCCACTAATGTCTGCGAAACAAACTCACACTCACAGTGCTTTTTTCACAGGATTTTTGCTGTTTCTGTCCACTGAACTATACAGGGAAAGACCAAAATTCATTTAAAATAGAGATCTATCAAACGGAGGAGGAGGGGGGGGAAGCACCCAAAAAAACAAAAGACAAAGCTGTAAAAAAATCCTTTAATTTAATTTCTTTTAATCTTAGTGTTCTAAGTATTACTTGGGGGAAAAAATGGTTAAAAGATGCATACGAATATGATATTCAATAGACTGTATGATTTTACAGCTCAAGACTTAAAGAAATATCTTAGTCCATTCTAGAATTGACAGAGTTTTGAATCTAACGAATATTGAAAAATGGTATTTTTTCCCCCTAGTTTTATAGTATCAGTGTTAAACTATACAAATGAGACCGGTAACTCAAAGGAGCTGGGGACTAGCAGGCTATATTTCACAATATAATTTGCAGGATGTAATTGTAAAATCATATGAAAAGTACTTTTAGGTGCACCATTATTAATTCATATAAATTTTATTATAGATCTGAAAAGGAAGGAGGGTAAATTGAACAATACATTTTCTGTACCTCCAGCAATTTCACTAAAATCACAGTTCTACAAAGAAATGTAATGAGACTCAGAAAAATATTACTGCATGTACATAAACTTTGGTCAAACATTAACCCTTCTTTAATCCTATTCAGCCTTGATTCCTCTGTGTGACATTAGTGGCTAAAACAAAAATAAACTAATATCAGTTATGTTAATACAGAAGGCAAAAAAGTCTCCAAATAGATTGCCATTGAACATCAGAAGTAAGGAGCTATCTATTTCTGTGTCAGTGGGTGAATAACAGCAAACTGCTCTTCTTTCCTAAACAAGCCAGGAAAATCTATACACCTCTTCCCATTTCGCACCAACATAAATGAGCCAGGTATCCACTGAAACAAATAAGTCACATAAAAATTGCACATAGAGCCTCTGTATTGTTAAAAATATAAAGATAGACAAGTACTACAACATGAGCTTGGTAAAGTTAAGTGTATATGAACGCTAATAGCATTTTCATCAGGTTCCTGAAAATATTTAAAACTATAGCCATAGCATTAGCAATGACGATTTCTTTTTTTTTTCCTCCCTACTGTTGGCTATACACAGTTGCTCAGAATGTGTGATACTTTAGCATCACTGATGGCGTTTAACTGCAGTTCTAGAGACATATTGCAACTTTAGAATCTACATTGACACATATATCCATCTTTTTATATTAGACTAAGTATAATAAATGTCTATTTTTTACAATAAATTTCTATTTTTTCTAATTATTTTTTCACTGACTATTTTCTTCGAGGGATTTACAGATCTATTAAAATGAAGGTTAAAAACCAATGAAATACAATGTAACCAATAGTTTGGGGATCCCAGGGAAAGCTTGCTGTTTAGAAAAGCCTCCTTTTCCTTCTACGTCTACTAGAACCAGACTTCCAAATCCTGGAGACACTTTCATCATGAAACATAACTATTCATGATTATAACGCTGCCCACTCACTCCCACAAATCCATCCCAAGCCCCACAGTAGTCGGTAAACTCCCAGGGCCACGTGTACATGTGAAAATTTCAGCTTCATTTAGAAAAAGAGAAAGGGAGAGACTAAGCAAGTCATCTTCACAGTTTCAGGGAACAGGGTGAAAAATAAAGCCTAGAAAAGTAAAAGGCAAGTTAATAGCCTTGCTCTTTCATGTCTCACACCCACACCTGGAAGAACCCAACTTGCTCATCCTTAGCATTAACAGTATTGCGATGAATAATGCTATTGCTATACCAAAACCCACTAATAGGAGCCAGATTTACAGGAATATACTGCAAGGCAGAACTGGAGTATAGAACTGGAATTTGCTGAAGTAGTTTACAACTCAGAATGAAATCCGGTTCGTTGTCCCTTTGCTTTCTAGGTAAGATCAACTCTGTTGACTGGTATCTTTTAGTATCAAAAGCCAAGGTCTGCATGTAAACCAAAGAATTAAGCATTCCCAGCACCGCTATGGAAGAGTCATTGTCAACGCTAGTAAACTCTTCACTTTCAAAAAAGAGTGATTATGTACAAACTGTATATGGCGAGTGGTCCCTGGAATGTCATAAGTCCCAGACGATGCCCAGAAATCATTTGGGAGAGTGCCTGACACCGGGAGCCAAAAGCAGGCAAGCAATCATTCATTCTCACAGTTCGGCCGCACAGATGACTGCACTCCACTAGACGTTGTTTAATCTGCTAAAATAGCCGTAAGGAAGGAGCCCAGCAGCAGTGTGCTTCATTCATTACAGCACAACTTCGAGCCTCAGCAAATCATGACAATCAGATACAGCTTTTTCGTTGGCATTGTATTTACCTACAGACCGTCCCATTTTCACCGGTCTCGCTTTCAATATGAAACACCGTTAAGGGATTAATAGAAGAGCTACTTCAACAATGCAGCTTTACAGATCTACTCAGATAGAATAACCTACTGGAAATATATGGTCCAAGTTCCCTACTGCTGCTGCTTTGAAAGTGTGCTGGTTGTAAAACGTCCGTCTTCTGTACCCCGGGACCACCACACAACAGATCTCCCATGGGGGAACAAAAGGTGGGAGAAAACCAGGGGTGAGTTGAGATTTCACCGATCTGTATGCATCACACACTGACATGCTGCAACTACGAGCACACGCAATACTTCCCAGGCACCTGAGTTCTCCTACAACAGTAACATTTGAGCACACCATTTTAATGGACTGCCTTCTTTTTCACAATATTCTCACTCCCCTTCTGGGAAACTGGAGGATCTTAAAACGAAGATGGTTTTCAAAGGCTAGCTTGCCGAGGGTGACACCAAAATTTCAACTTAAAGCTCAAAACCATCATACCATTCTTTAAAATATTTTTTCTCTACATATTTTTTGCCCATTTCCTGCCTGCCAAGTATATACAGAAAACTGTCCACATACGTACACATACGTACAAAAACTTTCCCTTTGTTCCCAATACTACAGTGTAAAAACTGGCAGAAGAGATTGATCATTAACGTTCCACATCTAATTTAGATTGTAAATCTCTCAATTTGACAGCGAATATTTTTTCATAGTTTCAAATAATAATACATAAGTAAATGGAATAACACTGAACGAACCAAAATTTTTTGAGAACGAGTTTCTACTTCGGTTGTGCGTGTTTCACAATTAATTTAATCTCTGTAATTTAAAAAAAACCAAACTCAACCAACCAACCAAAAAACAAACCCATGAATTTTCATGCCTTTTATAGAGTAAATTGTGGTTGTTTATTTTACAACCACAATTAATTTTTAAATTCTTTTTGATCATGGATATCAAAATCAAGTATTGGCAAGACAACCCAAGAAATGTGACCTTTCTTTTTACATTACAAATTAAACTTTTGCATACTACATGACAAAACATAGTACATGTTCTTAAAACATAAGTAAATTCCATTAATAAGAATAATGTGTACAGATGAGAAAATTCAGGGCAATGAAACCACACGTGACAGCTGGTAAGAAGACACAAGAATGTCAACATAACTCATCCTTCGTTCAGATCATTTTCTCTGAAGTAATGCTATCATTCTGCATACATAATACAAAGTACTAAGTCAAATTTTCTCCTTTTTCCTCTTCAACTATGTCAACACAAACTTACTCTATTGTAGTCACTGCCTGGAGCCAAGCTGGTTTCCAAATACCATTAAGGACAACACTGTACAACAGTAGAGAGAGCATAACAATCATTCTAAATTATACACCGTGCAAAAAAAGGGGACCACAAGACCTTGCGCTCTGCTTGTTAGTAGTATTAATGTTACTGCGCTTCCTTACCGAAGAAATCCTAAAGCATAATCTCTGAAAATACATGTCCTCTCAAGCTCTTACACATGCCCGTATCTTCTCTAGCCCACCTCAAACTAACGAAAATCAGAAAAATAGGATTTAGGAAGGGAGGAAAGCATTTCCCTTGTAGTTAAGAAGTTAAGTTCTCCCCTCTCCTTAATCTTATCTAGCCTTTTAGAAGAGAGGCGTGACCTGTACAAGGCAATTGAGAGAGGATGTAGGGAATATCTTACACTTACAACTATATTCCTTCTCTTTTGTGAATATGAAACCCAATTTAAAGTCACATCAGATAAGAAAAGTCCTCTCTGCTCTCAGTCTTCTCCAGTCACCATCTGTATCGCAATCCCATTTGTGCCAATATGATGGAAGCCAGGGAAAAACTAAATTTCAAATCAAAAGTATAGCTTATGTGTGCTCTTCACCTGGCAGGGAAATTAGCGGGCCGTTCTTGTGAACTGCTCAAGGCTTGTAGAGGATTTCTTCGGGCATGAAAAATAACCCATCGAGCATGTCTCTTCTGGCGTGGCACAACAGGGAACAACACGATGCTACAGACCGAGAAAGAAAACTGAGAAAGCTTTGTGCAATCTTGCTGCTAAGAACTCTTCCCTTCTCCTGTGTTATGTGCTTCGCTTGCAAAGCCTGGCTGAGCACTGCATCCCTTTTATTTTCAGCCCTGGAATTAGTTGCTGCATTTGACAGCTATAGTAGTCCTTATTGATAGTGATACGCAGTGGATGGTTGACTAGCCCACTAGAGAGGTGATCCTTCCTTTTTTTCCCTGGCACTAAGCTGAGCACCCGGTTGGGAAACACAGCACATCCCAACAAAGTGCCATTCTGGCTGGTCATAGGACTAGGATCCTGGTGTGCACCATGGCGTACATAAGCAAGGAAGTGTGGGATTTGGGTTTTTTTTCTGTTCTTTCATTGATATCACCTGATCTGCTTCCCCGAGTTAGGTCATAGTTAAGTTCCTCCATTTAATGAAGGAATTTTTATTAAAATGCCCTTGCAATGCACCGTCGTAGCTGCTACCTGGCATTGCAAAGATGGAAAAGGGAAAGTATAAATGTGACCTTTGCTCTTGTAACAGATTGAGTAGTTCAGTACGGGGAATTGCAGCTGGCCTGAGACTTTAGTTATTTTATTTTTGATATACAAAGCTGATATACACTTTAAAATAGAAATGAAAAAAAAGCAGCAGTCATCAGTCTGCAATAGTTTTATTGCTCCTCTTATTGCTGTTATTCTTCCTTTTTTAGCTAGCAATCAGTTGTCCAGCAGGTCTATTGTTACTCAGCTCAGTAGAGCTTATATTGCAAGCAATTGCAAACAATTGCAAAGCCTAACCCTGCAAAACAAAAGTAAATGCGTGCTATGCTGTGAAAATACTGAAGCTAATAGTATTTGTTTACCTGTACTTCAAAACCATAATAAATCAGATTGACTATGCTGTAAACATGTGGATCAACTATATTCTAATAATTACACAAGATACATTTATATAGGAATACGTATTTCAGAGTTGTTTGCAAATGAGACTTTAATGATGAAAGAAACCATAATCAAATCAATATTATAAAAATATGGAAGACAATTGGTTACTCTTTTTTTCTTCACTGAGGTTAAAATAAATCAGACTCCATCAAAAAATGGAAGATAACTGATGCACACTGGGAGTAAGCCTGGGCATATAACTGCTGTTTCTGTGGAAGCAAAAAACACTGACAGAATTGGCACTGAAAAATAAGAGCAAGCTTAAAAACCTGAATGAAAAGAATATTTACATTCTTCAGGCTTAGAAAGAGAGCATATTAACCGAGGGTTTTTTTCTGGCCTAGGCAGAAGAAGTAGGAAAGAATAACAGCGAGTGTGAATAGCTCCCCACGCCAAGAACATAAGAGCAAACGATGCCTAAGGAACCCAAGGAACCTGGACTTCATACTTCTTCCAGGTGGGAGAATCAGTTTTGGAAAAGGAAACTGAGTTGTTTTCCCAGTGAATTTTCTATTATTCTCCCATCTCTAATATGAGCATTTCAGTCTTTGCATCATGCCGCCCACAGTTTTGTTGATAAACTCACAGACACTAGATGAAACCTGCATGAGCTAGATATGCTGAATTAATACAATTTACTGGATGCAATATGTATTTGATCATTAATAGTATAGACCTAGTCCAATCCTCCTAAATGTCCCTGAGAGCTTTTCAGTGGAATTCATGTGGCTTTTTTATCTGCTTCAGCTTTTCACATCTGGTTTTGTCTCCTACAACAAAACCAGTAGCAGTTCAGCAGCTGTAAAATTTTTTGGTTTGGTCTCAATTTTTTGCCAGTTTTAGTAAGCCAACTTTAGTTAACAGCAAATTCCTTTTGCCAATAATTCATTTAATTGTATGCTAATGGGTACTGTTTATATTTCAGGCATCTAATTTTCTTATTTCAGTGTTCAAATTAGAAAAGCTATTTTCTGTAAGAGACATGGAGATAAGGGATCAGAAGAAGAGGGCACAGCACTTTTGGACCTGTCAGCAATAGGTGACAGATGATAGGTAGCAATTGGTGGCAGCATTTGAAACCATGGGAACTTCAGGAGGCAACATAGGTTTCTTCCCAACAGGTGTTTTCACCCGCTTATACCACTCCAGAGAGATCACCTCCATTTACGCCCAAAATTACATTCTCACTTAAGCTCTCACGGTTGTCTCCTTTTCTGACACTAAAGCAATGATGCTACTGGTCATTAAGTCTTTGCTTTTATTTCTTCCTCACATATAGACGTTTTCCAAATGTTGGTGTTTCACTTGCAATGTATAAATTGTTCCCAGTTTCTGAAAGCATTTTTAAAATTTCTAGGGATGATAATAATAACGGAGAAGAAATGGAAGAGAGATACAATAACTGTTTAAGAATTCACCTCTACATTAAACTATCTTGGCAGATCCACATTGACCACACTTCAGAAATAGTAACATTTACTTCTTAAAAAACACATAAAAATAATATCACAAGAGCAAGATTTTTTAAATGTACTATAACAGAGTCCAGTTTTTGAAGCAGACATTTAGCATTATTTATTCCCAGTTCTTTTTCTGCAATTTGGAAGTCTGCTTCTGTTGAATTTTACCATCATCTGAACCCTTCTACTTAAAAAGAGAGCAACAAGAAACTGTTCTCTACGTACAAGTTTCTTCTGAAGCTTTAATTCATAGAACAGTATTTTCAAAAACAAACAAACAAACAAACAAAACCAAAAACAAAAACACCAAAAAAACAAAACACAGATCAATTGTATCTCTTGCACCCTATGCAGCCTCACATCATACTAAGATGAAAAAAGAAAAAAATCAATTTCAGTTTGTTGCCCTACCTTGTAGCTCAGGAATGAAAATATTGATTAAAGTTAAATTGTTTAGACAATTTTTACTGTAAGTCTTAATCATATGCAAACACAGAAATTCTGAAGGACAACTGAAATCAGCTTTATATTCTTTCAATGTCATACAAATAGTAACAATACAGCTTAAAAACACACACATTGATTCACAGCAGTCCTAAAATAAATGCATTACGATCATCTGATAGATAGATTACAGGTAGAAGGGAAAAGGCATTCCCTAAAACATTTAAAAACATATCTGTGGTTTACAAGCCTCACAAGGGTATTCCCACAGTCAGTTTTAGCTGGCAAGACTGGTCTCCTCAGAGGCCTTCTGTATTCCGTGGGGAGGGAAAGATACATGCAGAGAGCCATTGCAAACTTCTAAAATTAGGCTCCAAATCCAAATGTCTCTGCAAAAGCATCTCTCTCTCCATTAACCATAAAAGAGCCTGGTGACTGCGCCTTTTTGCAGGGCCTGTCCAAACCCCAGCAAAGACAACCTCTGAGGGGTGATTCTCCAAAGTGGTTAAGGGCATTAGAACACAAATCAGTCTGGCTGTCAGTAGAAATTGTCCCTCTTAATATTTATAATAGGCTTTGAGAGAGGTAATTTCAAAGCAACAGGACCCTGAGGAGTCCCACATGGAAATGCTAGGATTACTGAATGGATTAAGTGACCATGAAGATGTCCAGTAAAATAATTAATCAAATAAATAAGTATGCGAATACTACCTACACGAACACCATCACTTCCTCAGTAACAAAGTCTTTAGGCCGAGGAACGTTTGTGATATTTCCGTACCAAAATTTACTCATAAAGAATAAAAGTGAGAAGGATGCTTAACTTCCTTTTCAATATCTTACCGAAGAGATTTAGACAAATTATTTTGCTTGCTCGCCCAGGCTCCTGACCTCCAGGCTTCTCCCTTGTTTGTCCTAAGATTAAATACTCAAGCTTCACCTCTCCCACAAGAATTAGAGCTTCCTCTGCAAATCAGCAAACTAAAAATTCCCTTGCTGGTTCAGAGGCAAATAGAAAGAAAGCATCCAACCTGAAAAAAGGAAGAAAAAAAAAAAAAGAAGCAGCAGCAGCAAAAACTATCTATATTTTCTGGCTTACTTTTTCTTGCTTACTAAATAGATATTTTTCTGTCATTGGAGTAAAAAAAAAAAAAAAAAAAAAGCTAGCATGTCTGAGGATAGTCCACAAGCAGAAATGTATTTGTCTGCAGGGAGCTACCTTCATGAGCCACATCAATCACCTAAAGGTATATCCTTTTAATTGCAACAAGATGTTGGAAAAGTCTGAAAGTCGTCTTGCTGCACAAATACACCTCACATCAGGAAAACATCAAGCACAGCTAAAATAGAAACTGCAAGCATCTGTGCCTTAAAGACATTAGGGATAGCTTTCAAAAATTTCAGACACGATGAGCACCAGAAAGAGAATTCTCCTATTAGTATTCCTAGCAGTATTCCCTTCTCGAAGAACGCTCACATTCCTCGTGCTACAAAACTGGAAGGACTGCAGTTTATTCTATGGCAAAGCATCCTAATAAATGGTGCTGAATAAGTCCTCCTAGGGCTACACTAATTTCCATGACTGCGAGCAAATTAAGTGAAAATTGCTGTGAATGTGGAGCAATCATCTGAGCTGGTTGTGTCTTGAAAATAGTTTCGGAGGAAGAAAAAGAGAAGCTGTGAAGAAGCATCCCTTCTTTAAGGGAGTACTGTGTTAAGACTACTTCTGAAATTGTTAGCGGCTTCAAATGGCCTATTTTGCTACTTGTCAGAAGGAAAAGCTTGCTGAAATAATAAGGTAGCAACAATATCAAAATAGCAATATTGTCTGTAAAGAATTAAATGGGGCTGGAGATGTTGAGCCTTCACTATAGCTCCACAAGGACAAATTGCAATCCATTAACTCCTTCAAGCAAAAGAACCCACTTGGTCCTCTGAAACATAGCACGCAAGATGTGCTGGGGGGAGGGAGGCAGAACAAAGCAGAGCGGGGAGAAGAGACTGACCTACTTCTTTAAGACACAGAACAAGAGACTGACTTTTGTAAGTATTCCTGTGACAGTAATCACCATATAGACGTCACTAAACATTTGGTGCCTGAGTGCGTTGGGAACCATCTGGCTCAGATACGAGGTTAGCTCAGGGTTTAGTTTAGGTGCAGGTTTTCTCATTCCTTAGCTTTCGTGGTGGATCCAAGCCTTCCCAGGAGCATCTCGCTATCCAGAAGTAGTGGAGGCACCTGAGGAGGATCCCACTCACCTGCCTTTCTGTGGGTAACCTAAACCAGCATTGTGGTTTAACCCCAGCCAGCTACTAAACACCACGCAGCCGCTCACTCACTCCCCCCACCCAGTGGAATGGAGGAGAAAATTGGGAAAAGAAGTAAAACTCGTGGGTTGAGATCAGAACAGTTTAATAGAACAGAAAGGAAGAAACTAACAATGACAATAATAATAATGATGATGAGGAGGAGGAGGAGGAGGAGGAGGATAATAATAATAGTAATAGTAAGAATAAGAATAAGAATAATATGACAATCATAATAAT
>JANZLQ010000005.1:35769686-35787996 GCA_026212715.1 Elanus axillaris
GCCTTCTCGCTGGCTGGGCAGCAGAAGCTGAAAACCCTTGACTTTAGACCAAACATGACTTAGCAGCAACTGAAACCATCAGCGTGTTGTCAACATTCTTCTCCTACTGACTCCAAAACACAAGACTGTACCAGCTACTAGAAAGAAAATTAACTCTATCCCAGCCGAAACCAGGACAACCACCCATCCAGGTCCTCCTCACAGTCAGGGAGAGGGGAGGGAGAGGCAGCTCCTGAAAGCTCTTTTCCCACCCAGAGGGTCTGTAACTAAGCACTGAAGCAATTGCCTCTGGGGGACCTATTTACATAGCCCTTGACTATATAGAGAGTCTGGATTTCTACCCTGAGCAGAAATAATGACTCAAGAACAGCAAGATCATAGAGGCCAGAGTGATTCCTTGAACAGGAATATTGGTGTTTTTCTCATCTACCCTTTCGGGGGGAGGAAGTCCTCTTTCCAACACAGGCAAAGCTCCATAAATACAGAAATAAGTGATTGCAACATAGAGGTGGAATAAAAATAAACAGAAGTGGATGAATCACAGACTGAAGATAGAATCTCAGCACTCCGGCTGAAAAAAATGGAAAGAAGGTATACATAGCTCTGCTTTGCTAGAAGTGCAATGCTTTTCAGGTAAAGGGCTGTTGCATTAAAAAATACTCACCAGTTTGCATTCACCTAGGCATAGCTCAGATGTCATCTTCTCCCTCCTTTTTAGGAGCTACATATAGCAGCCCAGTGTACTAAACCACAAGAAAACATCTTTGTTAGAGGTTCCCTCTAGAAAATAATGCCCGTCACTGACTTTCTCTTTAACGGCTTATTCTTCACATTCCCAAAGGAGGATTGTTGTATTTCTTAAGGTAAAATAACGAGAGGACACCAAATAATTACAGATGTCATAGAAAGATTGGCAGCTACCAGTCAAAAAAGGTAGATTTTAATACTTCACTATGCCACGCATGAATTGAGTAGGTAAACCATAGCTGCTGTCAGTTATACAGATATGTTAAAGAGGAAAAGATGACAACATTGACAACAGTGTCACAAATGTCATCCAGTTCCTTGCATCTGATCAGCCTTTTAAAGCTTCAGTCATGAAAAGAGCTACCACTGTTTAGCTACATGTACGTTAAGACCTTCAAAGCAAAAAAGTTGCCTATTGTTGTCATCTGGAAGGAAAGCCATTAAGTGGTAAGCTGAAGTCCCGAGTTCTTCATTCGGCAATTTTCTTTCAGTAGATGAGAATTCCCCCAAAGAGCCAAAATCTTCCCAGTCAATATCAGCTTGGGGATTATCTTCATTATAAGTACAATGATGCCCTATTTTTATCCTTACAACATATGTTCCCTAGACCCTTTTCACCACACTAGAATTGATAAAATCCAGGAAAATTCTCTATTGTCAGTGCAGGTTTTTGATATTCTGGAGTAATAAACTCAGAGTAACAAATTCCTCAGTCTGCTGGCTGCATTCTTACTCATATAGCCCAGCATATATGATCAACCGTCTTTGCCATTATGGCTAACACTGCAAATGAAAAAGGATTTTGTCTACTAACTACAGGAGACAAAACTCAGTCTGAACTTTTGTCAAGGTAGGAAAACAAGAGATTTTCAAATATATAACTTTTATATAAGTGTTGCTGGTTTTGATAGCTCCGAGTTTGGGTGATCTGTACTATCACTGACCTGTAGGTTAACTCGTGGAAGTTTAGGCAGCGCAATATTATGCTCTACAAGAAAATGAAAATCCTAGGAACAGGTACACAAGAGAGTAGCTAGATCTCTATGAGTATTACTTTTGGCTGCTAGTACTTCAAAATGTTATGATGTATGAGGAATCAGTACAATTGTTTTCTGGTGTAATGAAGAAACAATTCCTCAAGCCACAATAGTTTTCCCATTACGATGCATATATGTGACTAAACCACACTTACTCATATTTTCTTCTTATTTTTTTAAACTATGCTGTGCTCACCTGAAATTAATATACGTAGGTTGTCAGGTAACAGAAGAAACAGGAAAAAGCTTGAAATGCAAAGGAAAATTCTCTAAGAATTCAACAAGGATGCTTTTCCACAGTCTGTGTTCTCCCCAGAATAGAATCCCCATCAGAAATACTCGGTTTCATCTGAGGAGGTACTAAACACTGAAGTACGATATAGCTCCAAGGTACAGCCCCATTATCTCCAATAATAATTAATATTCTTCACTCTCAGTCATTCTGTAATCTTCATCCATCTTAGTTTTAAAGTCATCTTTAATTTTAATCAAAATAAATTTTAATTATATATTTTATTATAGAACAAGAAAAAAGAGATCTGAAATTAAAAGGATCTTAGTAGACATGCCAGTGTAAAGAGCTTCAAAGTCTGCTGCAAGAGATTTAATCTACGTTTTATAACCAAGTCTGCAAAGATGTTTATCAGAACCAATCTTACCCCAGCTAATTTTAATACGTTAAATTTGCAAGACATTTAATTTTAAGACAAGAATGAAACTGTCGGAGACCTTGGTTTCACAAGCTTATTTTCATCAGAGGTATCATGATCCAGGCAAATAAGAATCTGAAATACCTGGTCTCCACAAATTTACATGGGATCCTTCATTTGTAGTATAACCTATATGTACTGATAAGAAAATATAAAGCATTAAAACAGGTCAGTATTACATTCTAAAAATCAAAGTCAGCCATCCACTGCATCTTTCAAAACATGTCTTTAAAAAGAGTTATGAGCTACATTGTACTTATTACATAAAGAATTGGTATATTGTGGGTTTATAAAAGTTACTCATCTGCAAAAAAGTGAAAGGATAATAGTTTTCACAATGAATGAGCATTACTCAATTTTATAGGTCACCAGCAAATACTACAATAAAAAAGTTGAAACTGAATCCGTCATGATTATCTGCTGAATACCCCTATTAGCACCAGGCAGGTGAGCACTCGGTGTGTCCCGTCTCTCTTCTCTCTGCTTAGGAAGCCCTAAGCAGCACCCCGCTGCTCCGGCTTACTGGTTGTATTCTTTTTGCTTGGGACATTAGGGAACAAAACCAAAAATACTTCCAAAACATTCAGACAGGTCAATGATTATTTGCTGCCTCTACCTCAAGGCATCCACCAACACTTCAGTGCATTAAGGGTGTTTCCAGCGCTGTGATTTTACAGAAGCAACATGGAGTTTGTCCTTAACTTGAAGGAGAGGATAGCAGGGACACAGTAATAAGCATTTTGATCACTGAACTTGTGAACTTTTTTAAGGTTTGAAGTTTTTTGTTTGGTTTACAACCTTCTCCCAATCCTTTAATAGAAATTGATGGATCGTGCTACAGCTTGAAATTGTCATTTCAGCCCCAGATCTGAAAGACTGGGAATAACAAGGAACTAGATTTTTTTTAAAAAAAAAAAGTTATTAAGGTTCTCAATAGAGAACGAGCCAGATGAAGAGGTCACTGAAGTCTCTAAAAGCTGGTATCCCAGACAGACTGTTAGGTCTCACGAAAGAACCAGGCGATTAAAATATTTAATCATTAACGTGAACAGTGGGTAGCTCGGTTACAATAAATTGGACAGTGATATGCTCGGTTACAGAAGCTGGAATCTGGATGATAGACATTTATGTATGACAGTCATTATTCTTACAGAGAGCTGAGATGTCTTGGGATGAGCATGGCAGAGTTGATTTGGGATTTAAACCCAGGTTTGATGCAGCGACTAATGCAGACCACTGGGTTCTAAGGATGGGTATACTGCAATTGCTGGGAGGCACTGGCCGCATGGATTGTAATTCTTCAGAAGTGAATTCTGAAGTTGAGATCAGGCTTGGCACTCGTTAAAGGCCTGGAAGCTGCTCCCTTGGTGCGATTGATTGAACTGAGAGCATTGTTTTTCTACAGTATTTCCATCCCCCTGAAGGTATTACATCAGTCTTCCTTAGCTCCATGTGCTTTTCACCCCATCAGTTATCTCGACCAGGAATAGAGAAAAAAAAGGAAAAGAAAAAAATCTATTTTTTTTTCCACTGTTATAAAGATTTGGTGACATGTCTTCACATTGGGGTGGCATATTTCTGTTATTTCCTTCTATCTTTTCTAAGTGCTCTGCTAGTATCCATCACAACTAAATCTGTATTTATATTCACAAATGGTAATTAAAAGAAAGTTACTGTGACAAGTCTTGCAGCTTTTATATGCATATGTGTATGTGTATATACACACACAAACCTATTTTAAATATATACATGCACTGTCTTGAGTTGTTTATTTAGTTAGCTCAATAGCTCTCAGGTATTCCAGACGACTTTTTCCTGTGAGCATGATCTATCAATTTTGGCATAATGAACTCCTGCAAAGGTCAAATTTAAAGGATAAATGCTGCAGGAAATGATGACTCTACAATAATCCTGTTATCCTCCTACAAGTCTAATTTCATTTTATTGAGTTGAACAGTGTAAGGGTAAAAGGGTAACTACTTTCTCTCTGTAACACCCATATACCTAAGTCCCTTGAGCATGGCATTATGTTTAATCAGTGCTGTAATTGTATTAGTAATAAAAATATATTGTAAAAATAACTGTTTTCTGGGTTTTGGTTGGTTTGGGGGGGTTGCTTTTGTTTTTTTGGATTTTTTTTACTTTATGGATATCAGCAAAACATTTTGAAGAATTATTTAGTTAGCTCTTTTTTTTTTTTTTTTTGCCTAGAACGTTGTTTCCCCAATAAAACACTAAAGAGAAGGCAAACTGCATTGTCAACAACAGTGGTTTTGAGGCTGTTACCAAATGTTCATACTACTAGTGGGTAGATGCTCTGCTAAACATTTGCATAGATAAGATGGACAAAATTTCTTATAACATTTTCCAAAAAAGTTCTCAGCATCAGCCTATGACGAAAACTAACAGAACCTTATTCCTGCAAACAGACTGTAGTTTCTTTTTAATTTAGTAGTTCTACCAATTCAGAACTATTCTTCACTAACCGTGACTGTTCTCTGGATGACTTGTCCACACATTTCCTGTTCCTGTAATGCCAAAATCACCTCCTGGGTAAAAATTCAACACACTCTGGCATGTACTTCAGAAAGCCCCGTCTTCTCTGGAGTGGTTCAAGGTCAAAACCAAGGCTGCACTGTTCTGCCAGACGAGCAGTTTAGTCTTAGGAGAACCTAACTGTGTCAGCAAATGCATTCCAGGAGCTTACCATACCCAAGGCGACGCGTCCTTGTCACCTTTACGTTACTACAGCCTCGGGTAGGAGCCACACCTGAGCTGCTTAAGAAGCGTTTCCCCTGCTCTGTAGTTTTCTTTCCAAGCAACGCTTGTTATCAGAACCCAATTTAACAGTTGTCTACGTGACGCGATACCCTCTCCGTGTTGCCTGACTGGTTAAATGTAACTCCACATTTCTAAGGGCGCGTATCCACTGAAGTGATTGCTGTAACGCTGGCCTGCTCCCCCGCCGGTATGAGGAGCAGACAAGCTACAACAACACAGCAGAGGCTATTTGCTAGTATACAGCCAGCTCATCCTTGGAACAGCTTTGGCAACCTCTGGTAAGCAAACCAGCTATTTAGTTAAAAGCAACGCTACGTGCAGTCGTGTGAGCACAGACATACTCAGAAAAAGTTACTTTAAGAAAGCCTGTTTGAATACCTGCCTATAGGAAACCTTAACATTTATTTTCATACCTCTCCAGGGTGGCCAAACAAAATTTCAGGAGGTGCTGCAGAAGCCAAATACGGAATAGGCACAAACATAAACTGAATTCATTTGTTTAAATCATTAACATGTGCTTATAAACAAGTACACTCATTTTCACACTTCTAGTCACACCAAATTCGTTAGTACTTGAGTGTTCTGTGTGCACTGCTACAATAATTAATTTAGCCTAAATTGTCTAAATTGTCTAAAAATTGTCTAAAACCTGATCAGAAAAAGTAGGAATCTTTTAACAGCTCACTAGCCAGAAAAAGCTTAGTAGGTATTGGAGGTGTTCAAAAGTGCTACTGAAGTTGTACTCTCCTCCAGAATATTTTGTGCTGGAAAATTCCCCAGTGACTACAAACAAGATAGACAACAACGGAGGTAAAAGCAATATCGTGTCATTGTCTCAGCTTGTTCCAAAACATGCAGAGCCCATGGGTAGAGGACGCATTTGAATGGCTGTGGCTATTAACTCTTACCTTTTATGTTTTCATTAGGTGTGAATCGCAGCTGAGGTTTGTTGCTATCTTTTGCAGCCAGTGGCAGTAGGTTGAAGAGATGAGTTTACTCGGATATTGAAAACAGAGACACTTGAAAATGTGTGAAAAATTGCAATGACAAGGTAGGAATTCATTGCTTCTGATGTAGTGAAATGAAATCCTTGCCCCATGTACCTAGTATGTCTGCTAGGCACTAGATTCATGCACAGTGAATGGAGTGATATTTGTTTAAAACTAGTTTTCATCCCTCTATAAACAATGCAAATGCCAGCTTCCTATAATCTCCCTTGCACACTTCTGACCTGGCAAAAATGTTTTACAAGCAAAAAGCTTTACAATAATTTTGAATTAAAGTTCTCCCCCAAGCCCTCAAAAAGCTCTTTCACTTACTTAGTACTAATCAAGAGCTCCTGAGCCCAGAAATAGCAACACATGGTTTATTAACAGCGTAAGGCAGATAGAACAATATACCACCTAGAGAATCATTGCCCAACACAAAGTATATCTGCCACCAAAGCAAAGTTGCATAAACTCACGCTCATAGCTTGTCTGGGTAGAGGAGTTAAGGTTAGACGTTCTACATAGTTTCCTATAGGACTGACTTGCCAGATTTCCAGGTAAAATACTTTTTTTCACATTATCCCTCACACTTCGGAAAAGTTCTCCTTAAACTTATGTAAAGTCATCTCAGTACTATCCTTGAAGTCCCTTCTTAAAAATCCCTTTTGCACACAACCTACAAAAATCTTGACTACAGATTTATAGGAATCTGGTTATTTGCTCGTGTGAACAGGGAGTATTCTCTCATCCTCTGTCTGTACTGGATGCAATGTAGACTTTAAAAGGCTTATGGACAAACTTCTAAAATGTGCTGGTGGCAATAAAGCACACAAGTGTAAGTGGTATAGAATAGGGTAGGAGAGATTGTCCAGAGAAAATACTTGGCTGTTAGTTAAAGAAGGCCAAGAACTTCATTACATGTCCCAGCTGCCATAAGCAAAACAAGATAAAGAGGCAGAGAAGATACTTAGTAAGAACCTGGAGTCAAATAGAGTAGATTTGATTTAGTAAGAGCTGAGGAAATAAGGAAATCCTGAACTATTAATTACGGTACGTAATCTCTCCTTTGCATCCTCTACATATCACCTTTTGTAACTCAGAATTTCCTTACTGTCTATCAATCTAAGAAAATATTCTAACTTTACCTTATAGGAAAACAATTGCTAACTAGATGTCAGATCCACATGCCAGTAGTCAGAGTGAAGAGTTCCCTTACATGTTTTAGGGACTTCAGCAGCCTCTCTACAGAAGTAAAGACTTTCTTCAGTATACTCACCAAAAAAACAGAGAGTGAAAGAGAGAGAGAGAGACCTGCTTCACTTTACTTAAAAAGAAATTGCTGACAGAAAACTTTTATCTGTAGAAGCAGAGCTGGAAAGCACAGTGTGATGTCTTCTTTTTTTTTTAAAGAACAGGGCGCAGTTTCTTACCGTTCAGTCTTTTTTACAGCACCATTGCCAATTGGATAAAATATTTAATGGCACTGCATTCTGAACTATATATTTTTGACAAGGCAATTCATGCCTTGTATGCCACTGAAGTTATAAGATTGGAGTGAATAATGAAAGAATAACTCAACATTCTTCATGGCACTGCGTTCAGATTTGTTATTTTTCATTGACGTGCCACTAGCTAAATCAAGTCTTGATAATACATAACTGTTTCTTACTTTGTAGGAATTATATTAAGATATAAGAAAGTCTCAACCTTCTGTATTTTTCTATGCAATATTAAAATCACATTAATATTTAAAGCTTCAGTTTACATTGCAGGAAATAAAATTTTAAAGAGCATGTACAAATCTGTGCTACAAAAATTTGATTTGAGAGCTTTAGTTTTCATACCAGTGTTGTCTGTTCATAAAATGATCCAGCCAGCAAGAAGGAATAGGAGAGTTAGAAAAAGCTTTCAAAATGTTTATCATAGTGTTTGTAGCAGCACTGTAATTTTCAAAAGCAAATATATTGCAGAAATACATACCTTCTCCATGGTGCTATAAAGAGGCTTATATGAGTATGCAAGGGGTTCGAAGGATTTTGATACTATTTGCTTTAAAAATATAAAAGGGAAAGTTTGAAAAAAAAAAGGAAGTTATTCAAAGGAAAAAAAAAAATCTAAATTCAAGGAAAAAAATTTGGAAGTAAAGCCATAATAAACAATGCTAAAATAATATGGAGATATATGCCAGCAACAAAAAAAAGTAATGTCACCAATTTATAACTGAAACGCGTGACTACTCATTTTAATGTGGTTTGTAAGCTCGGTTATTAAAAGCCCTTAAAGCAATTGTAGCAGTTCCAGAAAGGTAAAAAAAAAAAACAAACCCAACAATAAACACTAAGCTGTTTTAGTCCAAATGGCAAATGAATAATTTCTGGTTGAAATCACAAAAGCAGCCATTAGCTGCCTGCTATCCAGAGAGCTGCTGTACGCGTGCCCCTCTGTTTAACTGCCTGAAAATACACCACAACTTGTACCTCCCTCCCATGCCACAACCCCTGCTCATCCCCACTGCATTACGGCAGTGCAAAACTTGTGCAAAACGTGACATACCACCTCAGAGCAATGGTGCTCCTGGCTCAGCCAGGCAGGCAGTATGAGCACAAAACTCCCACAACGGCAAAGGTTTGAAAACTCTGTGGTCCTGAAACCTGGGCAGTGGGTAGCTCAACCCTTGACAAAAACCATGACATTCACTTGCTTCGTGTATTTTTCATCATAACTAGTGTAACTACCATAAGTAACCTTATTTATAAAAATACCTGATTTCTTTTGACTCCCGAGGTCTTGACCCTCCATAAGCCCTTAACAGTGATTTTTGTCACTTGATTGAATATTAAGTGTAAAATTATTAGCTTTAAATCCTTTCTTTATCTGCCTTTTAATTTTACTTGCAGCATAATTAGGCTGAGTTTTGTCTTGCACTGTGAGAAAGAATAAATGGGGAAGCTGAACTGCTCTCTGTCACCCCAATTTGAAGAAAGATGTCTTTCCATCCTGTTTTCTCAAATGTGTTTCTTCTTCGTTATAAACAGTTGAAGATGTAGCCTGCTTTTTTTGTTGAAACACTAGCAACTTCTGATGCTCTAGTCCAGAATTCCTCATGTTCAACAACCCCCCAAAATAGTTTTTCTACTCAGCCAGCTCTGTTAGCCTAGTGCAAACTTCAACTCCTTACCCTGGTGTCCACAATGCAGGAAAACAAATAAACAATCAAACAAGCTAACAAGCACAAAACAAACTTGCAATACTTCAGTCTGATCGATTTAGATTATTTCCACACCATGGTACTATAATGCTGCCTTGTATCTAGCAACAATAACCACAACAGAAATCTCACGCTTTCTCATTCTTCATAGAGTGTAAGAGAAAATGCACGACTGAGTTGTATGTATTTTATACACATGCATGGCAGCTGCCCTATTTTTGCAAAGCATTCTGATAATAAGACAGGTTATATAGAGAGGTTTTGTATCTGGTTGTTAAGGTCAGATTACCTGGAGGCATCTACATCTTCATATTGAGACATTCTGTCGGCATCCTTGCAGAACGTGGTGAGGGTTGTCATAATCGTAGAGGAAGGCAGGACAGTACAACAGGACTGTAGGAGACTTTCAGCAGCAGATAGATAGTTCCGTGACATCTAGGAATGCGAAGAAAGCACCTGGGTAGGGATTATGATTGTCTTGGATCAACCACTAAGAGATCCTCCTACAATTGGCTGCTGGATAACTTCAAAGATGCGTATGGATACGTACACAGGATGCATGTCTAACATGCTGATCCATCCCATTTAGGGAGTAACACATTTCACTTCTTAAGTGAAAGCCAGAAGGGACTGAACTACCAACAGTTTTACCTGGTCTCCTCCAAAAAAGAGCTGCCATCCAGCAGGTCATGTGTGGCCGCTAAGAGCTGGACTGGTTAAATGGGCGTTTCATATATCTAACATAGATAATCGATAGCTCATTAGATATAATAGAATTACAGAGCCATAGAAACCAGCTAGTTGATTCGAGTATTTGAAAGCAGATGTTGTCAACCAGGAAAATGTTTTAGAGAAAAATAGCTTCTCACAATTCACTCCTTTTCCTACTTCTACCTCAAATTGTCTAGGTTTTCAATTTAGCAGCCTGCTCTTCTGGAGAGGCACAACTTGGTCAGGCATTCAGGAAACCATTGCTTTACCTAAAAAAAAAAAATAAATAAAAATTTGGAAGTATCAGCTGGAGCACTAAGTATTTCTGAGCAGATGTTGAGAACTTGGGCCAAGGAACCATGCTGTCCCAGGAGAGGTGAACTCTACAGACAGAGGACGCGTGCCCGAGCCCTGCAGTGCTGCACCACACCAGCCCCAGAATTTATGCTATCTTCAGCCATAGTTTTGGGTTTTCTTACTCTTGACAACATCTCTGATCAGCAGTAAACACACAGTGCCCTTAAAGAGTCACTGAATAAAGCTACTTAATCAGTTTTGCAGTAACAGAGCAAATGTTGGGGTTTATCACTAAGCATATAATGCAGTTTTTAAGCATAATACCTATGCTGGAAAAAAAAAGCATCACTGAATCCTACTTTGCTAAATTAAGTCAGATATAATTAAGAGAAAGATAAGAAAAGGTTTTTAACCAGGTAGTGATAAGAAGAAAGGATCAACATCATTAAGTATTAACAAAAAAAAAATAATTGCATTTTAAAGGAGAAATAGTACTTCTTCCAAGCTAACAAAGTGATAAAAAACTTAATTTCAAAAATCGCAACATCTTTGCTATCTTTCTTTTATACACAACACTAAAAAAAATTTGATTTAGTCTGCCCAGTGTTTAACACCCTGCTTGTTTGGCTGACTTCATCATATGCAGCTGTTGAGTGATTATGACTAATTGTGAAGAACAAATACAAATACTGAAGAGAAAAGGTGGAAAATTTCTGTGATCAGCTGCCTTATGTATGTAATTAATCAAGTGACAGCTGACATTGATCCAAAGTTGTTAGTCTGCTGAGACAAAATCATTAACAGATATTCTATCTCCTCGTAAATTAAAGAGAGTGTTCAGCATTGTAGGATATTTACTTGATTGGCTGTAAACCATTGACAGCTTGGATAAATTATCAGTATGCAGTGCATTCTGATTATAAAGTCATGACACTAATCATGGGCATGATGGATTTCAGACAAATGCATAAAGAAGTACTCATAACAGCAAGTTTCTATGATATCACTAATGTGAAAAGTTTACACATTCTGACACTTTAAAAGTATGTCCTAATTTGGGGTTCACAATTTTAAAGTGACAGATTTTTAAAGGAAGCTTCTTTATTAAATTCCAGGGGGGAAATAAGAGCTTCAGGAAAAGTGTTTCATGTGAAGCACCCAAAAAGTAGAACCAAGAAATCACTTCTGAAAATCTGCAAGACTGTAAACAGAAAGACAGCAGCAAGATAGTATCAAAATGAAGGAAAAGAAATTGAGAGTGCACTTTACTATATTCTACTTTATTTTTTTAATTTGTATTTTTACACTCCTTCACATTTCTTATTGGAGGAATGAAAGTGATATTGTTGGTGGAAAAGTGTTTTCAGAAAGCCACTAAATGACACCAAAATTCTGCATTTATCAGACCAACATTTGTTTGCCATATTGTGAAAGGGCTATGCTACCGAGCAAAATATCTTCTTCTGATATGCTGCAACACTTTAATGGCTTTCCTATTTTCTCATGGTGTGAATATATATCCATTTCATTATATATATAATCTAAACAACTTCTGTTGCATGAAGACTTACTTCGAAGTTAATGTAAAACTATGTGATAGGTTGTTCTTAAAAAAAAAAAAGAAATAAAACAAATTGTTGGACACCGTGAGGACCAAGTGAGCAATAGCTTGTGAAGTGCCCTTGGATCTCAGTAGTTAAGGTTAATAATCCCTCCAAATAATGGGATGTAGGATGATAATTTTGCTAAGAAAATAATAGGTAGTAGATAAATAGAATTTCTACTTCAGCAACCTGCCGAGGACACATGCAGCTTTACTTCTGAGAGGAAAATATGGATTGGAAAAAGTTATGTTCAAAGGTGCGGTAATGTGATGTTTAAGTATGTTATCCCTACATCGTACCTTCATATTCTTCATAACCACTGCATTATACTTGGACTCCTGTTGGGCTGCATAAGATAGTGGCTTTCATTTTGACAGGTCATAAATACTCTCCTGCTGTGCAATGCTTTACAGGGTTGAGGGTAATTGTGTGCAGCTTAAAAACACACTGGTACCATGACCTCTAGACCCTATGAGCTCAACACAGAAAGAAAAAGAAAAAGCTAAGAAGGAATGCTCCAAACTTTATTTACATTTTATAAAAGACAACAATAAACTTCTAGACATTTAACAGATTTATATCTACTATGGGCGTTGCGAGAAGTGACTTACACCTTTTTTTAAAAAAAGAATATCGTGTTTTCTGTGTATCTATTTCCTTTCATCTTTGTTGCGGATCATGGGATTACTCCTGTTTAGCCTTATGACCAGAATTGTGCCCAACAAGAGTAAATCATACTTTATTTCAAGTAACTGTAGAGACCATCTTAAAAAAATATTATAGACTAAAAAGCTGAAATGTGAGTGAAATGCATTTGCTTAAACTACATTCAGTGGGAATTGTGAATCTTTTTTACTTTCCCAGGGCTGTGGATTACAAACAGATCACACTTGGCTGACGCACACTAGTTTGTTAGTGTCTGTGATTAGAGATTGCCCAACCAAGAGGCCAGCAGGACCAGTACTTCTAACCCAGCCGTGCCGACGTGGGCTGTGGCAGTGCTATGCCCCCAGCTCCAGGGAGCGTCAAGGCTAAGCCCAACATGTACACATGCACTTGTATGCAAAACACAATTTAAACTCGTGGCCGGCTACACGGACCAACACAGACAGACAACAGGGTTTTTATGGCATCCACCTAAACAAAAAGTACACACACACACAGACACAAACGGTGTGAACAGCTCAGTCCTGGTCCTCTTCTCTGGCTGATCAGGATCAAAATCGGCTAGTGGAATACACACACACGAGGGGTTTTGCCAGAAGCTGGTCTTAGACGCTCTGTCTACCCAGTAGCTGTCTCCAAGACCTAGGTCTTCCCAACTTGCTGCAGCCTCAGGCTCCCCAGCCTCTGAGCCTTGTGGTTCCACTCCAGTTGCCGATAATCAGATCTCCTAGTTTATCACCAACCAGTCCGGGTTGAATTTCCATAGCATCCACACATACCCACAAAAGAGATAGCTGGGATTTAGTAAGAAGACAGGATAGTTTGCAGTGATCAAGCGCAAGGTTCAGCCAGACAAGTGTACCGGCTAGCCCCTGTTTATACTCAGCTGGCCTCTTACCCCTTCTCCTTTATTTTCCCACGCTGTTCCTCCCTGATACAGCCAAGCCCCTCCCTTTCCCTGGCTTTTTTCCATTCCCTAAACATTCCATGATGAGTGTCACACCGCCCCAAAAGTCCCTTCAAAACATCTGATAATGAGTTTTACACAATCCTAAAATTCCCATACCCTGTAGGCAGCATCCCCCTTTAGGCTGCAAGGCATTCAGGGGAGGCGGTTTCTTGGGCTGACTTGTTTCCGTAGGTTTCTCACAAAGCCCAGGGGCTGATCGTTCCCCAGAGATGGTGTTGGGAATGCCAGGTCGGGGTGCTCCATCAGCAGTGATTAGCTTCTGGGGGTCCCTCCGCCTGCTACAGTTCCTCTGTGGGTCCTTTTGTTTGTGGGCATTAGCCTTTAATCATATAATCTAACGGTTTGAGGTCTCAGTCTAGAGGAGCTGAATGTCAAGAAGATTCAGTACCTTGTTGCAAGTGGAGGTGAAGGCCAATTAGCTTGGAAAAAAACTGCCTAAAGTTACAAAACTTCGCCATGTTACAGGGTCTACAAAGACTTTGTAAGGCAGAGCTGCAAAGCTGAAGTTAGAAACAAAAGACCACTCGTAATCTCCAGAGGTCTTCTGACCTTCCCAGGGTACAGGGGAGAAAAACCAGTTTGAGGCACAACCCTCTTGAAAGAATTCCTACTCAGCCTTTGGTAGCACTGACTGAATACTTTTGGCAGTAAACCAGTATGTCTGGGGAAAAGGGAGGGAGAGGAAAAGCAGGCTTGGCTCCAGGGATGCATTGCCCCTTTCAGGATGCTGAAGAAGCCAGGCTGTGGGTATTCCCTCATTTTTGACTGTCAAAGGCTGCAAGCTCTGAAAGTCAGATGATATCCGTGTCATTATTCCCGTCTATCCCAGCTGGACACCAAGGATTAGTCTTCACTACTTAAAAAATAAGTGTAAGAATTTTTCACTGCAAATTTATTAACACACATTACTTTTACCAACATAGAAGCCTAGGGAGGGGCAAGGAATTGCAGTTTCACTCTGAGGTAAACTGAATAAGGTCAGCCCAGCAAGACAGCATGACAGCTGCTGATATCATGTAGATGTTTCGTGATAAAAATACAAGTACTCCATCTTCATTTGAATCTTTCAATGTCTTGTCATGTAGCAGTGTTCTCATTTGTAAAAGGCACATCTTTTTTTAGGCAGCAACAAACCAGCCCCCAAGTGCCACCCACAGTATGCAAGTCCAAATGAACAACAGAAGGTTTTAAAGTGACAGGTTTGCGCTTCTTTTTTTTTTTTCTTTTTTTTTTTTCAGGAGCCTGTGCTAAATAACTTCTCATACAACAGGCATTGAGAAAAAAAAAAACAAAACCAGGGATAACACATGGTAATCTTCCTGGACAAAAATGCCAAATGAAATACACCAGAGATGAATAAAAGGAAATCCAGAATAGTGCTCAAAGAATGTGGATGATTCTGACACAGGTAAAATTTGAAGCAACAGTGAATACCATAGGGGTGTATCCTGAGACAGAACAGAGTAAAAATACAACATGACATGGGACTAGATGTGTTAAAGGTATTCATGCTCTAACACCTATACAGAAGAAGACATAAAAAAACCATGGTGAAGAAGAAGGTATGAACAACTCATTTTCCAGACTAGGAGAAAAAAAAAAGAAAAAAGAATTAAGTTAGGGAGACACCAGAATTCACTGACAGTAATGAGGAAAGGACTGCACAGAGGAATGAAGAGCAGGGCAAGCAAGCAAGGCATGAAGTGCCACCACCAAAATGAGGCCTCACAGAGTGTAGATAAATCCACAGCTGTAAAGCAGCCCTGAAGGAACCCCAATTCTGTATGTCAAGAATTGAAAGAGACATAGCTGCTATTCACAGCCATAAACATCAATGTGACCTACCTACAAACATCAATGTACAACTCTGTCGTGAATAGATTGTCAAATATAAAGCAAATGACTTTTTAATAATTCCATCTCAGGGAGCAGAGATCACAACAATTGAATCCCGATTTTATTTAAATTTGTCCATATTTCCAGCCCATACTTCATCAGTTTCTTGATGTGGCTGTTATTAGAGTCAGTGTCAAAAGGCTCACTAAAGTCAAGATAAACGTCATCCGCTGCTCGCCCTTCGTTCGCCACACCAGTCATCTCATCTCAGAAGGCTATCAGGTTGGTCAGGCGTGATTTCCCCTTCATAAATCTGTGCTGATTACTCCCAGTAAAAGATCAGTCAGAAGATACACTGGTTTCACTTTGGTAGACCTGCATGCATACAAACCCAGTGGAGAGTGAGAAGAAACAAGTTGAAAACATATCCTCACGTCATGCAGTCATCATCAACAACAGACGTCCAGTCCTATAGTTTATTTACAGAGTAGAACCATTTAATTTCCAGAATTCAGTTTCAAGTCAGCCGGAGTTTTTCTTTCAGTTGTTAAATATATCAGCAACTTTCTTATATCATTATATCTAAACTTTTCTGAAAATGAGGTGCTGCTGATCCCACTGTGCTAAGTTTGAAGACTGCTGTTTTTTACCAAGAATAATTTTGACTGCAACACAAACAGCCCATTTCAGGATTTCCACTCAACAGGAAGAGCAATTGGGTAATTCTCTGAAGTACTGAAGTACAAGAAGGAAAGTAGAAAATTGATTTATTCTGTGATATTCACCCACAGAAATCACACCAGTTACCAGGAAGTAACTGGAGTCACTGTGAATAAGAAGCTACTATTTGGATATCTTATTCAAGAACAAGAAGGGACAATGAGAGACTGTGGTTAAAAAACCCAAACAGATAGATAGGCAATAAAAGGATTAAAACAATACACTTGCTTCTCGTAAGTTTATAGTAGCATAATTTTCCCTCTGATCTGTTTCCAAAATTCTGCTTTACATCCCTTTTACTTCATTAAAAAAGAGAAGGAGACAGTTTTAATAAAGGTCCTCTCTAGAATTAAAATGTTTAATAAGAGGTCTTTCTAAAGTCTAAGTATTTCTAAATTTTTCTGAAAATGCTAGGTATTATGTGATTAAAAAGCTCAAAGGTTGCCTTCAATTACCTCTAAGTCTTAAATGAAAATAAAGAACAAACTTCATTGAGAAATGGGTTGATAGTTTTCTTGGCATTAATAACTTCCTCAGTTTCCATCCAGTCTCTATGCCCTTGATGTACTAAACTAACAAGAATGTGACAAAGGCAAAACAACCCAAGAAATACTGGGGTTCAAACATGAAGATATGAAATGTCAATTTATATGCACTTCCCTTGAAAGGATTATTTTCCAGTACTTGCTTTACATAAAGGACTGCAGGAGCTAGGCATCCCTGCTATACTTGCTCCAATTTCAAGAAATAATCAGTACTGCCAGCAGAAAACACTGGGATGCCCAAAATATTCTTGCAGAATATCTACTGAACTGAGAACCCATGGGGTTTATTTATTTAAGTATAGAACACAAGTAAACACAACGGGCTGGAAAGTAGTCTCTGCTTTATATGTATCCTGAGAAAAGAAGAAATGAGCAAATGACACTTAGCAATTAAATTGGTCTACTAATTTAAACATTTCACCCATTTGTGAGCCACCTACACTTGTCTTTTAATTGGGTTTTTTTAGATTTCTATGTACACTGTTTTTATTAATAATTCTTGCACTGTAGGCTGTCAACACATGGTTTGCTCCTTATAAATCAGTGTCAAAATTCATGCTGTAATGGTTTTGATAAAACAAACAGATCACATTCTATCCTAGGTTTTATATTACTGTTCTACTTTTTCTTCAGTTTTACTTCTTTGTATTAATTTACACTATTTACAGAAATATTTCTAACTTGCTATATTAGCACATGGGTATAGGAAAAAAGAGCTCAAGGTCTTAGCCTCCACAAAAAAAATGTTTGACACATTTACTTGTAGCTGCTTTTAAGTAATCACTGGACACTGCAGCAAGGATGGGTGACCAACAGCCGCAAGCATTTCATCTGCTGTGTCAACAAAGACTCCTGCGGAAAGGAAAGATGATCCAGGGTCAGATTTCCAAAAAGCATAGGAACATACAATATATTGTATAACCGTAATATGCTTTTTTTTTCTTTTTTACTTTGAGAATTACTTAGGTATAAATTAAAAGCCAGATTTCAAATTTAAATTTTCTTTACAAACACTTATGAACAGATTTCCCCCTTATGCTAAGATCCTTTGTCAATTCAACCTTTTTTTTTTTTTAATACTAACCTACACTAGGGTCCTAAAGAAGTCCAATCTGTTAAAGATGCTTGAGTTCTTAAAACAAAACAAAAAAGGAGGGTAAAAGCATCAGTTAACTGCTTACTGGTACTAACATTGATTTATAAACTAATGCAGAGATTGTCTTTTGCTCTACATTGCTTTTTACAGCTTGGTCTTGCTCCCCAGACATGACTCTTTGATGCTCCAATTTGGGCAGTGAACAATAAAGTAACAAGTTGTTGTCATGAACAACTGGGACATGATCAACCAGGGTCCTCCTGAGAGAAATAAAGATGTCCCTGTTGGGGGTGCTGGTCGGCAGCCGGCTGGATAGGAGCCAGCAGTGTGCCCAGGTGGCCAAGAAGGCCAACGGCATCCTGGCCTGGATCAGAAATTCCGTGGCCAGCAGGA